>WNWU01000002.1:14214761-14245365 GCA_012654045.1 Ptyas mucosa | reverse complement strand
TAGAATAGAATAGAATAGAATAGAATAGAATAGAATAGAATAGAATAATAGAGTTGGAAGGGATCTTGGAGGTCTTCTAGTTCAACCCCCTGCTTAGGCAGGAAACCCTACACCACTTCAGACAAATGGTTATCCAACAACTTCTTAAAAGTAGTTCTAGGTTGCTTCTCTCCTTGATTAGTTTCCACCCATTGCTTCTTAACCTACCCTCAGGTGCTTTGGAGAGTAGCTTGACTCCCTCTTCTTTATGGCAGCCCCTGAGATATTGGAACACTGCTATCATGTTTCCCCTAGTCCTTCTTTTCATTAAACTAGACATACCCAATTCCTGCAACTGCTCTTCATGTGTTTTAGCCTCCAGTCCCCTAATCATCTTTGTTGTTCTTCTCTGCACTCTTTCTAGAGTCTCAACATCTTTTTTACATCATGGCAACCAAACCTGAATGCAGTATTCCAAACATAATCTGATAAGGATGATCCCCATTCAAGCACTTTCAAGCAAAACACTGGGTTCAAGGCACACATTGTTTTTATATTTTGTGAAAGTATTGTGAGGTTCAAGTCATGCCTTGAGGTTCCTAGATGCAGCGCTGATCCTGAAGGCCTGCACTTTGTCTAGGAGCATGCCAGCTTCACCTCGCTGTTTTTTAATTAAAGAATCTGTACAAAATTAAAAAGTCAATTCAGCAGAAAGCTCAGTGGGCACCAAGGAAGATATTTTCAGATATCACATCAGGGATTCTAGCCTAAAGTTTTGGGGAATAACCTAGAGCATGCTTGATAAATGCTCAGTGAAGTAAGGGAGGGATGGTAGGAAAGAGAAGTCTTGCTATATGAATGGAAGTCCACTTGCATAATTTAAAGGAAGATCTTTGTATTTATTGCAGACACAGGGCATTTATGCTGCCAGGTTAATACTCATGATTCATGCTCATGAGGGGCAACCTGGCAGCATAAATATGCCCTGTGTGTGCAAATGGTCACAACTCATTTCCAGAAGATAGGTATGGATAACAGCATTTTCTACTCACCTCCGGCCCACTCCAGATAGGCCTATGTTTATGTGCTCTGCCTTTAAAATAATATTTGCTAGCTTCTGGCACCTCGAACATTGTTGTCCTGCTTACACTTATTGCTACACAATACTTTCTTCTAGGTAATGCTCTCAAATTTGATCACTTAACTGTAGAGAATATGAAAGATTTATTTATTTATTTATTTTTATTTATTTTATTTATTTATTTCTCAAGCATATATAAGATTACAGGTAAAGTATAAACGTAATTGTAGATACATGAAATGTGTAAACATGATAAACATGATTATGAATACATAAGATGGTTACGAATGAATGGGGACATTAGGACAGGGATGGTAAGCACGTTGGTGTGCTTATGCATGCTCCATACAGATCTGTTAGGAATGGGGTGAGGTCAACAGTAGACAGTCTAAGGTGAAAGTTTTGGAGGTTTGGGAAAGAGACCACAGATTCAGGTAGTGCATTCCAGGCATTGATCACTCTGTTGCTGAAGTCGTATTTTCTGCAATCGAGTTTGGAGCGGTTTACCTTAAGTTTGTATCTATTGTGTCCTCGTGTGTTGTTGTGGTTGAAGCTGAAGTAGTCATTGTCAGGTAGGACATTGTAGCAGATAATTTTATGTACTACACTTAGGTCAGACTGAAGGCGGCGTAATTGATGACCTTGACTGACATAGGCAAGATCCTTCAGCAAAGCAACAAATGTATCTTAAGACTACAAGAAACAGAAAATGTTGCATATTGAATAGGAGGAAGCATTGGCTTCACTCAGGTCCGCCAAACCAATGGGAAAATACTCAAATCTCATTGGCTAACCTGTCTGACAGTTCCCTATAAAAGGGCAAGCTGTCGGATGAGCCAATTGCTGGGTTGCACTGATTTACTTAGAAAGCGCTGTTGTTACTGTTGGAACCATGTCCTTTCTCTTCCATCGCCTGATCTAACAGAAAATATGTGGAGAAAACTCAAAGAGACTCTCCCTAATTCACATGAATTAAGAAGTGGAGGAGGTACAGCACAATCAAACTTGCAACCTTCTGTTATTTTAGCCCTTCTCAACGAACATAGTTTTCACCTTCTTGTGAAGATGATTCCTTTCTGATCTACTGGTAGGGCTGAGGCTAGTGCCACCTCACCTAATGCTAACGCTATGGCCAGTGCCACTAGCGCCTAGCATTAATAATACATTCCTTTGTTGCATTTTATTTATTTTTTAATTTATTTATTGCAATTTGTCAAACAAAAACTAGAAGAATAAGAGAATAAAAATACAATGACAGGGACGATAGGCACGTTAGTGCACTTATGCACGCCCCCTCTACTGACCACTTAAGTATGAAGTAAGGTCCACGGAAGTCCATTTGTGACTGAAACTGTGAAAATTTGTAGCTGAGACAACTGAATCAGGTAGGACATTCCAGACTTTGACAACTCTATTACAGAAATCATATTTTTTATAGTCAAGTTTAGAATGATTTACATTGAGTTTAAAGCAGTTGTTCGCATGCATATTATTGCGATTAAAATAGAAAAAGTCATTGACAGCTAAAACATTACTACGTATAATGTTGTACGCAATACCTAGGTGCAAGCGACACTGTTCTAAGTTATCCAAAGTGAGAATTTGGAGCCTAGTAGCATAAGGAATTCTATTGTGTACAGAAGAGTGCAAGACTTTTCTCATGCAGTACTTCTGAAGCTGCTAAATTATACTGATGTCAGATATATGGTGGGGATTCCAAACAGTGAACAATACTCTAAAATTGGTCTAGCATAAGTTTTATAAGCTCTAATCAGCAATACGTTTCCAGAAAAGAAAAAAAAAGCTTTGCAAAATTAAGTTTACAACTCTTAATGCTTTTTAGCAATGCTGTTACAGTGAGCTTTGGAGCATAAATTATCAGAGATAAGTAGACCTAGGACAGTGATGGCTAACCTTTTTGCTATCGTGTGCCAAAAGCGGGTGGAGTGGGGGGCATTGCGCGCATGTGTGCCCACACCCATAATTCAATGCGCCCCGTTCCCCCACGCATGCACTTGTGACACCCCTCCACTCTACCCCTCTTTTAGCACGTGATGACATGGTGGGCATGGTAGGCTCATTTTTTGCCCTCCCCAGGCTCCAGAGGCTTTCTAGGAGCCTGGGAAGGGTGAAAATGGTCTCCCCCCCCGGAAGCCGTCCGGAGGCCCAGAAATAGCCTGTTTCCTGTCTTCCGGTTGGCCCAGAAGGCCTGAAAATCAGCTGGCCAGCACGCACATGCGCTCACGTGCCCATTAATATGGCTCCGTGTGCCACCTGTGGCACCCGTGCCATAGGTTCACCATCACGGACCTAGGACCTTAACGAAGTGAGGGTCATCTGCTAGATCAATGCCACCTAGCTTATACTTGACATTCTGATTATGTTTACCAATATGTAAGACAGAGTATTTATTGATTGAAATTTGAAATTTTCTCAGATTTGGCTCTGTAACCTTTGCTGCAGCTATAATTCTAGTGGTGTTCAATAATGCGGTGGTTATAATTTTTGCATGATAAATGAAAGGTCATCAGCTTGAAATCTAGCAGAAATATTTTTCTTAATTACTGTATCAGGGTTTGTTTGAGCTACCTACTTTACATTATATTACAGGAAAATCTGTCTACTAAGTGCATTGTTGACATGTTCAAACCATTTTATTTTATTTTATTTATTATTATTATTATTTATTAAATTTTTATACCTCCCTTCTCCTGGAGGACTCAGGGCAGTGTACAACCATATTAAAACAACATATACCTACAAAATTTAAAAGCAGTTTAAAATATATTAAAAATTTGGCCCTTATATTAAAACCTACAGACACTCCATTTAAAATTCATTTACTAATCCAGGCCAGCCTGTTGAAATAAAAAGGGCACGGCGAAAGGTACATAGGTCAGGGATCATACGAATCTCCAGGGGCATTCCAGAGGGCAGGTGCCCCCACAGAGAAGGCTCTCCCCCTGGGTGTCGCCAGTTGACATTGTTTGGCCGATATCACCCTGAGGAGTCCCTCTCTGTGGGAGCGTATTGGCCAGTGGGAGGCTATCGGTGGCAGAAGGCGATCTCGTACATACCCAGGTCCTAAGCCATGTTTTTAATTCACCTTCAGGTAAAATGATAAGATTCCTTTTTCCAGTACAAATTGGTTTGGGTTATTTGGGAGCTCAAATGAAACATTTCTATCACAAGTGATAGCAAATGTGATGAAAAAGTGCCCTGGTTTTTTTTTAAAAATGAACAGTAATGGACAGGGGTAGCTCACAGAAAGGAAATTAGTAGTTAAATTTCAACCAAATTTAAAAACAGTGATTGTCTGCATCTCAGGCAGGGGATTGTCTGCATCTTAGAAGGGGAAACTCATATTAATGCAGTAACAGAGATTAAAAAGAAGAGGGGAAAAAGGAAATTTTATTATTGATTGAGATAGATGGATGGATGGACAAGTGGATGGATGGATGGATGATAAATAATAATAATAATAATAATAATAATAATAATAATAATAATAATAAAAAATTCAAACTTATATACTGCCCTTCTCCCTGGGGACTCAGGGCAGTGTACAGCCAGGATTAAAAAACATAAAATACGAACATTAAAAAATAATTAAAAATATATATAAATTTGGCCCCATACTTTAAAAAGCGACAAACCAATTAAAAACATTTAAAAATATTTTTAAGCCAGCCCGGCTTGCTGGAAAAGATAGGTTTTAAGGGCATGGCGGAAGGCACCGAGGTCTTGGATTCTCCTTATCTCTGGGGGCAGCTGATTCCAGAGGGTAGGTGCCCCCACAGAGAAGGCTTTCCCCCTGGGGGTCACCAGCCTACATTGTTTGGCTGATGGCACCCTGAGGAGGCCCTCTCTGTGGGAGCAATTGACAATTCTTTTCCTGGCATGAACATTTGGGAGAAATCATCCATTAAGACATCACAGTAGAAGTTAAGTTCATAGCGAAGAAATGCTGATGTTTGTTTAGTTAAAGAAAAACGTTTGGGGCACAGAACTTTTTGGGATGTCCAAATAAACAAGAATGAAGGTGACAGAGTGTAAAGATTTTTCTGACATCATTATTTTCCAACCAGGGACAATGTCATTTTTCTCCCCTAGAGTTTCTCCTAGCTAAAAATTGGGCAGTTGGTTTACTTTTTTGCTCTTTGAAGCATTGACCTCTCAGTTCCACAACAAATGCCCCAATTGCAAAGCTAACTTGCAAGCTAATATCATGGTTTCAGCTTCTTCATGGTTTCTGGTTACAGAAATTTTAATTGAAAGCAAGGGTCCAACCAATCCATCGGTTTCTACTAGTTAAAATGAGCACAGCTCTGGAATAAAATCCATTAGCAGGCTAACTCCCTTGGGGACGATGAAACTGAATAGCTTTCTTCTGCACAATGAAAAGACTTCTTTCTCATACCTTGAGGCTGCATCAAGTCAAGTGACATTAACAGTGTAAGATCAGTTTAAACCAAAGCATCATGCATATCCACCCATACAGCACGGAGGTGAGAGGCAACGCCATTCCCTACCAACTGCAGATTTGCATCCCGATGAGGCATTATTTTGTCATTTCCCTAGGTTGTAGCTATAGTGAGGATGAATAGAGGAACTTAAATGTCATTAGACAACTGGTCTATATGGACCAGAATTGTTGATGATGGCTCTCTGGGGCTTCTTGTGGAAGAGTTTATATCTTGATCATGTTTAGATTTAAATCTGCAACTTTTTGTCCCTAAGATAAAGTGCTCACAGCAAAGGAGGGGCAAATGAAAAATGAAAACAAAATCATGTTTTTGGTAACATCCAATTTTCTATTTTCAGCATTCAGATATCACAAAGGAATAGTATCCTACAATACCTTAAAATGCCTCTTTCCCTGTAAATTTTCCCCCTTCCTTTATCTTAAGGTACTTTAGAATTTCTGACAAAGTTCTCTTATTGGTGTTTTGAACTAACTTCATGGTTATGAAGAGGCGGAGGGCACTCCTGCTTCCTTTCTGTTTCTCTATCCCTCTCCATCTATGTCCTGCTTCCCAATTCTTACTCCCAGCCAAAACAAAAAGCAAAGCAACAACAACAGTAACCTTACTATAAGAGGATGGATCCCGTTGGGATTTCATTGAAAACTGGGAAACAAAGCAGGCTGCAACTGATGAGACAGAACATCCTATCTCAGTAACTTTGTAGATGTAGGAGATGACCAGGCTGAGCCCAAGGTAGAGGTCAAATGCATTATAAGTCATGCATCACTGCATGTCCACAAGAGATCTAAGCCCTGCCCATCCTGAATGCCTTTCTTATCTCCTGCTCATTTCCCTTGACTGTTAGTTGGTCAGATTCTTGCAGAGAGCTTAAGTTTGCAATAAATCTTTATACTCATTTGAACTGCCTGAATCTCCTGATTTCCCTGGCTCTTGATCTTAATCAGAGACAACCTGCAGGATCCAATGTTCAAAATGACAAAAGCAACCTTGTGCCCTTGTCATGCAAGTTAGATCCCTTGCAAAGATATGTGCTGTCATGATTCATGCATGAGAGGGGCAGAATTTACGTTAGGGCACCATTTTCAAACTTCTTCCCCCTTGACTCCTCTCCTGGTAGATATGCCTGGGATCAAGTTAACCGCAATACCACCAAATGTTATCTCTGCAAATATCATAAAAACGTTGCTGCTATTTGTGCGAGGGGAAGGGAACATTCCTTTTCTGTCAAGTAGAAAAAAAAGAAGGTCAGGAAAATATGTGGGAGATATTTTCAACATAGGATGACCTCAAGAAAGCTGAAGAAAGGGAGAAAATGATTCTCAGTTTCCACTGTGATAGAGAAGTTACTTAGGGTTACTTAGGAGAAAGCCCAGCTGAATTCACTGAATGGATTTTTTTAATTGAATCCTATTCTTGTTTTTCTACTGGTTCCTTGAAGTTTTTCATTATATGTAGAACAGAGCTTCTATTTAGCCTTTAGAGAATACATGATAATTATGAATGCCTGAGGCATTTTACAATAGATTTCTAGGAAAATCAAAACTACCTTAATAGCTCTTTTTAAACAAAGGAGAGAAATGTGATTTGAGCACTAACCATTGCAGCAGGAAACTATCTGTCCCCATTAGCAAATCCTTAATGTTACTACTACAATACATTATATTATTTCATTTACTGGTATTTTTTTAATGGATTTTATTAATGCTGTTCATCCTACAAACTGTGAACAGGGGAAAAGCTCAAAACACCTAGACAATAAATTAATTCCCCTATGTAGAATTATTTTAGCCGATGAGAATGAAAAGTTAAATCAATCTGTCCATATTGTGCTCCCATGGAACAATGTCACAAAAACAAGCATCAATCTTGTGTTCTGATTCATAAGCTGAAACGTCAAAATTCATTTATTCAAAAGGCTATTCAGCTCTATATGGATACTGAGGTTTTTAATAGGTGTGTGCACTGACCACAAAATTCAGTTCAGACCAAGATTTAACCGGCTGAGGAGCAACCTGATTCGGCTGAAGTGCTTTTGTTTAAAAAACAACAGTAAGTGTAGTTCATTGCATTATATTTAAAGCTAATTTCCCATTCATAGGATGGCTCCTTTGTGGATAAAAAGCAATTATCAAAAAAGGGGAAGAGTTGCTTCTTGTCCATTACTTTTCCCCCTGAAATCCTTGAAGTTCTGGAATTAACTAGAATTTGTAGAAAATATTTTTAAGGAAAGTGCAAGGATTTCTAATTTTTATTTGCAGAGAAGAAGGCAGGGATGCCATTGAAGCATTCAAATAAACAAAATATAAAATGAATCTTCATGTTTTCAGAAACATTTCAAATTCCTATTTTTGCGTTTGCTTTGAAAAGTATCATATTCCTTGCTAGCAATATGGCAATCGAATGATATAACTTATTTAGCAATAGCAATAGCACTTAGACTTATATACCGCTTCACAGTGTTTTACAGCCCACTCTAAGTGGTTTACAGAGTCAGCATATTGCCACCAATAATCTGGGTCCTCATTTTACCCACCTCGGAAGGATGGAAAGCTAAGTCAACCTTGAGCCTGGTGAGATTTGAGCTGCCAAATTGCAGGCAGCTGGCAGTCAGCAGAAGTAGCTTGCAGTACTGCACTCTAACCACTGTGCCACCGAGGTGCAACCCATCAAAACCTTGATGGATATATGTCACATTTAAATAAATTTATTTTCTAAACTTTTTCTTGCTTATCTGGATACAACAGCCTCCAAAGTGACTAACTGAATTAAAATGAAAACAGTAACAGTATTCAGTAACAAACGGACAGCTTCCGAGATATCAGAGTCTATTTACCTGAACCAGCAAAGACAATGGAGGTAAATCAGATCAGAATGGAACAATGTGCCATGGCCAACTCGGTGCAGCCAACTCACTGTGGCCAGCTCACCATGACCAACCTGCCATGGGACAACTTACTATGGCCAACTTGACACGGAACAACTTGACATGGGACAATTCAATTTAATTATTTAAAATAATTTTAAAATATTTTAATTTATGTCATTCACACTTTGTTTTGTCTCTCCTTTTGCATCCTTTCTTTAATGATTCTATTCCACTATTTCTTCACTATTAGTATAACTCTTGTTCCGCAGCGAGTTGTCCTGCCGCGAGTTGACCATGACAAGTTGGCTGTGGCAAGCTGTCGTAGACTGAATCAGGTTTTCACCATACTGAAACTCATAAATATTACCACCAATCTTCAGGTAATACAACATTCTAAAATATAGGATTTTCAAGCAAAATCATTCAGTATCCTTCTTTGGATAGAGTAACAACTCAAATAACAGGCTTTCTATCAATTTGTTTTGGACAAATTCACTTAGGATTAAGTAGTACAGGTAGTCCTCGATTTATAACAGTTTGTTTAATAACCATTCAAAGTTACGTCAGCACACGCCACTGAAAAAAAGTGACATGACCATTTTCATATTTATGACCATTGCAACATCCCTACGTTTCACATGAGCAAAATTCATATGCTTGGCAACTGACTCATATTTATGATGGTTGCAGTATCCTGGGGTCAGTATCCCCTTTTATGACCTTCTGACAAGCAAAGTCAATGGGAAAGCCAGATTCGCTTAACAACCGTGCCACTAACTTAAAAACTGCAGTGATTCATTTAACGACTGTGGCAAGAAAGGTTGTAAATTGGGGCAAAACTCAATAAATGTTTCACTTAGGGGTCAAATGTGGTTGTAATTTGAAGACTACCTGTATATTTGGTAGAGTCAACCTATGTTGTCTAAATCAAGATACGATGGGTGATGAATGAATTGTATATGACCAAAGCAAAATAACAAAGTTAATCAGAGTGACTTTCATGAATGAAGGCAAATATACAGGTGAAACTCGAAAAATTAGAATATCGTGCAAAAGTTAATTTATTTCAGTAATGCAACTTAAAAGGTGAAACTAATATATGAGATAGACTCATTACATGCAAAGCGAGATAGTTCAAGCCTTGATTTGTCATAATTTTGATGATTATGGCTTACAGCTCATGAAAACCCCAAATTCACAATCTCAGAAAATTAGAATATTACATGAAATCAATAAAACAAGGATTGTACATAGAACAATATCGGACCTCTGAAAAGTATAAGCATGCATATGTACTCAGTACTTGGTTTGGGCCCCTTTTGCATCAATTACTGCCTCAGTGCAGCGTGTCATGGATGCTATCAGCCTGTGGCACTGCTGAGGTGTTATGGAAGACCAGGATGCTTCAATAGCGGCCTTCAGCTCTTCTGCATTGTTCGGTCTCATGTCTCTCATCTTTCTCTTGGCAATGCCCCATGGATTCTCGATGGGGTTCATGTCAGGCGAGTTTGCTGGCCAATCAAGCACAGTAATCCCATGGTCATTGAACCAGGTTTTGGTACTTTTGGCAGTGTGGGCAGGTGCCAAGTCCTGCTGGAAAATGAAGTCAGCATCCCCATAAAGCTTGTCTGCAGAAGGAAGCATGAAGTGCTCCAAGATCTCCTGGTAGAAGGTTGCGTTGACCCTGGACTTAATGAAGCACAGTGGACCAACACCAGCAGATGACATGGCTCCCCAAATCAACACAGACTGTGGAAACTTCACACTGGACTTCAAGCATCTTGCAGTGTGTGCCTCTCCATTCTTCCTCCAGACTCTGGGTCCTTGGTTTCCAAATGAGATGCAAAAGTTGCTCTCATCAGAAAAGAGGACTTTGGACCACTGAGCAACAGACCAGTTCTTTTTGTCTTTAGCCCAGGTAAGACGCTTCTGACGTTGTTTGTTGTTCAGGAGCGGCTTGACAAGAGGAATACGACATTTGAAGCCCATGTCCAGGATCCGTCTGTGTGTGGTGGCTCTTGATGCACTGACTCCAGCCTCAGTCCACTCCTTGTGAAAGTCCCCAACACTTTTGAATGGCCTTTTCCTGACAATCCTCTCCAGGCTGCGGTCATCCCTGCTGCTTGTGCACCTTTTTCTTCCGCACTTTTCCCTTCCACATAACTTTCTATTAATGTGCTTTGATACAGCACTTTGGGAACATCCAACTTCTTTTGCAATTACCTTTTGAGGCTTTCCCTCCTTATGGAGGGTGTCAATGATGGTTTTCTGCACAACTGTCAGGTCAGCAGTCTTTCCCATGATTGTGATTCCTACTGAACCAGACTGAGAGACCATTTAAAGGCTCAGGAACCCTTTGCAGGTGTTATGGCTTAATTAGCTGATTAGAGTGGGATACTTTGAGCCTAGAATGTTGAACCTTTTCATAATATTCTAATTTTCTGAGATTGTGAATTTGGGGTTTTCATGAGCTGTAAGCCATAATCATCCAAATTATGATAAAACAAGGCTTGACCTATCTCGCTTTGCATGTAATGAGTCTATCTCATATATTAGTTTCACCTTTTAAGTTGCATTACTGAAATAAATTAACTTTTGCACGATATTCTAATTTTTCGAGTTTCACCTGTACATATCCCAGGATAGTGTTGCAGGATCCAATCTGGTCAATCACAGGGACAGAGGTTTAGCCTTCCGAGCTTTTGAACTCATGCTGGAGCCCATTCTCAAGGAACTTCTCTCTAGAAAAGAGTGTGCTCCAGGCTATTGTGTGTGTGGTATTTATACAAAGTCAATTGCAGAAAATATGACTTCAGCAATAGAATGGTCAATGCCTGGAATGCACTATCTTACTCTGTTGTTACATCCTCAAACCCCCAAAACTTTAACCTTAAACTGTCTACCGTGGACCTCACCCCATTCCTAAGAGGTCTGTAAGGGGCATGCATAAGTGCACCAGCGTACCTACCATCCCTGTCCTACTGTCCCGATTTATTCATATCCATTTCCTGTATTCATAATCATGTTTATACTTATATCTGTTATATCTGTTATCTTATACATGTTTGACAAACTAACTAACTAAATAAAAATATATGGTGCCTGTTGTGCATAGCTTTTTAGATGTTGATTGTGGCCTTGTCAAGAGATCCAGGTTTTCAAAGCTTTCTTTAGTTTTCTTGGAAACAGAACCGTTTCTGAAAAATGAAGATAAATTTTAAAATCTCCAAAATTATTGATGCATGGTCCAGCATAGTTTATAAAACCACAACCTTAATATAGATGTGAATATTTTATGGCTTATTCTTTTGGCAGTTAGTAGAGATGTGTGTTCTCTGATAAAAGATGCAAGCAATCCCAAAAGAGTTTTTCCTCTTTTTACATGTGATGTTTTTCCTTCAGAATCCACTGAGAAATATTCTCTTGAGACTTTTGTCATGGTATTTCAACATTATGATTCTATTATTTGGTCCCCAGCCACTTATGACTTTAAAGGCTGCAATAAACACCTTAAATGGGGCCAGTTATTAACCAATGTTGATGAAATAAAATCAGTAGTACATCAAAAACCCCAGAGAAGGCCTTTGTAAAAAGTTATTTCTTCAAAAGGCACTAGAAACACAGCCTAGAGAATGCTTTCCATGTAATAGACCAATCAATTAAAATTTACTTATGGTTCAAGTCCAAACACAAGAAAAAAGATCAGCAATGCAGTAATTTATAAAAAGGAATACAAAACTGCAAGAAAGTCCTGAAACAATTTAAAAATAACACTGAATAACAGCTGCTATATACAGTAGCTACTGATAAAAAATTTACCACTTTTCTGAAGGTTTCTGATGAGTAGTCACCCACGTAACAACCTCCTGGTTGCAATGGCAATTAGTATTATTTTTAATAATTGTAGTTATTAAGCACATCGTTAGGTATATAATAGATATTTTAATAGCCCAGGTGAGACAGATTCTTCTCCAAGTCTGTATAAAAACAAATTCAGTTTTCAAATGTGACATTCATTTATTTACCAATTGTTTTCCTAATAAATGGTGTCCCAGCTCAAATCAAGTTAGTCTCTTGTGAGGAATATACAAAATGTTAAAGAAATATCTAGGGAAAGTCCATGAGAGTCCCATGTATTGAATAAGAGCAGAAAATTAAAATGTTGCTTTGGGGGTCCATATTGTATGGCAATCTGAAAATATTGCAACCCCAGTAAAATCCAGGCGTTCCAACAACTCTACAGAGCAATTAACCTTTTGGTTTCTTTCTCAAGTTGGAGAGCAAACAGATTTTTAGTAACATATGGCTGTCACGATCTTCATCTAATAGTTATACAGTTACATGAAATGATAAAGGTACAGTGCATCTTTCTGTTCTTAGGTTTTATAATATTTTTCTTCATTTCAGACAGAATAAATTCTACTTCTTATGAGTTGCTATTCTACTTCTTGAATTTTGTAATAGTATAGAACTCAACAAGCTTCCTATATATTCAAAGGCTGAGCAGTAATTTTGCGGCTACACCATTTTATATTGTATAAGCAGTGGTGGGATTCAAGTAATTTAACAACTAGTTCTCTGCCCTAATGATTTCTTCCATCAACCAGTTTGCCAAACTGCTCAGAAAGTTAACAACCGGTTCTCCCGAAGTGGTGCGAACTGGCTGAATCACACTACTGTGTATAAGGTTGAGACCTACATCATACTGTTTGCACTTATGCACATGTTGTAAACTTAAGCTACCATTCCACAAATCATATACTTCCATTGCAATATTTCGCACTTTAAGGTTTTACAGCGTAAACTAGAAGGTGAAATGTGTACAGGAAGTGCTGGAGTTTGATTTGTATAATGTTGAGCTTATGGTTCTTTCATTCCGTTATGTGTTGTGTGTTGCAGTCATCGTCAGAATAACCTCGAATGCAGTAAATCAGTGAACTATTTTGTCATTTGCCTATTGTCTATGAGTGGAAGCATTTTATCCAATTATTGTCCCTTGAATTATTGAGTCAATTTCTTGTTTTCCTCTCCTAGCGATCATGGATATAGTGAATATGCTGCAAATAATTAATGGACAAGTGACACAAACCAAGAGCAAACTGCAGACTTATATTCATCTTCTCATGAATTGATTAAGAAACTCACTTTACCCCATAAATCAGATTAGATAGACAATCCTTTGTGTATCTACGAAGGTAATCCCATTGAACTGTATGGGACACATTATTGAATAGACATCTAGAATTCAGAATGAAAAATACATCTATTTCCATTCTATGCCAATTTCATACGCCATTAGTCACAAATCTGTTTCATCTATCAATCTCACTTTTTAGATTTAAATGCAATTTTCCCTAAAATACAAATTGACCCAAAATATGTCAATACTTTGCCCTAACATGCTTCTTTATAAAGTTGAAAACAGCAGTACAATATTTGGAGAAGTGTTTAATTCATAAAATTACTGTTTTTCAGTCCTTATATAAATCCTGAAAGTACAGGTTAAATCTGCACATTCAAAAATGCAGACCAAACAATTTTTTCTCCATTTCTTTATAGGATTACAACAGTCTGAAGCTTCGAGTAGTAAATTTATTGGGCCAATATTTTTTATAATACCTATCCAAAGCTGTATGTGATATTTTGATGAGCAGCTTCCTCACATACTGAAATTTTTTTTAAAAAAACTGTGTTCAGGAAATCAGCTAGTGTGAACTTAGAAATTATTGTTTTAAAAAATGTATTACATTCCAAAAGCAATTACAATGCGATGAAACTGTAACTTCATTCCTTTTGGATCCACTGTGGATCCCCCCCCCCCTATATATAGGGGGAAACTAGATATTGTTAGAATTATTAAAACTAAATCAGAACTTCGTGTGGCTCTTTCTGATATACAAAGCAAATCTGAATGAGATAGAGGTAGAAACAGACAGACAGCAATTGAGGCAGATAGTGATAGAGAGATAGAGAGGGAGAGGGAGTGAGTGAGTGAGGGGGAGAGAGAGAGAGAGAGAGAGAGATTAGTCTTGGCCCAGATTATTTCCAATTGTTTCATGAACTTCTCACACAACTGCCCATTCCCATTCCTTTTAACTGAGTAGATTTAATTGAAAGGAAATAACTTTTTTCATATTGACTCATTGTACAAATTCAGAAGAGGATAGATATGTTTTCTGACAGCACTATAAAATCAACACTCACATCTACCTTTCAGGTAATTATTTTGGCGCATATACTCTTCTCTAATTGCAGCTGTCCTTTATTATCATTATTATCAATAATCCAGTTCTAATAATAGAAATTATTATTCTAATAATAATGTGCTGGTGAATCAGTGGTGGGTTTCAACCGGTGTTACCACAGGTTCGCTTCATGCATGCGCTTCGCGTATATATCCTTGATGTTTATTTTACACACAATGCTAACAAAAATGAGACATACTAGCCATACTACCACCAGAATATGTGGAATCTCTACTGTTACATGTGCATAGTGTCTTCTAATGCAGCGATTTACATCAATATGATCTTTATTCTTAATATATACTTCTCAAAATGAGATGCTATCCCCACTGTGAATGCCAAAATGTTTTCTCAGCATCACTGCACATTGAAACAGTTTTTATGATGTTGGATAAGCAGAGCAATTTCTTCTGAGATTAGGTTTTTAGATTAGAATAGCTATGTTTGTTTGTTTGTTTTAAATTTCTTTAGGAAAGATTGGGTCACCTGTATTTGGAAAAGCCTAAAAGAACTGCTGAGATTTTTTTTTTAACTGCTTCTTGTAAAAAGTGCAAAGAAAGCAACTTGGTTTGTTTTGATGAATCTTCCTTGAAATTATAAAGGGCAACCACTAATTCTTTCCATAAATAGTGAGGATACATAGGTTGTATTTCGTCGGTAATAGTTTCAACCTTTATTATTCAGTTTGGTGACAGGAATTGTTTTTTCCTGAAGAAAACATTTAGTGATATTCTCATGGCTAAAGAATGCCATTTGAGGCTTGTGTTTGTGTTTGTGTGTGTGTGCGCGCGCGTGCGTGTGCGTGTGTGTACTTTCTGACATCATGGCCTCTCTAATGGGGAATAAGAGAGGTAAATGATGAAATGAACAACATAGCACCACAATACAACCTACACAGGGGTGAAATACTCCTGGTTTGGACCAGATCGCCCGATCTGGTAGTGATGGAGGCGGGTGGTTCGGAGAACCGGTAGCAAAAATCCCTGAACCCCCCCCACCCACCCACCCATTGCCCAGCTGAGCAGCGCAATCATCAGAGGCTTTTTTTAATTTTTAAAAGCATTTTTTCTACAACCTCTTTGGCCGAAAAAATGCTTTTAAAAGAAAAAAAAAAGCCTCTGATGATCGCACGGCTCAGCTGGGATCATCAGAGGCTTTTAAAAGCATTTTTTCTACAACCTCTTCTGCCAAAGAGGTTATAGAAAAAATGTTTTTAAAAGGAAAAAAAAGCCTCTGCCAATCAGGCAAGTCAGCTGGGATCGTCAGAGGCTTTTAAAAGCATTTTTTTACAATCTCTTCAGCAGAAGAGGTTGTAGAAAAAATGGCTTTAAAAGTAAAAAAAAAAAAGTTGGCACGCCCACTCAGTCATATTACCCACCACCACCAAGCCACGCCCACAGAACCAGTAGTAACAAATTTTACATTTCACCACTGAACCTACAGTCCTTTTGTACTTGAATCACAACACCGCAGATAAGTATGTAAGGGACAGAGCTTGCCCATCTAAAAACACTTTTTAAAAAAATCAATAATGGACTCTAAACATGCTGCAGATTCCCATGGTCACAACTAAATTCCAAGAATAAGGTCCTCTTTGCCATGGGATCCAATCATGGGTAGGCATGAAAGCTGCACAAATGTGCTACCAGGCATATGAAACAGAAAGTAACTTCTCTTTCCTTAGAACAATAAAGTAAGCCGAGAAATATTACAGATAGGAACTCTGAAGAACCCTAATCATAAAGCAATAAAATTTAAGCTTCTTCTCCAGGAAAGAAAACTTTGGGGAAAAAAATGAGGACAAAATATAGGAAAGCTCTCAGCCATTGTACTAATTCAAACATTCCTATATGCCGTATGCAACCTGATAATAACTTGTTCTATAGATGAAATATATAATATGGAAAAAGGTGTAGAGGTGGTACTCAACTTACGATCACAATTGAGCCCAAAATTTCTGTTGCTTAACTGAGATGTTTGTTAAGTGAATTTTGCCCCATTTTATGATCTTTTTTTTTTGGCCACATTTGTTAAGTGAATCACTGCAGCTGTTAAATTAATAACATGGTTGTTAACTGAATCTAGCTTCCCTATTGACTTTGCTTGTTGGAAGATCCCCAACGGGGATCACATGGACCCGGAACACTGCAAATGTCATAAATTTGAGTCAGGTGACAGGCGTCTGAATTTTAATCACATGACTATGGGGATGCTGCAATGGTTGGATCAGTGGTGTGTTCCTCCCGGTTCCGTCTGGTTCCGCTAAAACAGTAGCGGTGACGATATGACATCACCGAACTAGTTCTGCCCCACCCCCACATTATTCTTACCTTTTATTTGGCCCCACCCCCAATCTATTGCTGCCTCCTGAGTCCCAGCTGATGGGCTATAAGGAAAAAACCTGTTTAAACTCTTGCCCGGGGCTTCAAAGGGCTACCCTACAGCTGATCAGTGGTAAAAGGCAGTTTGATGGTAGACCGGTGCCTCCAGAAACAAATGAGTAGACCGATGCCCGCAAAAATAAATGGGTAGACCAGTGCCTGCAAAAATAAATGGGTAGACCAGTGCCTGCAAAAATATATGAGTAGATCAGAGCCTGCAAAAATAAATGGGTAGACCAGTGCCTGCAAAAATACATGAGTAGATCAGTGCCTGCAAAAAATAAATGGGTAGACCGGTACAGCTCTGCAAGCAGTTAAAAGCCTGGTAGACCAGTACCTCTGCTAAATCCTAAATAATTGTCACTTGACCATCAAGCCACACCCACAAAATAAGCCACACTCACAGCACTGGTAGTAAAAAAAATTTAGAACCCACCCCTGGGTTTTATGTGTGAAAAATGGTCATAAGTCACTTTTTTTCAGTGCCGTTGTAACTTTGAATGGTCGCTAAATGAACTGATGTACGTTGAGGATTTATAACAGCTTTTATTAGTCCTTATTCTAAAATATAAACTGATTCCCTCTGTCCTTCCTAGGAATAATATATCCTTCCACTTTTCTACCTACAGGGTTAACGTGGAAAGTTATTGCTTGACAACCATGTAGCAGTCAAACTTCATCACCTTCAGCAGAAATAATTTATGGTTTAATCTTACATGCAGGCATATTAAATTAGCATTACTCATCAGAACCCACTTATTAATAAAACAAGCTGAATTAGCCACTGGAGAATCGTATTTGGAAATTCAATGACAATTTTACATTTTTAATAAAGGTTCTGAAATATTATTGCAGAGCAGGTGGTGTGAAGCAACGTGGTCAAATTTGACATTCATTAATATTTGAAGCCTGGAACGTGACAAAGGTGAAAATTGATATTGATTTTTCTCTCCCTCTAATATTTGGATGAGTGCTGAAAAGTAAATAAAATGAGATAACGTGACAGATCGGTTTGCACTGATTTCTTTGATTCCACTCTCTGAACACACACGTATATTGCTATGTTTTTTTTTCCCCCCCTTCCGTCATGTTCTGAATAATGCAACACCCATAGTCTTACAAGTTCAATGCATTATAAAACACACTCAAGCTGGGTTTCAATCATATTAGACAGAAAGCTGAATTTTTTATGAAGGATTATTTAAAACAAAATACATCTCAGGCCCCACAGTCTTGGAAACCAAACAGTCCTGAGAGTTCACTGAGGAAATGTCAACGCTATGGAGAATTTTTCGATTTGGGGAGGGGGGGAGGAAAGAAATTAAAGCGATCCTGTTTGATGTATATTAACCATATCAATATTAACAGCCTTCTGCCGAATTTCAGAAGTGATTGGAGACCAGCCTGATTATCGGCCTCGGAGATGAGAAAGCTCTGAATGTATCTGTACACCTGCTGAACTTGACCTGCTTTCGGCAAACCTCAGGCAACGTGGCTAATCTGCAAACTTCATTCCGGCCATGGTGCTTCAGCCTCTTTGAACTTGGAATACCAAACAAACCAGCAAGATATGGCTTGTCGCGCCCTCCTGCCGTTCAAACTCCATAATTCTCTTTGTGAGTCCTTCTGCAAAGCAATCTCAGCTTTACTGGCCCTGGAGGGGGGGGGGAGTTGCAAACTTTTAGCGCTTGGATGGATCTTTCTGTCCTCTCACAGTTTTGTCACTGAAAGTCATGGATATGGACAACACAATCTAAAGTAGAGTGGCAAGCTGTGGACTACAATCTCTATCATCCTTGATAATTGTTTACAGCAGCAGGGCTGATGGGAGTTCGGTTCAATTATACTGAAAATCTTCAAATTCTTCTTTCACGTGGGAAAATCTTTCAATTCCTGATCATCCGCAAAGAATGGGGTTAAATGAAGTCCTAACGAAAGATATCATGTTTGTCAGGGGTGGGTTCTAAATTTTTTTACTACTGGTTCTGTGGGAGAGGCTTGTTTTGTGGGTGTGGCTTGAAGTATGTGACAATACTTTAGGATTTAGCAGAGGTAGTACTGGTCTGCCAGGCTTATTATTATTATTATTATTATTATTATTATTATTTTATTTTTTTATTTGATTTATATGCCGCCCTTCTCCGGAGATTCAGGGCGGCTTACAATGCATTAAGCAATAGCCTTCATACTTTTGTATATTTATACAAAGTCAGCTTATCGCCCCAACAATCTGGGTCCTCATTTCACCTACCTTAGAAAGGATGGAAGGCTGATTCAGCCTTGAGCCTGGTGAGATTAGAACTTGCAGTAATTGCAGGCAGCTGAATGTTAATCACAGTGGCTTAGTCTACTGCGCCACTCATGCCCCGTTTAACTGCTTGCAGAGCTGTACCCATCTACCCATTTATTTTTGCAGGCACTGGTCTACCCATTTATTTTTTGCAGGCACTGATCTACTCATGTATTTTTGCAGGCATCGGTCTACTCATTTGTTTTCTTTTAACACTGATCAGCTGTAGGGCGGCCCTTTGGAGCCCATGGCAAGACTTTAAACAGTTTTTTCCCCTCTAGCCATCAGCTGGGATTCAGGAGGCAGCAATAGATTGGGGGGGGGGGCAAAAAAAAGGGAAGAAAAACGCGGGGGGGGGGGGGGGGGGGGGGGGGGCCAGAACCGGTTCGGTGATATCATATCGTCACCACTACCGGCTTGGTGGAACCAGGCCGAACCGGGAGGAACCCACCACTGATGTTTGTCATAGAATGCAATATCTGAACATGCTTTATTCAGTTAAGCACAAAATTAGATGAGAAGAGAATCAATACGTCTACCCAATTTCTGGTAGATCATATAAGGAAATATGATGGTAAATGTTTGCAAGGCTATTTCCTGGGATCGTTCAATATGGGTCTTGGCTGAAACTCTACAAAACTGCCGCCACTGGCATCTGATGTTGACAACAAGGTCTTTAAAAAGAGTGACCTCTCAAGTTTGTTGTGATTTTTGAACATCTGGATCTTCTCATCTGTGGTACAGGAGCTCCATCTTCCTTGCATTATCACAGCTTCCTCTGTCTCACCCCAAATGTTAAATATGGTTCCTGCCCACCAAATGTTCTTTCCTGTCACATTATGCTGCTTTTCCCTTTTGAGAAAAGAAAAATGAAAATGTGAGGTAATCTTATTATAATATGTCTGTTTCCAAATCTAACAGAGCCCACTGTATTTTTCATAAGACACTTCCTGTTCCACATTCACAAGCATAAATAAGATTTATAGGCTCAGGCCTTGTCAGTTGTCACGGTTTCTTAGCGCTTGCAGGTTGTCGGTTCCTCTGACTAAATGTATAGAGTAAAAGGTTGCTACTCCAGGCCTTATTTCCTAGGAGGAAATTTCAATCGACAGCAGCAGGAATGAATGAAACCAGAGAAATCAACCCAAAGAGTTTCTGCAAGGTATTCTAATTCAGAGGTTTTCCCAACCCCTGGGCCGTGGCCCATTATCGGGCAATGGCCCATTTGGAACTGGGCCACACAAGCAGCATATGCTCATGCTTGCATGCAAAACTCCATTTGTGTGAGCACCAGGTGCGCACACCCGGTTCTTGCACATATGAAGCTGTGTGCACTCATGTGTGTGCCTGCCTCACCACTCCCTCACCACCACCACCACCACTGGGCCACCAAGATGGAAAGGTTGGGGACTGCTGTTCTACTTTAATTAGTGAAAGACATTGCAGAAAGTATGAGTTATTTGAGATTTTAGACCTTAAATCCAATGATCTTTTTTTCTTCTTGAAACACACACAGAGACATAGAAAGGATAGAAGTCTCAATCAGATTCATTGAAAGTGATTTTCAGAAATTTCTGCCTTGAAGATGCAGCACTAACAAGTATAATGCCTAAGTCTCGCTTATATCAACGCTTCTCAACCTCAGCAACTTTAAAATGCGTAGATTTCAATTCTCAGGATTTCCTAGCAGGCCATGATGGGAGTTGAAGTCTACATGTCTTAAAGTTCCTGAGATTGAGTCTTACACTACCTACATGTAAAAAGTCACGATAGTCCATTAGATCGTTTAACAGTCTAGCTCTGAAACAACATACCTACCCATGTTTAAATTATGGTCCAATTAAAGCAGCCAATGCGTGCCTAGCTAAATAAATCAATGGGGCTACTTTATTAGCTGCACTATTTTCTGGGAAGTTTAGGATTGCATGCATAGACCAGTTTATCCTCACAAAAGTTATTTAAAATACATTTTGGCTGAAATTAGTCTAATTGTATAGGTAGGACTGGAACCCAAGGCAAAATTTTGTGGCCCCACAGCCAAGAGGGAGCCCAAATGATTATTGGGCTCCCTCTTGGCTGTGGGGCCACAAAATTGGGCTGTGGAGCCCAAATGATTATTGGGACCATGGCAGATGATAAGGATAGCAATAAAAAGGTTCTGATCAATTCTTGGGTTGACATTGGCATTCTTAGTTTCAAAAGAATCATCATTATTCTCCATGATATCTTTTCCTGTATCTTTCCCTTGTCCTTCCTGAAACAAAATGATGCTTAAGTCCTCAGATAAAGATAAGGTCTGTAAGATATTGTCTCCATGGTCTAAAGCTACCTACTTATTTCATTGGATGAGTTCATTGATTTTAATATGGCTTTAACAGCTACATTGTGATAAGAATCAGACTGTTCCTATATGAACAGAAATGAATGTTCCTGAACCTCAGGCTCACATTAAAGTCACATAACTCTTGAAAATACTTTATTGGCTACTCATTGAAATGTGAGGTCTACTTTTCCAGAACACTGTTCCTGAATTTTGCACAACTGGGTCGCAGCAAAGCATATTCCCCCCCCCCTCTACTATAAAATTACTTAGCATCAGAAGGTTGACAAATACAGAACTCATTCTTATGCATATTGCACATGAGAATTAGAGCAAATTTTAATTTCAACCAAGATATAACAGCATAATTTCCTTTGGCTAACAGGGGCAAGAATTCTTTTTATTAACCTACGCAACCTTCACATCACCAGCTGAAAAAAATACTTAGTATGCTTCAATTTTAATTCCCTAACCCCAACACTTTAATATTAATAAATCCGCGTACTCTAGCAATTAATACCCAGATCCAATAGAGAATCCAACAGCTAAGACCAGCACTTATTAATATGCTTCAGAGTCAGAAAATAAAACTTTACAGTGAAAAATGTAGTGCATTGGTTCTAACTTTGATTCTAACTTTCCCACATAGGAAGTCCTTTGTACTATATATTATTAGCTACAATGTAATCTTCTGACAGCGAACTGGGCCTTGTACAAAGGTCCAAGTCATATTTCATATTGTGCTCATAATACTTACATGCTTAAATCTTAAAATACAGTAAGTTAGAACCATGGATTCCATGGGTATGGAATATGATCAGCATTTGTGATAAATGAGTATAAACTGAGAAAAAGATACAAATGATATTTTTACAACTCTCCCATCTAATAAACATACCCATTTCCAAAATTATACAGTACATTAAAGACATTATTTTGAGAAGAGGAAAACATATTCCTGGGTTGTAAATGGAAATACAAAGAGCATACTTACTCATAAGCCCCCATAGACAATAACAATTCATCAGACATTGCACTATTCTTGAATTGTGTAGATTCTTTCTCTCTTGTCATGCTCATCCATTATTCTTTCTGTGTCTATCCAAAGCACACCCAATAAAGACATCTTACAGAAAGATAGCATAAAGATCAAAGAACATCCCAGTTTTGTCATACTCCTAGCTCTGTTATCTATTCCTGACATTTTCCTTTTATATTAGTCTTGTGCAGAACAATATAAACTCAGAAGCAAGTGAATGGTGTTGACTTCTGAGTAAGTGAGCCCAGGACTGTGGCCAAGGTTGCTTTTGTTTTATGGTTCCACTCAGAAATGAGGAGATGACCACTCAAGAACTTGCACATTATTATTGCTGTATAACATATGCCAGTAGTGCAATTGGTGACCTTATCAACCGGACCGTGGTTCTTTTAATCCCATGTCTCTATGCAGGCTACAAATATATTCCTTTCTCCCCCCTAAATTCCATGGCAAGCTTTAAAAACCTCAATTTATTTCTGGATACTACCAGATAATTCACTGTTTAATATTTAAACTGTTCTCCAACTTCCAATCCCGATACTCCCATGTAACACCTCTCCTGCGCGACTTGCATTGGTTGCCCTCCAGGTGAGATTCAAGGTGCTGGTGATGACCTATAAAGCCCTACATGGCCTAGGCCCAGGATATTTGGCGGACCACCTGCAGCCAGCAACAACTTTCCATCGCCCGGTTCACACCCATAGGGAGGGCCTGCTCAGGGTGCTGTCAGCTAGACAATGTCAGCTGGTGGCCCCCAGGGGTAGAGCCTTCTTTGTGGCTGCGCCCACCCTCTGGAATCAACTCCCCTTGGGATTCCGGCTGGCCCCTGACCTTCACACTTTCTGCCGCGAATTAAAAACTTGGTTATTCAAGTCCCCCGGCCTGGACTGATGGGGTTTTATACGGGTTTTTAACTTTTATCTGGCTTAATTAGGTATTTTAACTTTGTACTGTGGTTATTGTGGATTTTATTGTTGTGAGCCGCCCTGAGTCCGTTGGAGATAGCTCGGCATATAAGTTAAATAAAATAAAATAAATAAATAAATATACTGTCCCCCATTCCTTACATTTTCAGAGGCTGTATATATGACCATTCCCAATAAGGACAAAACCAGTAATGTTGTGTTTCCTGGCATACCGCTGGCTGAGTGGTACAGTATATAAAGTACCAATCATTCTGGTTGATTCTATCTATTTCTTCCTGTAACTCTACTGAGCATCAGGATTTGAATAGTTGCTAATACTTATGCACTGTTGTCTAAAACAGCAGCCCCCAAACTTTTGGGCACCAAGGACTGGTTCCATGGAGGACAATTTTTCTGCAGACCAAGGGGCATGGTTTTGCACATTGCCTAGATCCTGCATATGAGTGGGTGGGGCTTCATTCCTCTCCATGGCCTGGTTCTTGGTGGGCCATGGATTGGTACCGCTCTGCAGCCTGCAGGTTCAGAACCCCTGATCTAAAGTACAATGGTTGAAGAATCCAATTCCTAATAGAGGATTGACCAGTATAGAAAACATCTGGCTATGTACATCTGAAGAATGCCAATATAGAACAAAGCTGGTCACATACTGCCACCTGATGGGCCATATAATTTATTTTCATTTTCTGCCATTCCCAATTCTCACTTCTGTATAAAAAAGGAGACAGAAAACACATACAAGCTTCTTTCAATAAATATTGATTGCATGTTAAATTACATTTCTCCATTTGCCCCAACATTCTATCAAGCTACACAAACTGCATTTCCCCTCTGAAACGTAACTATCAGGTTGTCTGATGAACTAATTTTCAGATGCATAAACTTTGTGTTTCATCTTATAATGTACCTAATCTCCACCACAAATCATTTCTCAGATAACAATGTACCATTATCTGCATACAAATATAAACACACATTCATATTCTTCTTAACCAACACCTCTCTAATTTTACAAGCATTCTTTATACGCATATTCAAAAATTATTTTTAAAAAAACAAGATAACACACATATATTTGATATTCTCTGATTCATATTGAACCCTTTGCAAAACATTCCATTTATTCCCCTGGATTCTTGCCTTCCATCATGTACAGTTTTTTTCATGTTCAACAACGCTATATTCATGCAAAACATTCCATAATTTAATATATCAACTTCATTTAACAATAGACTTTCTCTAAATCAACAAACGCATAATGAACTTTCTTCTTCAAAGCATCCCATTTTTACCCAAGTGATCAAATACCAGTGGAAATTAAGCACAGACTGGACAGCCTCAGGACTATAAATTAAATGTATATTTACACACAAATACTGCAATCTTCTCTTCCCTATAAGTATGTGGTAGTGAATAAGAAACATACAGAGTTTTTTCCCTCATCAAACTGTCTTTGTGTTTCAAAACAAGGAGCTCTGGCAAAAACCAAAACCAACCACATGCTATTAGGTCTGACAATACTCAACTGAAATCAATACCCCTAAGTTTTGCTTTGTTTCAAATATGGATCCACTAAAAGAACTGGTGAGTTTTGAAGATGTCATGTCAAAACCATCTGAGTTGTGATGGGCTAATGCAATAGAAATAATCTGATATGTCAAGAAAACTGGCTCTTTTAGCCTCCCCACCAAAATTATTCAGAATGGAATGACATTTACATTGTATACTCATGAATAAGCCAAGAACTTTAGGTGCTAAAACGCATCCCAAAACTTAGGTTCTTCACATCTGGCCTCATAGACACAACTGCCAGCTGTTCTTCTTAAATCCAAGAGACTCCCCTGATTGGGTCTGGTTCAGTCTGAGACAGTGTCACCCCCATCTAGGACTAGAGATGGATAAATATTGGTACCAGAAAGTCCAAGTGCCCAAAGTCACTTTGTCTTGCTTAGGTATCAAAGGCCATTGTGTCTCATGCACAACCAGGAAAAAGACAACATGGCTGCATGGGTAAATGGGGGAGGGGAACCACATATGGGATGCACACACACACACACACACACACACACACACACACACACACACATATATATATATACTACATAGAAATTGACAGCTAGTCAACCAAAGTTGATTCCCCCTATTCTTATTCCAGCTAATCTTTAATATAGGAAAGACATTTATGGCCTAGATACCTGGTTGAAGACCTGATGTTACATGCACCTTATAAGGCATATAAATATAAATAAAATAAATAAAAAATAAATAAATAAGTGAGTTGCCTGTAGATGTGGATTATGCATGGATGATTATAATGAAAATAATAATAATCTCTCTCTCTGTCTCTGTCTCTGTCTCTGTCTCTCTCTTTGTCTCTCTCTCTCTCTCAAGACTGATTTTACAGTATGAGAAGCCCTTATACATACAATTTATCTTTTTTCTTGATTTTACTATATTAATGATTTTTCCCTCTATATCTCTTTTATTAAATAAATAGAAAGAGAGAAAAGAATCCTACTACTATCAGATAATAGAGAAATTATAGAGGTTTGACCCTTTAATGATAAAAGAGCAAGCAGCGGGTGTAAACCCTTAATGGAAAATTACCTCTTTTTAAAGATTTATTTTAAATTGCAACATGAACTTCCGGGTCAGCAAATGCAGAGGAAGTGTACCTGGCTGATGATCCTGCCTTAGCATTTGAGATCCCTACTAATAGAATTAACACAGTAGCCCAACCCCAAAGTAGCTTCACATCTGGTGCAGTGGTGGGTTGCTACCAGTTCATCCCGGATCGGGTAAACCAGTAGTGGCACTGGTGGGAGGCTCCGCCCACCCACCCGGATATCTCTGCGCATGTGCATGTGCATGAGCATGCACACCCACGAGCAAACCAGTAGTGACGGGATTTGAATCCCACTACTGATCTGGTGGCATTATTTAGAACCCAAGAACAGAATATCTTATTGAGACACCCCATCCTCTCATCCCAATTCCATGGCTCCTGTTTCTGTCTCTCTCTCTTTCTCCCCCCCCCCTGTGTGTGTGTGTGTGTGTGCGTGTGTGTGCGTGTGTGTATACACACAGGATTAACAAGAGAGAGAGGAGGAAAAAGAAAAGAGAGAGAGAGGTCTTCATTTCTCAAATCCAACATAAACAAGGCCTGTGTTTATCCCAGGGGGTTAATTTGGTTGGACTTTGATCCATCACATTGTGCTGGGTGTTAATATTTTACTCCAAATGCCACATCATCTTTTATCTTTTATTTATAGTCATCTTCATATTCATTTCTCAACCGAGGCTGGCACTGCAGGGGAAGAAAGCATTGATCTTTAATATCTTTTTTTTTCTTCCTCTTCTGCCTTTTTGTAGTGCGTTCTCTTTGACCCTTAAGAAACAGCAAAGGGAGAATGGGAGAGAAAGGAGTGGGCAGGGAGGGAATCATCACACAGTTTGGGAATTCTTCAGAGGGAGCTGAAGACCAAAAGCGGCCTTTGTCCTCCCAGCAGGTGGCTTAGCTACAAATAAGAATATATCTATATGTATACGAAGAGTTTGTGCCTTTGTTTCCAGCAGGGAAGTGGCCTGTGTATCGCACAGCAATTGAACTTTGAATACCAAATGGTAAAGAAATCAATGCGAATGAACACCCGCCTACATTTCCTCATTCCTGCCACAATTTTTGCAAAGTGTAAATGCATTCACACATAGAGTTCACAGACTGAGATATCAGAGGTACAGGCGTTTTGGAAAAGCAATTAATTCAGCTTTTTTTTAAAATTTGATTTATATGCCGCCCTTCTCCAGAGACTCAGGGCAGCTTACAATGCGTTAAGCAATAGCCTTCATACTTTTGTATATTTATACAAGTCAGCTTATTGTCCCCACAAACTGGGTCCTCATTTAACCTACCTTAGAAAGGATGGAAGGCTGAGTCAACCTTGAACCTGGTGAGATTTGAACTTACAGTAATTGCAGACAGCTGGTTTTAATCACTATGCTTTTAGTCTGCTGAGCTAAACCAGGCTCATTTTCAACTTGATTTTCCTTTTGATTGAAGCAATGGCTATGAGTCTACGTCATGTCATATGTTTCTTCGTAGAAATCATAGAAGACGTAACAGTGACAAAATACTTGACCATGCCATCCTTTTTAAACACATTTCCACCAGGACAGCCCCAGCTTTCTCATGGACATGCAGGCTTAGCTCCAGAGGGCAGATAGCAGATGAGGATGTTGTTCTGTTCTCTCCACAGAGCCAATCCAATTCACTGTGAGTTGTATTGTGTTGGGGAGGGGGTGCCCTGAGGGAGCTCAACCAATCTCATTGTACATGCGTTGTGCACTGACAATAAAGATTTGAAATTGAAATACTCCATAAATTAAGAGGCTGTTCTCAGATGCAGAAGGACTCATTCTGGTTCCTTCATTCAGGACTTCATTCTGGTTTAAATGGAATGGCGAAATATTAGTTTGTCTTTTCCTTCAGGAAGTGAAATATTTTGATATAACCTATATATTTGCCTATACACCAGCTCACATGTTTACATATACATAACCTCATCCTTTCATTTTCCTTTATTTTATTTCTGCCCTTATTTTCCCATTGTATGGATCCCTACTTTCATCAAATCAAGGATGGTCTACTTATGAATTTCCAAATATTTCTGAAACAAAGCTCCCGGCAGTCTCAATCAGTCTCGCTAATAGTGAGGAGTTGCTATGTTGATAACGCTACCTTCATATCTGAAAATGCAGAGGATCTGTAAGCACTAGTAATAAAAGTCAAGGAGGAAAGTGAAAAAAATAGGATGAGACTTAAATATAAATACCAAACTAACAATAGCAGATAGAAACAGCTAGCTTTAGAACTGGCAATAAACATATCAAACTAGTGGATAGCTTCTACCTTTTAGGGTCAACCATCAGCAATAAAGGCACCAGAATTCAAGAAATAGGCCACAGCCTAGCACTTGGTAAAACAACCATGGAAGCAGTGGTGGGATTCAGATTTGGGTGAACCAGTAGTTAAATTGCTGGCTGGCCCCACTCCTTCCTGCCCTGCCCCTTCCAGTAGTCCCCACGCACCCCATTTTGGCTCTCAGGAGGCTTCAGGAGGCTTCCTAGGCCAAAAATGGGGTGTGGGGGGGCGGCGCATCCCCCTCCCCCATGGCCTGTTTTTTCTCCCAGGGGGTTGCAGGAGGCTGAGTGCTGCTTGTCACACACCCTGACCATGCCCACCAAGACACACCCACAGAACCAGTAGTGAAATATTTTTAATCCCATCATGCATGAAAGCCTTCAAAAGATATTCAGGTATAGTGATTACAAAGATCAGAACTGTTCAGAATTGACGTTTTTAAAACATTGATGTTGAAGGAGATTCCTGAGAATACCACAATCAGCCAAGAAAACAAACCAATAGGTCATTAAACAAATCAACACAGAGTTTTCACTCCAGACACAAATGATCAGCTCATGTTGTCCTACTTGAGGCACATTGTGTGAGCTGTCTGGAAAAAGTTGTAATGCTGGGGAATGTGGAAGGGAAGAGAGGAAGAGAACATCATCAACAAGGTGGATGGATTAAGTTACAATGGTGATGAGTGCACTGTTGGGAAACTTGAAAGAACAGCTTTGGGATAGATTGCTTTGGAGAAAATCAATCTTTGTGGTTGCAAGGAGTTAAAAACAACTTGATAGCACATGATCAATCAATCAGTTTGCATTTTACTTCTGAGGGACAACATTCCTGAAAACCCTCTTTCTGGTTAATGCTAAATGAATGCTATTAACAATAAGCGGTCCTTATTCCTAGGAATTTAAAACTCCCTAATGGCAACCTTTGAAACTGTAAGAGTTATCCTGAGGAAAGAACAAGGAAAAGTAAGTGTTTCCAACAGATTAAAGGAGCCTATTGATACCAATCCACATAATTCCATTGTACCATATATATAGAGAGAAACAGTACAAATCCAAGCATCTGTTCTTCTGCATAGATCAAGTTAAAAAGGACAAGATGGGATGTAACTAACATAACTGATAATCAGGGAATTAAATATTTGTATAGAAGAATGGAAGAATTCCTCCACAGAATGGAGAATTTCTTCTAACTTCTATTTGGAAGATAAGCTAAAAATTATTGTCCCATTTTACAAAGGGAGATTGATATTGATTTTTATTAAGCAAACACTGGTTACAAAGTTGAGAATGTAACACAAACAAAAGATTACACACTTAGATTCCAAGACAACAATGAGTAGAGAGGCTGGCTCTGGCTTTGAAATCAGCTTTCCTCTACCTGGTACAAAGCTGTTTTGTGACATCTTCCATAAAGCTGATACATCTGAGAGCACCTCATTGTTATAATAAGATAAATGTTCTCTTCATCTCTAGTCTATCATTGCAATATCCATTTTCTTTGACATAATCACTTTTAGAAACATAAATACCTATCTAGCATAGCTTTATTTATGGAACAACATTAACCAATCACTACAACACAGAATTTTCTGATCTTCTGTATGATGGACATTAAATGATACATCAGGTTTATATAAAAGAGAGTTAGGAGTTTAAATACAGGTAGTCATCAATTTGTTAACACAACTGAGCCCAAAACATCTGTTGCTAAGCAAGACAGTTGTTAAATAAGTTTTGCCCCATTTTATAACCTTTCTTGCCAAAGTTGTTAGGTGAATCACTGTAGTTGTTAAATTAGTAACACAGTTGTTAATGAATCTGACTTCCCCATCGATTTTACTTGTCTGTGCATCTTATAGAGCTTTACTTTATTTTTTGGGCTATAAGATGCTCCGGACTAAAAGACACACCTAGCTTTTGGAGAGGAAAACAAGAAACAAAAAATCTGCATCTGCCTCCCAGCAATTTGCCTCTTTGCAGCAAATAGCAAATAGCCTGGTCAGCTTCAGCACAGCCTGATTTAGCATGAGCAGCTGATTGGTGGTTGGATCTGCCTCCCAGAATACTAAT
>WNWU01000002.1:14178969-14214751 GCA_012654045.1 Ptyas mucosa | reverse complement strand
GCCATTCTACCCATCGGCACTGCCACCTATCTCCACCTCCTCATGCCTCATTTTTGGCTTCCGCACATCCCATTTTCAACCTCTGTATGCCCCATTTTTGGCTTCCATGCACCCCATTTTCCATCTCCACGCATCCCATTTTTGTCCCATTTCAGGTAGCGGGGATCATCACCATTCCCACCTCCTGGAACGGGCTGAAAACGGGACTTGCAGAAGCCAAAAATTGCCCAAAAATCGGCCCAAAAAATAGGATGCATGGAGGCCAAAAATGGGGCACACTGAGGTGGAGATGGATGGCAGTAGCATTGGGTGGCACCGGCACCGATGGGCAGCGCTGATCCCGGCAGCCTGGAACAGCTGATTGGTGGTATTCCGGGAGGCAGATCCAACCACCAATCAGCTGTTCGTTCTAAATCAGGTTGTGCTGAAGCTGACCAGGCTGTTTGCTGTTTGCTGCAAGGAGCAAATTGCTGGGAGGCAGAGGCTGAAGGGTGGGGGCCAGCAGATGGGCGGGGGTTTGGCAGCATTCACTCTAGAAGACAGACATACATTTCCACCCACTTTTTTGGGGTGGAACAGTGCATTTTATAATCCAAAAAATATCATGTGTGTGTGTGTGTGTGTGTGTGTGCATATGTATATGTATATATATATGTATGTATGTATGTATGTATGTATATATATGTGTGTGTGTGTGTGTATATATATATATATATATATATATAAATTATATTTTAATTATATTATATTATAAGATTTTAATTTAATATATTTAGTTATATATATTATATAATTAATTAATTATATCAGAGCAGGATCTCAAGTCACAATGAATTTTCAGGATATGTTAGGAGAAGAAGAAGGCATTTTAAAAGCCAAGTTATATTTGGAAGGTAAATGTCAAAGCTAACTCCATTCCCACAACTGACCTCAAAAATAAGCGGCCTGAAAATGGACTAGTTAGTTACAGTACAGTAACAAGAAATAAGTAGCATCCATTCAGTTACTCCAAAGTACATGACTTCCAGCCCATTGTACTACACAGGCAGAAGAAAAAGGCATAAGAATTTAACATTGATCTTACTATAAACTGGGCTTGTGTTTTATACCTGGCAGTCACTGGATTCTTTCTTAACAGCCTTCCTAATTCTTGCAATAAACACATTTTATCTGGCCTTGTGTACTTGATTTACTGCCTGCATGACTTCTGGTCCAATATCTGTCAAGAGAATCCTATCAGTGAAAGAGAAATGATGATATGAGCACTGTTTACCTGGAAATGTGCTTGTAGCACTTTGGACAGCATCTGAGTTAAAATAAGAAACAAGTAACAAATGGCAACACTGTCAGGAAAATGTAAATGGCACTCCTGAAAACAAAATGCTGTTTCAATAGGCATGAGGTGGTAGTAGAATTATAAGTTCTCCTTCATGGAGTGGCTGAAGGTGCAAAGAAATTAGCAATTCTTCATTTGATTCTAACTAATAGTAAGGTGTAATAAAGCCCCAAATTTGATCAACCTACCTTCCCTTAAGCTTGTTCTGAGAGAATCTCACTGTTGAAATTGTAATATTTCATCATTCTATACCGACTGCAGAAGAAAAGCGGATAATTGAACAGACCTAGGGTTATAGTAGAAAAATGCTTATCAGAAATCTTACTTCTTTGTCCTCCTTGGTATCCCATCTTGCAAATGTCATTTGCCTGTGAGTTAAAACTTCCCCTGTGAGAAGATGGATCAAGCATGTAGTACCCCATGGAACAGATGATTGGATTATAAAGTTCATTAATGTATAGGTGGCCATTCCTAACTATGAAGACACCATAACGATAAAATGTGAGTCACATTTTCACAATGCAAACTCTACTCTTTCATACTGTCAGGACAATGTTGCTTCCAGCTATATAAGGGATGGCTTTTGTATCACACATCATGCCTCACATTTCATTACTTCCCTCCCCCTCCTCCATGCTGTTGCTGATCTCATCAAAATGCAAGGGGCATTTTGATGAGATCAACAATTTCTTAAGAAAATCATAATTAGGCTGTTTCTATGAAGTTGCCTCTAAGTGAAGGGATGGCTTAGAACCATGATGGTGAACCTATGGCACGGGTGCCACAGGTGGCACACCGAGCCATATCAGTGGGCACGTGAGCATTGCTGTAGCTCAGCTCCAGCGCGCATGCATGCCCCAGCCAGCTGAGTTTTGGGCCTTCTGGTCCCACCAGAAGTTGGGAATGGGCTGTTTCCGGCCTCCGGAGGGCCTCGGAACGGTGGAGAAGGCCGTTTTCACCCTCCCCAGGCTTCTAGAAAACCTTTGGAGCCTGGGAAGGGTGAAAAACGGGCCTACTGGGCCACTGTGCCATCATGTGCTAAAAGCAGTGGTGGGCGTGTGCGGTGGTGGGGCGTACTGAATTATGGGTGTGGGCACATATGTGGGTGACCTCCCCGTGCTCCCCCCACTTTTGGCACACAACGGCAAAAAGGGTAGCCATCACTGGCTTAGAAGCCCCATAAAACAACCCACATGAGGCAAACTGACATTTTTTGACCTCCCAGAGAGAAGAAAAACACTCACTTTGAATATTTCTTTCTATCTCTAGCTGAAGTCATTCAGTGGGGAACTACAAAGCTGGATAACCTGCTCTGAGTTCTCAATTTCCCCAAAAGTCTTTCATTATCTAGAGAATACCTTTTTGACCCATTTGAAGCCAAGTCTCCTTGAACCCAACCATTGAGACCATGAAGCAGGCAGAGATATGTGGAGTCCTCCACTGAGCTGGGCTTGCAGATAGATCAAGGAGACTGCTGAGCCTTCCAGTAGATAAACATATGACCTTCAGTATGATAATAATATTAATAATAACTTTATTGTGATTGTACATGTATACACAGTATACCCATACAACGAAATTCATTTAACACCCAAAGACCAGGTCCAACACAGATAACAATCCCCAAATACACTCCCACCCAACACAGACTGTTGGGGGCAATATGCTGACATTTGTAAACTGCTCAGAGAGTGCTATAAAGCACTATAGAGCGGTATATTAGCCTAAATGCTATTGCTATTACTTCCCATTCCTCTTTCACTTTTTTACTCCTTGACTTTTCTCATCTGCTTCCCATCTTTCTGTTACTTATAAGTTGGTTTTTCAGTCCCTCCTTATCTTGCTACTCATGTTGAACTCCTGATTCCTCCAATTGACTTTCCAAGAAGCAAATCTCCCCACCTTTTCTCGATAAGAAAAGGGAGAGTTGCTTAGCTTGGAAAGTCAAACACTTACATTCTCTCTCTCTTTCTTTTGCTCTTTCCTCCAAAGAAAAACAGAGCATATGAAGATAAAGATATATAGATATAAAGATAGATGTGGATTTATTTCTTCCCTAAAATTCCATGGTAATTACTGTCCCATTGCTATTCCTCAGGGGCTGTCCATTGCTGTTCCCTTAAACTGCTTAAATGGTATTTCTCCACTAAATACTATTTTCTCAATGGCTATTTCTTTTCCTTTCAGTGTCATTTTCTATTAACTGTTACTTTGACATTCAGTACTTTGTGATCTTCCTGTTTTCACTGCTATTCCCTCAATGCTATTTAATGTTTTCAAGGCTATTCCCCAAGGAAGGCTATTTCTCCTATGCAATAACTGCTACTGTGGATGTTATGAAAAGTAGGCCTTCCTACTCTTCAAGTTTGCACTTTTATAGTAGAGAGCTGTAGGTCCAACAGACATAGCCTTAAAATCAAATATTGTTTGGCTTTTTCAATGTCTTGAGTTTCTTTTTTAAAAAACTATTTTCCCCATTCAAACTTTTGCATACTGTGACCTTATAAATTGTCTATTTTTCCTCATTCCTCATTTGACAAATCTAGACCTTTGCCATTTATTTTCTGATTCTAGCAATTAGCTTTAATCCAGGCCCTTCCAATCAGTGGTGGGTTTCAAATTTTTTTACTACCGGTTCTGTGGGTATGGCTTGGTGGGCATGGCATGGCTTGGTGGGCGTGGCTTGGTAGGTGTGGCAGGGGAAGGATACTGTAAAATCTCCATTGCCACCCCACTCCAGGGGAAGGATGCTATAAAATCTCCATTTCCTCCCCAGTCCAGAGGAAAGTTACTGCAAAATCCTCATTTTCTCCCAATCAGCTGGGACTTGGGAGGCAGAGAACAGAAGGGGGCAGGGCCAGTCGGAATTTTTACTACCGTTCTCTGAACTGCTCAAAATTTCCGCTACTGGTTCTCCAGAACTGGTCAGAACCTGCTGAAACCCACCTCTGCTTCCAATCTATGATCATTGTAATCCATGGGTCATGGGTCTTATCATATATTATGGTTAAATTTGGAAAGCACATTGTTGTTAAATCTATGTTATCACTAGTGTACATTCTTGAAAATAAAAATTTGTTGGAAAAATATTTCAGTTGAAAAACCAATCTTTTTGATGCTGGAAAGAAGTAATTTTATATACATATTGTGAGGTGAAGGATACTTTTTGCAGTTGTTCCCTGTAATTTTTATTGAGGATGCACAGAAAGTGATATAATTAGTCTGTCCTTCTTTCTTCCCCCAACTATATTTCTCTCTAATTATCCACATCCTCTTTGCCTGTTCAGATCTAGAAATCTGCTCATACTAAAATCTTCAAGTCTAGTATAGTGCCTCCTTATGCTCAACAGTGAATATAACAACTGCTATTTTATCCTTCATCTCCATTTTACAGATGAGATGTGAGGCTGTCATTTTCAGACCCACTCCAGAATGCATAGTTTTTAAATACTCTTTCACATTTCTTCATCTGGCAGAGAAGAATGTAAGAATGGAGCTCTTGATTTTGATGGATACTAAAAGGGAAAAAGATTATTCATCTTGGACGTAAGGAAAATAAAATTTTAATAAACCTAAAACAATGTTAAATGGAATTCTCATGGCAGGAGAAGTACGTGGGAATAGGAGCTAAAGAAGGAAGTAAGTTCTTAAAAACATAGGAACAGTTGCTAATTATTCCAAAATGGGGAAAAAATAAGACTGTAGAAGGTGGTACAGTTGTACCAAAGAGTTAGTGAAGATCTAATGATTCAGAAACATACAAATGGAAAATAAAGAGGACATATCACTAAGGAAAAGTATAAACAGGCAGATCTGATTTGTGAAGATCACGTCAGTCTGAGCTAGAGTTAGGAAAAGATGCTAACAAAATATGTTCAAAATAAAGAAAAAGGATCAGTATACCAACTACTCAGCGAAGGTGCCAAAAGCTAAGAGATAACAACAGAACTGCTCAGTTCTTAATGTCATACAGTCTCCTCCAATTTCACCTAGCAAGTTGAAGGAAAAGGATTGCAGATTGACCTTGACAGTAAGATAAGCAAGGAATAGCTTTAAAGTCTCCAACATCAGAAGAATTGCATCCTGGGACATGGAATGAATGTTTTGATAATCTGGCTGAATTAGACAATAATCTATTATTTCTGAGAAATCCTGGAGATTGAAGTACCTAATAACAGGAACAGGTCAACTATTGTCCAAAAAGGGAGGAAATAAAACTCAAGGAATAACACCCCAATCACTGCATCAGGAATAATGGGACATTTTCAGAATATATCAACAAGAGATTTCAATGTTTTTAAGTGAGGTCTAAAATATCAATGACTACATGAATTTGTCAAGATTCAGCCTTATTGGTAATCTTATTTCAGGTTATAAATCATATTAATTTGGATGAAATATATTTTTATTTCTGCAAATCACTTGATGATGCATACTACTATTTCCAATTTGCAAATTGGTTAAATATTGTTTAGATATGGTACTGAATCATAACACTCACAGACAAGTTCTTTTCAAATTGTCAAGTGGGTTTTCATAGGTATACGTCCTGAATTGTGAGCTCTCCAATGTTTTCATTAAGACTACAACAAATGGATTCTTTTGTTAGAAATATTCAGTTAGAAAGAAATGTTGGCTAGACCTTGTTTGGGAACAGTTTTATATGAATTTTCACCCTGACCAGGAAATTGGGTTTGATGCTCCAAATGGCCTTGCCCAATTCTGCAAGGCTATCAACCAAATACAAGCCCAGGAAACAGAAGTTATAGATATGCACATATTATGCCATGTTGTACCCAGTTTTATCCATTTGGCAATAGATGAAAGGACTGGTAATAGCCCAGATGTTTCTTCAGGAATAAAGTGGTAACAGGTTTCCTCAACAATATTACACTTCTCTCTCAAGAGAATTATAGAGCTGAGCTATCCAACTTCCTACTTTAAGATTTGTGGACTTCAATTACCAGAATTCCCTAACCACATGAAGAATTGGGCAAGACCATGGCTGACTGGGGAATTCTGGGAGTTGCACTCCACAAGCTTTGAAGTTGCCAAGTTTGGACAGCTCTGTATAGATCATTCTTCCACATATCTATCTAATGCCATTTGTCCTTCCCTTCAAAATCCACCATAAGCAGTAATACCATCTTGTAAAGTAAAACCATTGAAAGGATGGTTAGCATAATAGACACCTTGCCATCTTTAGCTTCTATATCTGATCAGCATTTTTATTCTGTTGCATCTTTATGCTCCCACATGCCTATTTCAGTTTCAAAGACAGATCCTTTTAATTATAGGCAGATTTTTCTCCTCTCACCCACACAGCAGTGTCTACTCTTAAAGGGTTAACAGGCTTGGCTTTTTGGTTGAGATTCATAGAGCATATTGTGTCCAGCCTTAATATTTTACACAGTAAGCCATATCATCTTTTATCTTTTATTTATAGTGATCCTCATATTAATTTCTCAATAGCAGCTGGCACAGCAGGAGGGACAAGGCATCGATCTTCCAATTTTGCTGTTGCTCTTATGTATCCTGAGGTCGAAGCTAGCTGGAGAGATTGACGGAGCTCTGGCACCAATCCAGCAGCTATGTGTTTCTCCTACATGAAAATCAACAACAGGAAGCTGAGATTTGACAATTGGCAGTAATATCAGTCAGCTAGGTAATAAATATAACAGGATACTCTTTAATAATTGAGTGGGGTATCTGGCATTCAGTAATGAAAAATCAGCCATGTGAGCGACAGAGGGGACAGCTTTATGTGACACTGAATGTGTGCATATGCACAGCACACATCTTTGTGTCTGCATGTATGCAAATAGCAATTGCTAACCGGACCATAATATTTGTCTTTAATTTACAGGCCAAGTAGGAATAAAGCAAAATTGGACTGAATCAAGCACCGTATAGTGTGTGCCATGTCTTATTTGATTGAATTCTTGGAAGTTGTTTGCTCTCGTGGCATCTTTATGCAATACACTGTCACTCTGATTGTGACGCAGAGGACGCCGACGGATGCAGCTGGAAAATCCCAAGGGAAGGGGTGGGAAACATGTATGGGCAGGTCCCATGCCCTCTCCTATTTGAATTCAAATAGGAAGCATAGCACAAATCCTGCAGCTTCAAATGCAGGAGCAGAATTCCAAAGATAATTGGGGTTACCTTCAAAGGGGTTGGATATGATAAATAGGAGGAAGCCCTCTGCACACAGAATTGGGATGAATGAAAGTTAGAATCTGGTGCAATAGCAATTTATAATTTATTTTGTTTTTAAGAGAAAAGGCATTTTGGTACAGTGGTTAGAGAAACCAAGAGTTTGATAGTTACTGTATAATGCCTTGGTAAGGCCACACTTGGAATACTGTCTCCAGTTTTGGTCACCAAAACTGGATACAGAGATGTGGAGACTCTAGAAAGAGTGCAGAGAAGAGCAACAAAGATGATTGGGGTTAAATGTTTTTATTTAATGTTTAGCCAGTGGAGGCTAAAACATATAAAGAACGGTTGCTGGAATTGAGTATGTCTAGTTTAATGAAAAGGAGGACTAGGGGGTGACATGATAGTAGTGTTCCGATTTCTCAGCGGTTGCCACAAAGAAGAGTCAAGCTATTCTCCAAAGCACCCGAGGGCAGGACCAGAAGCAATGGGTGGAAACTAATCAAGGAGAGAAGCAACTTAGAACTAAGAAGGATTTTCTTGACAGTTAGAACAATTAACCAGTGGAACAACTTGCCTCCAGAAGTTGTGAATGCTCCAACACTGGAAGTTTTTAAGAAGAGATTAGACAGCCATTTGTCTGAAATGATATAAGGTTTCCTGCCTGAGCAGGGGGTTGGATTAGAAGACCTCCAAGGTCCCTTCTAAATCTGTTATTCTATTCTATTCTAGTCTATTCTAGTCTATTCTAGTCTAGTCTAGTCTAGTCTAGTCTAGTCTAGTCTAGTCTAGTCTAGTCTAGTCTATTGAGTCCCATCTTAGGCACAAAGCCAACTGGGTGAGTTTAAGCCATTTCTTCTACCTCAAGGGTGGAGGCATGGACAAATAACTTCTGAAAAATAATACCAAGAAAACTTCATGGACTTCTCCAATGTAGTGGCCAACAGTCATCTGTAGATCTGATGGAGTGAGACGCAACTTACAAAGGTTTGTGTAGTTCTGTCCAACTCTTCATGATCCCATGGACTGACATCAGGGTCTTTTCCAATGAGTCTCTTTTCTCAAAGAGAAGTATTTGAGTTTCAGCTTCAGTATCTGTTCTTCCAAGCTTCAGGGTTGATTTCCTTACAAAAGTTTGTGCCTTTTATACAGTGTCTTAGTCAAAAAAGGTGCTACCGATTCTTGATTTCTTTGCCACCTAGACTAATATAGCTCTCCTCCTACAAAACCAAAAGAGTGTGATTACAGTATATATGACTGATTGATAAAACCTTCGAGAATAATTAGGGATCCAACAGCTATGTAAAATTACTGCAATTTGGCATGTCCTTAACATAATACTCTACTAATCTTGCTACTTCGCCTACATTCTTATGTGGGCTTACACATTTGCTTCATTAAACATTATTTTCATATACAGAGCCAGATATTTACTTGTTAAAAGATTTTTTAACTTATTTTTTCTACCTGATGGAAATGAATAAGGTAGGGTAGGGTAGGGTAGGGTAGGATAGGATGACATGGCATGGCATGGGGTGGGGTGGGGTGGAGTGGGATAGGGTAGGGTAGGGTAGGATAGAGTGGGATGGGATGAGATGAGATTGGGTGGGGTGGGGTGGGGTGGGTGAGGTGAGGTGAGGTGAGGTGGGATGGGGTGGGATAGGGTAGGGTAGGGTGGGGTGGGGTGGGGTGGGATGGGATGGGATGGGATGGGATGGGATGGGATGGGATCGGATGGATGGATGGGTAGGATTGTTAGGGTGGCATGGAACGGAACGGAACGGAACAGAACAGAACAGAACAGAACACTTTATTTGGCCAAGTGTGATTAGACATATATGTATACGCAATTATGAGGTGAAGCGGTCTTTTATCACAGAGATGGTAGATAGTGCTTTATTGTATATAGGTTATCCTACAGAATAAAGCAATAATAAATAAATGAGAAATAATGAATTTAAACTAAGCATATATGTTTATTTTTCAGATAAACCAATCTTAAAAAAGCAATTAATAATATTATATATGCATGCAGTCTAAAGGACCAAACTGTAAAGCAAATCTACAAGACTGAAAACACTCATTTTGTTCATAGGATGTTCCACTTATGAATACCAGGCATGCATAACCATTTCTGGACTGTACTTAACGTCTTAAATGAATTGGAATCTCTCTTTCTCTCTCCTATGTTTATGTGTATAGAGTACTCCTCAATTAATGACTGCTTGCTTTGCGACAGTTTGAAGGTATGTGTTCTGACCTAGGCTTCCTGAGTCATTAAAACACACGAGTAGTCCCAAAAACCTCTTTTATTGCAACAGCTGTGAATTCTGTTCATTCACAGATGAGTCCCAATTAGTTATAAAGAGTCCTTCAGGAGAAGTCCTTTGGGATAATCACCCACCTTTATCTCCCTTGACACGCTGCCAAAGACTTAATTGGCAAAGCCACATGGAGTCCAGAATCAAACAGAGCTTCAGGCTTTAAGCTGAACCAAATGAACAAACGTTGCTTCCTGCAAAGGCCCTTGTGCCTTTGCTCCTCTTTTAAGTCTTATGGGAGGGGCCAATCAGCTCTCAGCCCTACTCCCAAGTCGTCCCTTTTGTTTTAGCTGTTCTTGCCTTCTGGTAGCTCTGCGCATGCACGCACTGGGAACAGGCTCCTCCTGTTCCTCTGCCTCGCTGAGGTCCAACTCTGGAGGCTCCGGAGGCAGCACATACCTCCCACATGGCCCTTTCTCTGCCTCTGATGCAGAGCCCTCATCCAAGCCTTCCCCAGACTCCAGGACTGGCCCATGGTCCTTCCTAGCCTCCTCATCATCCAACTCTGCTGCCAGCTCTGCAGGCTGCTGGCGGATCACAACAGTACGATGGAGCTCCCCTTGTATTCCTGGATGATTGACTTTTGGAAGTTTGGTGACCAACTCACTTTACAGCCAGTTATAGCATTCTGCAATCTCATGGCCACAATTTTTTTTTTAATTTGATTTATATGCCGCCCTTCTCTGGAGACTCAGGGCGGCTTACAATGCGCTAAGCAATAGCCTTCATACTTTTGTATATTTTATACAAAGTCAGCTTATTGCCCCCACAAACTGGGTCCTCAATTTACCTACCTTAGAAAGGATGGAAGGCTGAGTCAACCTTGAGCCTTGGTGAGATTCGAACCTGCAATAATTGCAAGCAGCTGATATTAATAACAGGGTGCTTTAGACCACTGTACTATCCAAGGCTCTTGTTTGCCTTTTTGGCTTTTTCTGGCAAAAAAAAAAAATCCCTAGAAATGAATGGAATCTTTTTACGACTGTGACATTGACTTAATGAACCCTGCAAGACAGTCATAAGATAGGTCAGCCATGAGAATGCCTCGACATACGACCATTAAGACTTACAATGGAAACTCTCGACTCTATTATGGTCAGAAAAACTACCTGTAATCTTGACAAATGGATGACCTTCATTTTAGATTACTTTAGAAAATTTCATTTGAAATAGGGGATAGATGATAGGAATATAAATAATACCAGGTCCAACTTCCTGTTGAAACTCATAAGAATTCATTGTATTCCTGGATTCATTAAACAGTGTACTAGGAAACATGATAATGACATTACAAAACGTATGTTTACTTTTCCTTGGCTAACACAAGGATTGGACCACAAATACAACAGAAGTAAACAAATGCAAGGCAGATCATTCATTTACAGGTTCATTGTAGACCTGCCAAGTGGCAGAGAAGTAGATTGTTATTTTGTATATTCTGGTATGACATTTCTGATATAGCATACAGTTCTAGCGAAAATTACTGTTGGGAAATGGACTATATTTAATAGTGAAATCTATTTGTGGGTTTATTAAAATGCATGGAACGTGCCTTTCCTACTCCATGCCTGCATGCCCATTCTTATATAGACTTGTAAAACATCAGCCAATAATTCAGGTGCCGAATTATAAATGCAGGATGTATAAGATATAGGCAGTATTTTCCTGAAGCCAGTCTGTATTGGTTGTAGGGGCCAATTATTACATTTTCTGGCATTTCATGAGCCAGTGGAGAGCAAAGTTAAGTGACACCTAGAGCACCAATCAGCTGCTTGGTAGCTAGCAATGCAACACGGCAATGGGAATGGATCTGGCAGAGCCAGATGCTATACATTTACCAACATACCATGAGACATAGATTAGATTAGATTAGATTAGGCTTCCCAACCTGTATATTTTAAATGTAGTTTTTCTCAAATTTGGCCATTTTAAAATATATGAACTTTGACACACATTTGGCATGCTGGCTAGGGAATTCTGGGAGTTGAAGTCCACCGACCTTAAAGTGGTCAAGTTTGAGAAGCACTGTGGTGGACCATCAACAGAGGCCTTTCTGAAGCCTATAAGCCTATCTCTCCCAGGCATTATCTTAGACATGTAGAATCTTAGAATTGTAAGAATCTTAGAATTATGTTCAATGATATTCAGTCCCAGGCAATGTTTTAATCTTGTAGTCACTGAGTTCAAAGTAGATTTGCATAGAATTGTGCTGTTAGTTTTCTTTGGAGGATCTTTAAAACGTTCTCCAGATCATCTGCTTTGTACATTTTTATAAGTGCAGGCACCAAACATAGCTGTGTGAATGGTGGTTCAGGATCTTATCTAATTTGGGTCATAAAATTAAAGGTAGCTTTGATAGCAGGCAATAAGTTGAGGGTAACAGGGAAAGCAAAAGTGAAATACAGAGGCTCTTATATATTGCTTTTCAAGTGCCTCTTTGACAGTAATTTGAATTGCCTTAGAGCTCACCAACATGATCAGTTCATGATAATATAGTACTTTAGCCTGTAGATTGGGAATCCCATCTCCTAAATCTTCCAACAGAGAAAAATTCGGGTATATATCAAGTCAGAGAAAAGACTGCCACTCGAGCTATTTCCATGGACTGTACGATTCATATCTTGTGAAATTTTCCTGCAGGAGGAAAAAAGATGAAGGCAGACATGTAGACTCCATAAACTGTAGACTGAAATTACACTCTCTAGCAAGATCAGTGGCACATTTCCTCAATTGTAGATGATTATCATTATTACTTTTTATGAGCATAGAATTTTGTCTCATTTGCAACCTTTGAAGGGCAAACCCTACATATGAAAGGGTGGCTTTCCCAGAGTTCAGCTGTCTTTTTCTCTCTTGCTCTCTCCAAAGCTGACACACAACAGGGAATATATATAGTCTATGATTTGCAAAGCAATTAACTTCACAGGAAAGCCTATATACACTTTTTCACATGAAAATTGCAGCTTCTCAGGATTTACATGTCATGGTACCTGTTACGAATCATGCTCCAAGATTCCTTCCTTCCTTCCTTCCTTCCTTCCTTCCTTCCTTCCTTCCTTCCTCTTTTTTCTTTCTTTCTTTCTTTCTTCCTTCTTCTTCTTTCTTTCTCTCTCTCTTTCTTTCAATTTTTTTAGTCTAAAAGCAGTCTGTCTATAAAATGCCTTTCCATGCTACATGGCATGGGTGGCAAATTAAAGCATGCAATTTATAATCTGGGTCCATCTACATTTATTCCTGTTCCAACATCAATTTTACCACTAAATGTATTTTTTCCATCCTCTTTTTCTCCTTTCCTTTTATCTCGGTTGAATGTTATCATGTGACTTGCTGTCTTACCCTATTGTGTTTCTCATTCTACTTCAAAGCACCACTTTCTGTCATAACACTAAGAAAAGGCCTAATAAGTCCTAATCTCATGCCATTCAACTATGTTATCATTTCTGCCATTGCTTGCCAACTCTTAAGGCACTTCGTTGATATTTTCATATGACTCCATCCATCACAATTCGGCATTTTTGCTGTGCTGTTGCTACTTAACAGAGTTATCCAGCTTCTCTTTCTGGATCCATTATTTACACATCAGTCTCCTGCAAATGAGAAGCTCGGGCAATTCCTATTGCAGAAAAGAGAAGCACTATTGAATTATATGCATATTCATCTACCCTGAATAGCAGAGGCACCTGTAGAAAAGGTGTCAAAAAGGTCAAGATGGCACTCACAATCATGCAACTGAAGCAACATTCTTTGTTTTATATGTGTTGACCATATAGGGCATGTGAAAGGGGTGGGCATCACTTTGATTGCATGGTCATTGTCACCGTCATATCTTCTGTGACCCTCCCCTCTCTGCTGAGTTGTGAAGGTGATAGACCATTTTAGACCTTGAACTTAATAGCCTCATATCCCACTATTGAATGGCCCACCCTTACTTAGTTACTAATTAGTCTACATGTAATAATAGCTGAAAGGAAAGGAATGGTCAACTGAATACAAAGGATAACTCATTAAATGTAGGCATGTTCTTGGCTAAAGTGAAGTAGATGATCTTGAGACTGCTTCTAAAGAAACCCATTTGAAATTAAATAATTTAGTTATAGTTATGCCTGTCATGGCAAGTTGCTTAGCATTTTAAAATGTCTTTTGATCTCTTTTCTATCCTTTATCTATAGTCTTCTTTATTTTTCTTAATAATACTATCTTACCTTCAGAAACATTGTTCACATAATTATCAGTGTTGGAATAGACAATAGCATGTAGCACTGTCAGTTGCAGAGTGCGGCACTACATAAACTTTTGTCTGTGGTTGTTTCTTATGGTAGAAAGGGGAAAAAAACAACACACTGATTGAAATGTTTACACCCTTCTCTCTGTCCTTGATTTTTAAATCTTCTTTCTTTCCTTAGATCATAGATTTTTAATTGGCTATAATAGTTACGTAAGGAAAACAATAAGATAAAGAAGTCCACCATTGTAATACTTCTACCTGATGTATTTCTGAGATGTTCCACATTATGTAAAACATTGTTTGTATGATAGATTTAAACAAGCCTGCCTTTCATCCACAGCCTTATGTTTCAAGATACCAGTCGAGGATGTTTGAGAAATACAATAATTCTTTGTGGCTAACCTTGAAGATATTTTCTTCTAAACACTGAAGAGGAGTTTGGCAAAGAGTCTCATAAACTAAGAAAAGAACATAATGAGCTCTTAACCCTTTTGAATTGAGGTACGAGATGTGGAATTAGGCAATAAAGCAACTACTTAAATGTGACTTGTTTCCTTTTTGTAATGTTGCTCTACAAAATGCCTAACAAGCTAAGTCTTGTGTTTATACATTCTTTTCTTCCTCCTGTTCTTCTGCTGTGAGTCTGCTACCCCAGATAAAATATGCACGAAATGGCAACATGAAACATATAACACTGTTTTACAAATGAATAAACTAATAGATAAATAAGGAAATCTTGGCTCGGTTTGTGTTACCTAACACACAGCTCTGCTCGTTGTTTTTATGTGTCCCCCACCAATTAAAAATTTCCCCAGCCAGTGAAAGATTTTCTTTGCCTGTAACAGTGCAATTATATGAAAAGATTTCTGTTTCTAACCAATTGTATTCTGTGAAGCAAATGCCGCTTTAAAATTAAAAAGTTAATTTTAAGGGAACAAAGGTTCATCTGTCGCCTTCAGCATTTTTTCATTAGCGATTAATGTATATTATGCTGATTAGGCATGTCTTTCTTCAGTCTAGATTTGAAAAAGCAGAAAACCTTTTCATATTATCCTAATCCAGCCCCCACTTGTTGTGTGTTCCTAATTTCTTCAGTTTAATGTGATGATTATAAGAATTAGACCAGTGGTGGGTTTCAAAATTTTTTACTACCGGTTCTGTAGGTGTGGCTTGGAGGGCGTGGCATGGCTTGGTGGGTGTGGATTGGTGGGCGTGGCAGGGGAAGGAAATTGCAAAATCCCCATTCCCTCCCCACTCCAGGGAAAGGATACTGTAAAATCTCCATTCCCTCCCCACTTCTGGGGAAGGATACTGTAAAATCTCCATTCCCTCCCCACTCCAGGGGAAGGATACTGCAAAATCTCCATTTCCTCCCAATCAGCTGGGACTTGGGAAGCAGAGAATAGATGGGGGTGGGGCCAGTCAGAATTTTACTACCGGTTCTCCGCACTACTCAAAATTTCTGCTACCAGTTCTCCAGAACTGGTCAGAACCTGCTGAAACCCACCTCTGAATTAGACAAATAAACATGTCATAAGAAAGTCTTTGCTGAAGAATCTTGACCTACAAGAATGTTGCATTATGGGAGGACTATAACCTCAAATATTCCAATAATGCCTTTCCTCTGAATATGTAACCTTAAATCATCTACAGTCAATATTAAAATAAAAGTCCTGATTTTTTTTTAAAGGCCAGATGTCAGATCTCCAAATCCACTGAAAACACATCCACTACAACCATTTCAGCTGTATCATAAAAGATTTAGAGTCAGAGCTAACCTAAGCTGTAGTACAGGGATGTCCAACCTTGGCAAATGTAAGATTTGTGGATTTCAACTCCTAGAATTCCTCAGTCAGCATGGCTACCTGGGGAATTCTGGGAGTTGAAGTCTAAAGGTCTTAAAGTTGCCAAAGTTGGACACCCCTGCTCCAGTGGGTGGTCATTTCAGGGGACTGGTGTTCCTTGGAGATTCACCCCTTTGACTCAATACTTTCAGGAGACCACCAGCAACTTCTCCCAGCAAGATTAAATACATCAGCTATTTCTAGGGGTCAATAGGGTCCTGAAGATAACCTGGTACCATATGATGAATGGCTTTGTAGCTAAAACCAGCAACTTAAATTACATTGGGAGATCTATAGGAAACCAGTGCAGGGCCTTTAACACAGGTGTAACAAACTCTCATTGCTAAGGACCTCATTGTACCTGGGTTAGTGCATTCTGGAGTAAATAAGTCCCCCAAGCCCTTTTTAAAAAGCTCCTAATAGAGTGCATTGTGGTAATTTAAGAGTGTTCTTAACACAAACTCCAGAGTACGTTGTAACTTTAAAGTCTTTATTGCCTTAGATATAGCGCTCTCACAATGCTCCATTTCTTCTTCTTTTCCACTGTTCTTCCTGTTGTTAAAATGGCATAGGGCCTGGTTTCTTGAGGGACCATACAGTATATCTCTCAATATTATCTTCCCAGCTGATTTGATGTGGCAGAGTTGGCACTCGCTACATTCTTTAGAATAAGTAATCACCTGTCAGGAACTCAGAAGCATACTCCTCTATCACAGTATATCTGAGAATAAGTTCCCCAGAGGATCCAGATGATCTTACAAAGGACTGATCCTATGCATGTATTTTCTTTCTTTCTTTCTTTCTTTCTTTCTTTCTTTCTTTCTTTCTTTCTTTCTTTCTTTCTTTCTTTCTCTTTCTTTCTTTCTTTTCTTTCTTTCTTTCTTTCTCTCTCTCTCTTTCCTCCTCCTCCTTCTCCTCTTTCTCTTTCTCTTTCTTTCTCTTTCTCTCCTCCTCCTCCCCCTCCTCCTCCTCCTCCTCCTCCTCCTCCTTCCTTTTTCTTCAGGAAAAATCATTATAATGGTGATCTTACTGTGGATTGACTTCATTAATTAAATATTTGCATCATTGGCTTTGACTTGCTGCACTATCTTTCCAAATATAAATGCTTTCACAATAAATAAATATTTGTTGAGCACTTCCCAGTTCCATAAAGGCTGGTAACTGTTGTTGCATTTGTTTCTTTTCATGACTTTCCGATATTGAACTCTCAGAACATTTTAAAAATGATCCATCATAAAAGCAATTGTGAGCCATCACAAGTGTTGCCCCCATACAAACCACCGTTATCTGCAAAACTTGTAATTTTCTGAAGATAGCTTGATCAAATTTCAAAGTGGGTAAAATTGACAGGGATGAATAGTTATCGCCCATCTCAGAAATTGAGCAGGTAAAGTTTATCCAGCTGATAAACTTGAAGTCTCTTCTACTTTATTCTAAATCATACCAGAAAGTTCATTCTGATATACACCAAACACAAAGAGTAACACAATAGAAGTATCAAATTTTTCTCAGGCAATTAAACTTTATGCCAAGTTAATTCAATTTTGTTGCTATATTATTAAGCCCTCTAGGAAAAAAAAGTCCTTCACCTAAAAGTAAATCCATTCCTTCAAATAAATCATGATTTCTTTCCCCAAACTATTTTCTAACATGGTCTCCTTGTTCTTCTTTTTTGATATATGAAATATCCAGCAAAAAATGTCCAGAGTCATAAATCTATAGTGATAAAATTAATCCTATTGCTGAAGAGAAATAAATATTTTATTGCAGTTTTATGAGTTTTTGTTCCCCTTTCACTTGCAAGTAGGTGCTGTTTAATGGTACAAAGACATTATGTGGCTGAAAAATATGCTAAAAACAGTATGCAATATTAGAATTCAAAGCTACACACCTGTTTTTCAGGTGCTGAGAAAAACAGTCAGAAATATCTCATGCAAAATCCAAAAGACATCCGTAGCATCAGTGGAATTATTTTGGATTTCCAGTTTTGATAGAATTAATTTGTCCCAATTTACACAAAAAAGTATGAAATTGTTGATGATTCCATGAAAGGATGATCTTCTTAGATGGTAGCCTTGTAATAGCAATAACACTTAGACTTATAGTGCTTCATAGTGCTTTACAGCCCTCTCTAAGCAGTTTATAGAATCATCATATTGCCCCTAACAATCTGGGTCCTCATTTTATCGACCTTGGAAGGATGGAATGCTGAGTCAACCTTGAGCCGCTCAGAATTGAACTCCTGGAATGAGCAGTGACCTGCAGTACTGCATCTTAACCACTTTGCCACCACGACTCTTTTAATATAATGTATTCACATACATATGGATATATAGTGTATCTCACCAGGCTCAAGGTTGACTCAGCCTTCCATCCTTCCAACGTGGGTAAAATGAGGACCCAGATTGGGGGCAATATGCCGACTCTGTAAACTGCTTAGAGAGGGCTGTAAAGCATTAGGAAGCGGTATATAATCTAAGTGCTATTTCTATTGCTATTATTGAAATTAGACTGGTTGATTATGCTAATATTATATGTAAATTTTATATTTATGGGGAGATATCACTGAACTGTTCTGAAGCATAGACAGGGCAGTTTTCATCTACGTGTAATGAGGTAGAAAAAAGAGTAGTACTTGGATACATCAAAAATCACTTTTATGAGACTTGATTGAATCGACATTGATTGGCTGATTTTGGACTATCAAGTCAATACCTACTCTTAGCAGCCACATAAATAGACTTTCTCCATGAAAATCTGTCCCCAATCTGACCTTTCAGTTCTTCAAATACTGTACCATCACCACCATTTTTGAGTCCATCCACCTAGCTACTAAACATCTTCCTCTCTTTTCTTCCACTTTTCCCAGTGGCAAAGAGAAAATATTGGTATGATTATGATTTTGGACTAAGTGCTTGAAGGTCTATTTTTCTACCAAAAAGACTAAATTTTTTCCCCCTTGAAGCAGATTAGAGCAATCTCCACATCTCAGTCCAAATTCAATCTCTTCAGTAAATTCACAGGGACCATAACTTATTTTAATGAAGCACACCACAATATAATACAATATTCAGTCAGTCAGACATTGTCTTTGAATAGAATCCACTTACAGCCGAAAATCGTATAAAGATTTGAACATAGTTTGCTTATGTTAATAATCACAACTCTATTGAAGGAACATAAATAAGTTATGCTTTAAAGTCCATTTCAATCACTTTTACTGTTTATTTTCTAGAAAAATTGTTTGAGCATCTAAATCAGGGCTGTTCAACCTTGGCAATTTTAAGACCTGTGGGCTTCAACTGTCAGAATTCCTCAGCCAGAGATGCTGAAGTTGAAGTCCACAAGACTGCAAGTCTTAAAGTTGCCAAGTCTTCTATTTAATCTAATAGAAGTCCATTTTGTTTAAATCATTTCAACTCATCCATAAGCCTCATCCAATTACTCATTTCCCTTGGTTGGAAATGTGTGAGGTTGAGTTACCCATTTGTAATCCCTGCTGGATCTGTCATTGGCTGCATTCCTGTTTCTCTAAGAAGTTTGTTGTCACTTCCCATGCTAACCAAAAAGGCCATTCAAGCATTAACTAGTCCACTCTAGATTGTTCTTCAATATCAGTCTAGGTCCATGATGGCAAACCTATGGCACAGGTGCCACAGGTGGCATGCGGAGCCATATTGGTGGGCACATGAGTGTTGCCCTAGCTCAGCTCCAGCGCGCATGCACGCACCAGCCAATTGATTTTCAGGCCTTCTGGTCCCACTGGAAGTTGGGAAACTGGCTGTTTCTGGCCTCTGGAAAGCCTCCAGGGGGATGGGGAAGGCTGTTTTTGCCCTCCCCAGGCTCCTAGAAAGACTCTGGAGCCTGGGGAGGGGAAAAAACAGGCCTACCAGACCCACCAGGCCATCGCGTGCCAAAAGCAGGGGGAAGTATGGGGGGGTCATGCAGGAGGGCGGGGTTCATTGGATTATAGAAATCCAAAAAGGTTAGCCATCACTAATCTAGGTGTTAAGCATGAAAAATGAGGTTCACACATGAATGTCCAGTGAAACTGATTTATTGCTAATCATATCTATGCACAGGAATCTTCTCAACCAACTAGCACCTGGTTGGAGTTAGTTAAGGCTGAACAGAATCAAAGGGAAATTGGACTTAGTCTGCTTATAACTATGTAAGGATTGTAGGCTGATCCCTCTTTTAACTCCACCACCAGATTCTAGTACTTCTTCTCCTACACTAGGTCTGCCTAACACTAATTCATTGAAAGTTCAAAACCAATAAAAAGTAGTGAACTGACAGGCCAAGTAGTCAAGTGATGGTTGGGAAGGTTTCAAATGGTGACCACATGTCCTTAAGGCACTGCAACCATCATAAATAAATTCTGTCCAAATTTTGATCACATGTTTGCAGGAATGTTACAACAGTAGTAAGTGCATAGAGCAGTTACAAGTCACTTTTTTCAGTGCCATATTTTCAAACAGTTGCTAAATAAATGGTTGTGAATTGTGGACTATCTGTATGTTGTTCTAAATATTCTAGAATAACCAAACCAATTTAAACATTGTCCTTTGAATATCTTTTGGGTAAAAACATTGATCTTCATCAATAAATTCTCACAAAATTCATTTCAACCTATAATCCAGAATTGTTGTGAACAATTTAAAAGCGCCAAAGATTCTAACAAAAAATATGAACCTACAAAAACAACAGCATTGATGAAAAAATGGGTTTTAAGATTGATAAGAGGGTAAAGTATTCGGGTATCATTATAACAAACAAGAATTATATGTTATTTCAAAACAATTTATTCTATGGAAAGAAGTTTAAAAAGATATATTAAAATAGGATAAAATACAACTGTCATTGTTGGGAAGAATTTCTGTGATTAAGAGAAATGTTTTGCCTAGAATGTTATTTTTGTTTCAGACAATACCTGTTTTGACAACTAATGTACCAATTAAAGAATGGCAGAAAGATACATTTAAATTTGTGTGCCAGGGGAAAAAGCAGAAGTTAAACATGAGGTATTACAAGATGTAAAAGAAAGAGGAGGATTGGATTTATCTGATTTGAAATTATACTTTGCAACTTGTTTAATTTGCATGAAAGAGTGGAAGTTGCTGAGAAATAGAAGGCTTTGGGGTTAAGAAGGACATGACTTTTGTTCTAAGAGGCATGAATATTGATGGTACAACAAAGCGAAGGTTAATGGAGATTTTAAAAATATTTTGTTAGACATGCCATATTGAGAATATAAAATAGATACAAAGCCAGATTGTGCCTGAAAATATCTTTACGGTTCTCAGCACAAGAAGCATACTATAAAAGAGAAATGATAAGTAAACATAAATGACTAGCTTATTGTGAGATATTAGGATTTTGTCAAGGAGAATGTAAAATAAAATCATGAGACAATCTAGTGGCAGAAGGATATATTTGTCAAAGGCTTTTTTATCTATAATTATTAGAAATATGTAAATTAGACAAAAATACATTTTGGTTTTGAACAGTGTAGGCCTGCTGAAATAGAACTATATTCACATGATGAACATGTTATTGCTAAAAAGTATAAACTTCTACTGAAATTTGAAACAGAAGAACAAGTGAAAGAATATCTAAAAAGTGGGCTAAGAATTTTGGTTACAATATACAAATGGAATAGTGGGAACAGATGTTCTTGAAAGGAATGAAATTTACATTGTTACAATCTGTATTATATTGTCTGATGTATTATTGCTACATGTTTCCAGAAAAACTGCCTAGAATGAATATAGCTATTTCAAGTTTATGCTGTACAACAAGAGGGGACATTTTATCATGCTTGGTAGATGTGCAAAAACGCCAGAAAATTTTAGATCCACATAAATATACTAATTAAGAAGATTAAGATTAAGAACATTAATATACAATTGAAGCCAGAGGCTTTTCTTTGAGGACTGATCGATAAACAGCTGGAAAAATGTCATGGCTACATGGTAAATGTAGGGACGTGGTGGCTCAGTGGATAAGATGCTGAGTTTGTCGATCGAACGGTCGGCAGTTCAGCGGTTCGAATCCCTAGTGCCACATAACGGGATGACTTCCTGTTACTTGTCTCAGCTTCTGCCAACCTAGCAGTTTGAAAGCACGTAAAAAATGAAAGTAGAAAAATAGGGGCCACCTTTGGTGGGAAGGTAACAGTGTTCCGTATACCTTTGGCATTTAGTCACGCCGGCCACATGACCACGGAGGCATCTTTGGACAGTGCTGGCTCTTAGGCTTTGAAACGGAGATGAGCACCGCCCCCTAGAGTCAGGAATGACTAGCACATATGTAAAAATAAAAATCTTGCTGTAATAGAGTAAGAAATAATTTTATACTTATGTTTATAAAAGCTCTAAAAACTATTGGAAGCTATTTATTTATATTTTCTTTCTTTTTTCCTACACTTTTGGCTTTCTTTTTTTTTCTTCTTCTCTCTTTTCTTTATTCTAAATATTAGTTTCTTTAGTTTTTATCTTTTCATATTAAAAGCTTAATAAAGCTATATTTAAAAAGCACATTGCATTAAGGGTCTGATATTCTCCAGAATATGTGGTCAATAATTTAGGCGGCTTGTACATGAATGTGACCCTGCTGATTACCTTGGGGTCATTCTTGGCATCCATTGTAGGTATTCATATTTTTGTTGATATTTTAAATTGTTTTTAATATGTTGTGAGATGCCCAAGGCTACCTATAAAAAATGGGCAACTATGAAAATCAAAATACTTTTCACTTGATGGTTTTGTGCAGCTTAGTTAGGCAAGAAGAAATGTAAGGACTTCATATTGTTTCTGAAGCCCTTTCTATCTTCTGCAAAGGATGGGTAAGTTATGATAATTAGTATGGATAAAAGTAAAGGTAAAGGTTCCCCTTGCACATATGTGCTAGTTGTTCCCAACTCTAGGGGGTGGTGTTCATCTCCGTTTCAAAGCCAAAAAGCCAGTGATGTCCGAAGGCGTTGCCGTGGTCATGTGTCCAGCATGACTAAATGCCAAAGGTGCATGGAACGCTGTTATCTTCCCACCAAAGGTGGTCCCTATTTTTCTACTTGCATTTTTTATGTGCTTTCAAACTGCTAGAGCCTTGGTGGCACAGCAGACTAAAGTGCTGTTAAGTAACATTTAGCTGCCAGCTGCCTGCAATTACTGCGAGTTGAAATCTCACCAGGCTCAAGGTTGACTCAGCCTTCCATCCTTTCGAGGTAGGTAAAATGAGGACCCAGATTGCGGGGGCAATAAGCTGACTTTGTGTAAAAAAGAACACCGCTGGGGGGGGGGGCAAAAGCCCTACTAAGCAGGTATATATAAAAGTATGAAGGCTATTGCTTAACGCATTGTAAGCCGCCCTGAGTCTTCGGAGAAAGGCGGCATATAAATTGAACCAATAAATAAATAAATAAATAAATAGGCAGAAGCTGGGACAAATAACAGGAGCTCATCCTGTTAACACGGCACTAGGGATTCAAACTGCTGAACTGCCAACATTTCGATCGACAAGCTCAAAGTCTTAGCCACTGAGCCACTGTGTCCCTTTAGTATAGATATTGATGAGCAATTTAAACAGTTAACATCATAAAAGAATAGAAACACAGGAAGCCAAGACATAGAGAAGAAAGTATAAACATTATCTAGAAGAAACATAAAATGCCTTAAAATCTGAATTGTTAAGAATACAATACTTGAATTCTAGCTACTGAGTATTCTATTATTAAGTGAGTACATAGGGGCATGACTTTGTCTTTGTGTAAGTGAGTATAATACTGGTCAGTGACAAATAAAATATGATAGGGGATAAGACCTACATGCAATGAAGGAAACATGGAAGAACAAAATAAAATTGTACATTAATGTAAGCAGAAAATTAATAGTTTCCTGCCTAGGGCAGTAAGAGCAGTAAGAAATTTTGTGACTTTCCTGGTGACATTAGGGTTCTAGTATGCCAGGAAGTAACAAATAAGATTGTCCTCAAGACAGAAGAGACTTTTATTGGAAAATGAAAGCACAAGGATGGGATAATGTCATAGTTTTGTCCCTTCAAGGCAGTCTTTTCTCCTAGGAATTGCCTAGACAAATTCTGCTGTTTTCTTGGCAATATCTCAGAATGGTTTGCTATTCCAGGGGTTGAGAGATAGTGATGGGCCAAAGGCAGGACTAGAAATCACGGCCTACCAGTTTCTAGCCTGGTGCCTTAACCTTTATGATAAACTAGAGAAAATATAATATAATCTTCTTCGTTTTGTTTCCTCTGAATGTCTCGTATCTTCTTACTAATCATACTTTTGGCTCAGCTTATTGTTTAAGACCGGAGCTGAAAACCGATTCTGTAAATCTTAATATGCTATTCTTTGCATACTTCTTCTAGTTTATATCTCTTTTTCTAGTATGTGTATTTTTATTTTATATCTGCCTCTACCTTTACAATTTATGTCAGTCTTTTAAATATGAATTGCATTTCAAAAATGCTAAGATGTCAGAATATGCACAAGCATTCTGGATACTCCTGCACATAAAAATAAGGATCAAAGATATTGTCACTCTTCCCTCCCTTTGCCCTTGCCCTTGCCCTTGCCCTTGCCCTTGCCCTTGTCCTTGCCCTTGCCCTTGCCCTTGCCCTTGCCCTTGCCCTTGCCCTTGCCCTCCTTCCCTCCCTCCCTCCCTCCCTCCCTTCCTCCCTTCCTTCCTTCCTTCCTTCTTTTGCAATCAGTAGTCCAGAAAAACCCTAGTCAGGATCTCCCTCTATCAGGAGGTTCAAAGAGGTAATGGGAAGAGGCTTGGTGGTGGACATTCTCTGTAAGGGCTACATTCCTGTGGAAATTGGAAACTTCACCCTTCACCCCAAGGTAAGAATGATCCATTTTCTTACAGCTTTCCAGAAAGATGTATGAGCTAACTTTTGAGGTAGGCCTTTTAGGACCAACTGGAGAGCCATCAACACCAAATGTGTTGTTTTCTTATAAAGTATTGCATTGTTTTATACGTTTACTGCTGTATAATTATTGCACGTTATTAGATACTGTAAGGTGCCCAGAATTCAGCTGAGACAGTGTATAAATTTCATAAATGCATAAAATGCTGATAATTATTCCCACCCATTTAGCTCTAGAGGAAAGGCTTTCTTTGTATCAGGATGTTACCAAAGCAATGTGTTTTGAGCCTCAAATCTACTTTCCTGATAATCCAGCCTAGACTTTCGATTTTGACATTCTGTAGAAAAGTAAATACATACTTTTCTCTGTTAACAAATTATATTTCTTTTCATAGTAAGAAAACATTGCTCAAATGTTTAAAATGTGGCTTTTGTTACTAAATACTTTCCCTGCCATTGAGAGCATATTTCCCCATACCCAGGAAACTTACCTTTCCTGAATGTCTGCATTTTCTATAAAGTGATTTCATTACTGTGCCAGAATGTTGGCATATATTAGCGGTAGCTCTATAAGACTAACTAACAGATGGAACAATTAACAGTTTTTCCAATATATTACTATTAAACTATGTAAAGTTTCTAATCTTAAAATATGTCTTCAAGCAAATGCTCCCTTTTAAAGCTGCGGTTTCCCCTTTCCTTTTTCAATATTTCCTCACTTTCATGTTTTGTTAAAATATAATCATGTGTTTCAAAACAAAATAAAACAAGATGATTCATGAACTCCCATTCAACAAAGAGAGAAGCAAATGTTGATTCCGGAGAACATCAGGCATCCATGAAGGAGTGAGACAATGATTTGCTAATGAAACAGCTTAGCAGTTCATAAACATTAATTTGGTCTTAAGGAATAGGACCTGTTTATAAGAAAATATATTCAAAATTGAAATAAGAAACTTGTTAAGTGCATGTGATAGAGCAAAGCATTTAAAAAAAAAAGATGACTTTGGATTTAAGCAACAATACCCACAATCACATGCAAATATTGGCACACAAAAAATTTAGATGAACATTCATCAATTTTAGATATTTCTTTAAGACCTTTTATGTGTGATAAATGAGTTATATTTTTAACTTTAAAGTCTAGGCAGAGGTTTTAGTCAATATCTGAAATTGAGAGCTTCCTGAACATATCTTCGGAAGTACTTTTCCCTGAAATGGATCAAATACAGGTAGTCCTCAACTTAACAACCACAATTGGGCCCAAAGTTTATGTTGCTAAGGGAAACATTTGTTAAGTGGATTGCCCCATTTTATGACTTTTATTGCCACAGCTGTTAAGTGAATCACTGCAGCTGTTAAGTTGGTAACATTGTTTGTTAAGTGATTTGGGCTTCCCCATTGATTTTGCTTGTCAAAAGATTGCAAAAGGTGATCACATGACCACAGGATACTGCAACCATCATTAATATGAACCAGTTGCCAAGTATCTGGATTTTGATCACATGATTATAGGGATGCTACAAAGGTTGTAAGTGTGAAAAGCAGTGTAACTGTGAACAGTCATTAAATGAACTGTTGTTCATACTACCTGTATGAACAGTCAGTAACATCATAAATGGTTAACTAGAACGTCTAGTTTAATGAAAAGAAGGACTAGGAGTGACATGATAGCAGTGTTCCAATATCTCAGGGGCTGCCACAAAGAAGAGGGAGTCATCCTATTCTCCAAAGCACCTGAAGGCAGGAAAAGAAGCAATGGGTGGAAACTAATCAAGGAGAGAAATAACCTAGAACTAAGGAGAAATTTCCTAATAGTTAGAACAATTAATCAATGGAACCATTTGCCTCCAGAAGTTGTGCTCCAACACTGGAAGTTTCTAAGAACAGATTGGATAACCATTTGTCTGAAATGATATAGAGTTTCCAGCCTGAGCAGGGGGTTGGACTAGGAAACCACCAAGATCCTTTCCAACTCTGTTGTTGTTAAAAGACGGCTCAATTCTGCCAAGTATTTTTCTAATTTTGATTATGTGCTAACAAGTCAGTTGATTTTTTTAGCAAGCACAATGACTGCCTTCTCCAGGATGATGTGTCCCCAACCTGAATTTCAACTGTTCCAATGGTGCACCGATCACTGCTGTAACTGAATATGTCCCTTGGCTGCTGGTCACCCTCTTCTCTTTACTTTCCCTTTCCCCAAAATTATAGACCTCTCCAGAGAGCGTAATAATCACATAATCTGTACAAAGTATGATAATTTGAGCCTGATCATTTGTGTCAAAAAGTAGAACTCTGATTTGTTCACAGGTTATTGGGTTGCTTCTTCCAATTTCCAACTTCCAATGCTTATTTTCTTCCAATCCAGGAGAGAACATGCATTCTCATTTCATTCCTTGACCAATCTGGAGCCAGTCTGTTTTGTCATATTATCCAGACTTATCTACCTATCCTGTGCATAGTTTTTACAGGAGGATCATGAAATGTTCTGGAATTCCCATTTTCTGAAAGGAATTTCACAGCTTGACACGGTCAACACTGTTGAAGGACTTTCTATAATCAGTGAAGCACTTTCTATAATCAGTGAAGCACATACAGACTTACTTTTGGTATTCTTCGACTTTGTCAATTATCTACCATACACCAGCAATAATGTGCCTTGTTTCTTTGTTAAACTTCCTTCTTTGTATTTCTTTACTTTGGTTTCTCTTCTGTTCTTGGCAACTTCAACTCTCTGTTCTGACCTCTTTCTTTTTTCTCTTTTCCTTTCCTATAGTTCCCTGTTAATCAGATTCATAACTTCCTAGCATTTCCTTCCTATTCTCCTTGAGAATGGTGGGTACATACAGTGTATCCTTAAGATCCTATCATGGAAACTGATTGAATTCTTGGGTTTTAGCTGGATTTGGAACAAGAACATGGACAGTTTGTGTTCTCTTCCATGACTAGCCTTTTTCAGCTTCTTTGCTATTATAATTAGGCTATTCCATGTCTTTGTAAGGATGATACAGTTGATTTGATTTCTGTGGTATTCCATCTGGTTCTATATAGTTCCATCTGGTTCCATCTGGTTCTATATAGGAGATATATTCCATCTCCTTCTATATAGATAATGTTTTCTTTGTTTGAAACCGTGAGAGAAATGGAGTAATCACAAACTGATAACTCTCCCTCCTGCTTATTTTCTGTTTCCAAATCCATCCAAACCAACTTCTGTTGTCCTCTTTACTGTTTGACATTCCAGACTCCAAGCACGAGCAGCTCATCTTGCTTGCATGTTTGGTGAACTTCATATTGAACCTGACTATAAAATCTCCAACTCTATAAAATGTGCCAACTCAGAAAGCTCAAACTGTCCAAAGAGCTGCTGATATAGTTCTACAGAGGAATTATTGAGTCTGTCATCTGCACCTCTATAACTGCCTGGTTTAGTTCTGCAACCCAACAAGACAGACAGACTTCAGAGGATAATTAGAACTGCAGAAAAAACAATTACTACCAACCTGCCTTCCATTGAGGACTGTTGTACTGCACGAGTCAAAAAGAGGGCTGTGAAAATATTTACAGACCCCTCGTATCCTGGACATAAACTGTTTCAATTCCTACCCTTAAAACGACGCTATATAGCACTGCACACCAGAATAACTAGACACAAGAACAGTTTTTTCCCGAACGCCATCATTCTGCTAAACAAATAATTCCCTCAACACTGTCAAACTAGTTACTAAGTCTGCATTGCTATTAATCTTCTCATTGTTCCTATCACCCATCTCTTCCCACTTATGACTGTAACTTTGTTGCTGGTATCCTTAAGATTTATATTGACTGTTTCCCTATGACTATCATTAAGTGTTGTACCTTATGATTATTGACAAATGTATCTTTCCTTTATGTACTACGAGAGCTTACGCACCAAGACAAATTCCTTGTGTGTCCAATCACACTTGGCCAATAAAGAATTCTGTTCTGTTCTGTTCTGTTCTGTTCTGTTCTATCTCCCTTTCAGCAGTGATTGGAGCATTAACTTGGATAACCATCGTATTAAAATATTGTCTGCAAAGTAATTGATACTATTTGCTCATTTGCTGCATTGTACCCAAGTAGCATCTTTGTTACATCCTGCCTAATTATGAAAGCTACACAATTTTTTTTCTGTTTTTCATATCCTGAGTAGTAATGTGTACAATCTTCTGACTGAATGTGTCCAACTGCAGTCCACATTAATTTAGTGATTCTTGAGATGCCAAGGTGTCATTGATTTGTTTTACCTTTCCCCGTGTTAAGCTTTTCCATATCAATATTTCTTGAGTTGCTTCATGTTCCCATACCATTCTGCCTTTTCTTAGCTTTTGATTTTCTTTTCCTGCATGGCAACATTGGCAATTAGATGTCAATCCATTAGTAGTCTCAAAGATCCTCAGCTCTTCCTCAGTAGCATGTTAAGTACCATCCTATCTGAGAGCCCATCATCTGGCACTATAAAGTCAATCGTTTTGTTATTCTTTTTCTGTTCATTTGGTTTTTTTCTTAGTGAAATACAGAAGTGGTTTATCAGGTTTTTTTCCTCCTACACAATCTGAAATGATGTCTTTGCCCTTGTCTCGAAAGTAATTGAAAGTGATAATCTGACAAAAGTAATAAGTGCCTGCTTGATTTATCTGGACAACTAGGATGACCTTCACCCCTTGGATGACCTTTCTGGGAATATATAAATAATCCTCGACTTACAAAAGTTCATTTACTGACCGAGGTTACAATGGCACTGAAAAAAGTGACTAATGACCTTTTTTCACCCTTATGACCTTTGTAGCATCCCCTCAGTTATGTGATCAAAATTCGGATGTTTGGCAACTGACTCATACAGTTTTTATGATGGTTGCAATGTCCCGGAGTCATGTGATCACCTTTTGAGATCTTCTGACAAACAAAGTCAATGGGGAAGCCAGATTCACTATACAACCATGTTACTAACTTAACAACTGCAGCAAAACTCACTTAACAAATGTCTCACTTAGCAACAGAAATTTGGGGCTCAATTGTGGTTGTAAGTTGAGGACTACCTGTGCATTGTTTATTATACTCCCAGTAGTCTTTAGGTATCCCTCCAGGACCATTGTTCAAACCCCCACTGCATCTCAGCCCTAACAAAGTCCTTTGTCAGCGTTCCAGAAAGTCCTCAACTCCAATGAAAAACTCGGAGGCAAGCATTTCTCAGAATTCTATTTATTAGAGTAGGTATGCTGGTACATCTGGGAAAACCCAAATCTGAGCATTCCGGGTTTTCCCTCAATAAATCAAAACCCCAAATCCAGCCCCTGCACCCATCTGTCTGTCACATGGCCCAATCATCATCTGTCACAACCCGAGCCATCACTGCAACCACTCCTCTCCAGATGCAGAAACACCATGACCTTGACCGAAGGGAAGAATGCTATTATGGATAACTACAATCATTCCTCTAAATCCCTCCTACCACTTTCCCAAGCACAAGAAGTTGGCAGCAGGGAAGTATCTGGTGCTAATATGCCTTCCAAAGCTGACAACCTTATTGTAACACTAGGGGAATGTTCCTAATTAGTTCTTTATTAATAAAAAATGATTATTAATCAAAAATTACTATTTATTGTGTATTGACATAACAATAAATAACAGAAACTGCTAGGAATAACAATAATATTGGAGAAAAAGCAATATTTTGAAAATCAAACACATATAAAATGCAAAAAATAATTGCCTAATTATTAATCTTGTGGTAACATTATCTGAAATCTATTCATATCCATCAATAAGAAGATGGATGTCTGTATCCTATAATTAATGTATTTTGGATTTTTATATTATATATAATGAGAAGCCATTTATGACAAACATCTTTTAAAGCCTGTCAGATCAAATTCCACTAGACTCATCAAACATTAAAGAACAAAACTGATCTAGTAGATTTGCTTTTGACAAATCACATGACTTTTATTTTTGCTGCACGTATGAGACTTAGTTGCATTCTGAGTTTTTAATTGGATCAAGATTCTAGGCATACCATTGCAGTGCTTCTAAATTATCCTCTATAAAAGTAAATGTTTGGGCCAGGTCATTAAAAACCACATACAAACACAAAGCACTATTTGGAGAATATAGGAAGAACCACACTGGATCTATTCACAAGTCAGTATTGTTTAGCAATAGTGAAATACATTTACTGGTACTTAGTCTATAAACAGGTTTAGAAGCAACAATGTTCTTTAAGTCATGATACCCAGTGATTCACATTCAGTTGTCTACTGTCCAGAGAGAAACTTACAAACTGGTTATTGCTAGGAAGTCTTCCATCTCAATAGTAACTAAATCCAGTGGAATTTAACTTTTGGAAAGAATGGGATGTGTTACAGACAGTTCCCTGGATTAAGAACAAGATCCATTCCTAATCTGTCTTTAAATCAAATTAAGTTGCATGTAATTTGGAATTTATACTTGTGAACAAACTGCTTATTACTAAAAATGGCAGACAGGAAGAAAATGAAATTCAATGTAGAGAAAAGTAAGATCTTACATGTAGGTAAACAATCCCAAACATTCAGACACAGATTAGGTGAAACCTGGCTCAGTAGCAATAATTGAGCAAGGGTTCTTGGCGTTCTCGTGGACAATTGTGAACAATCCCTTAAATACAGTGGTGAGTTGCCCCCAGTTCGGACCGCTTCTATAGAACCGGTAGTAAAATCGGCAGGAGTCTCCATCCACTGACCCAGATGTCATCAGAAGTCATCTGCACATGTGCAGAAGAGTGCGCGCGGGAGCGAGCAAAGCAAGCGCATGGGTGCGGGCACGATGCGAACCAGTAGTAAAGGTAAGTAGAACCCACCCCTGCTTAAATATGAGCCAGCAGTATTTATGCAGCAGCCAAAAAAGCCAATGCAATCCTAGGATGGATTAACAGAGAGACGGAATCAAGATCATGTGAAGCACTAGTACAGCTTTACAAATCCCTAGTAAGAACACATCTGGAATACTGCATCCAGATTTGGTCACCACATTATGAAAAAAGATGTTGAGACTTTGGAAAGAGTGCGCAGAAGAGCAACAAAGGTGATTTGAGGCCTGGAGGCTAAAACATATGAAAAACAGTTGCAGGAATTGGATATGGCTAGTTTAGTGAAAAGAAGAAAAGAGTGACATGATAGTAACATTCCAATATTTCAGGGGCTGCCATAAAAAAGCAACCTATTTTCCAAAGCACTTGAAGGCAGAAGAAGCAGCAATGGATGGAAAAACTTGTGGGTCTCAGGCTGACTTCTATTGTTACCTGTGGATAACTAATTGGAACTCTGTGCTTTTAATTACTTAACTTTCTGAAGCTTTTGAACTAAGATTGCACAATGTATCTCTCAAGTCACTACACGCAAATTATTATTTATTGTGCAGAAAGAATTGAGCAGATGATACAATTCACAAAACATATAAATGTCTGCAGACTGACTTCCATGAGGAGAAGGAAGGACATTTTAGAGGGCATTTTCTGTAGCATATAGCTCACATAGATGATGATATATGTATAACAATAAAAGAGCTTGTAAAAATTACAACTTTTATTTATTTCAGCTTATAAATGGAAACTTGTCTTGGAAGTTCCCATCAGACTCTGAAATTTTATAATAGTCTTAAACTTCCCCAAAGTCAACAGAAATAATAAAATAGGCAAAATCTACAAGAGAGTTATGGAAATTTGTAGGAGCAGAAATAATATCAGGATGACATTTGATTAAATATTTAATTAAGTTAAATACACACCAGTGTCTTAATTCAGAATGTTTTTTTAATGAATGTGTTCTACCAAAATGAAACTAAGACATATCACCAATACTTTTTTTAGATGATTACATTTAATAGCTCATATATGATCTCCTGTATACTTGCTATCTGATATTACACATCCCTGCAAGTCACATGTTCTGTTTTTCTCCTAGTAGACCTCTGTTTGGGAAGGAGGAAAAAAAGAAGGGGAGAGAGAAGAATATGTTACAGAGACTAAGATCTAATCCACTGGGAATCTGATACAAAATGAAAACAAGCAAAAATTGATATCTATATCGTAAAAGGTCAAAGAAGGCCTTTTTAAACTCAAAATCTGAAGAAGAACAGAATAACAATAGGAATGAGGGTTGGAATCAAGCTGAAGTTCATTTACAACAGTTAGATTCATTTTTTAAAGGAATATGCTCCATAAAAAATTCAGAAAATAGATACTTTCCTCAAATACATGGTGATTAGAGAAACAATGGAGGAGTAGCGCTATTGTGATTGCATTGACAGGTTCTATTTTTCAATAGTTTCAGAAAAGGCCCTGAGACTGATTGCATACAAAGTGCTTATCACATCCTTAAATTAGGTTCTTGCCCAATCCTTTTATTTTAATTTTAATTTAAAAGTAGCCAAGGGACCAGGAATGCGATATCATAAGAAAAGGTTTTTCCCCCTACTGTTTCCAGAAGTCAACCTAAATAAATAAAATATGATGCCTGAAATGTAGGACTGTTTGAATCAACCCTGACATGATCTGAGATTATGACTTGAAAAATTGAAATTTGAACATTTTTGAAATGCAATTTAAAAAAAAAAGAATTGTCTATATTCTGTTTCGGAGAAACTGTCAGGAGTATCCTGACTTGAGTTCTTAGGAAAGAAAAACCCTCGACTCCATTGGAGTGAAAGGTTCACTTTTACTAAATTCAAGTGGTTACAGCATAAGCAAAGCTGGATCTGAGTATTCCCACGCAAAGCCTGCATTTTTCCCTCTCCCTGGATCCTCCCACTTTGACCAGTCTGTTAATGTCCAATGATATTAAAATTAGATATTATGAGAACAGCTTTGATGTTTGGTGCCTCTTTGATGGAGTTTCACACTCCATTCTCATGGCTCTGTTCTTGAATAGTTGATCTGTTCTGGATTGACACCTCTGGTTCCTGTCATCCTGTCATTCCCCTGCTCTTTACTTCCCCAATCTCTTCCCCCACCCTGCATTTTATGGCAGGATGCCAGTAGAGTAAGCTGAAGATGGCAGGCCTGACAAAAACTTCCAAATACACAAACTGTTTCATTTTTTTGACAAAACAGGATAAAAATAAATGAGATGGTAGATAATTTAGATGACATTAAACCTTCCAAGTTTCAGATGCAAATCTGCTAGAGGATGCATTTCGAAGATACTTCCTCTTCCCTGCCTTATAATCTTTTCAATGCAGAAGTAGCAATAATAAAAAAAGGACAACCAAATAGCTCCAAATGACCTGAAAAAGAATGTATAGAGACACTGGGTAAACCAGTGCAGCTGGAAGGAGGAAAAAGGAAGGAGAAAGACAAGAATATGTTCCATATTCTAGGTCTAAGATCTAACCCACTGAGAATTTGCTATAAAATGAAAACAAGCAAAAATTGATATCTAGATCATAAAAAGTCAAAAAGGCCACTTTTACTCAAAATTTGAAGAATCGCAGAATAACAATGTCTTTATATCACATTTTTTTTTTAAAAAAGTGAACTTCCAACTCCAATTAAAATATATATATTTCAAAAATGTGGTTTTTTTTTAAAAAAAAGTCATTTTACTTTTCCATTCGCTTTGCTGGCCATCAGGTTTTATGTGATATTAAAGAATGAGCATTGGCTCCTTCTTTCAGATATCTGTTATGGTTTTGTCAAGGCTGATCAATCCCTGGGAAAGAAATCCTTGACTCCATAGATTGCGAGAAAAGGTACTTTTACTAAGTACCTTTTATTAGGAAAGAACTGATTGCAGCAAAAGTCAAGCAAAACATATGCAAAAAACCCAAATTGAAACTAACCCCAGAGCTCACCCCCAACCCCCCAGTAGCCAAGCAACCAGAGTTCAGTCATCGGCCAAGAAGATGTTTTTGGAATGTCTTTGGTCCAGGGGCATCACTCCTTTTTCATGTATCCCAGGACGATTGGCCTTGAAGATGTTGGCCTTGAAGAGTCCTGGTGGCGCAGTGGACTAATTCACTGTTATTAAATCAGCTGCTTGCAATTACTGCAAGTTCAAATCCCACCAGGCTCAAGGTTGACTCAGCCTTCCATCCTTTGTAAGGTAGGTGAAATGAGGACCCAGATTGTGGGGGCAATAAGCTGACTTTGTATAAATATACAAAAGTATGAAGGCTATTGCTTAATGCACTGTAAGCCGCCCTGAGTCTCCGGAGAAGGGCAGCATATAAATCAATTAAAAAAAAAAGATGTTAAACCATCCAAACTGCCTTCTCTGAGTCCAATCCTCCGCATCGCTTCTCAGAAATTCCAGTTTCACCTCCTGCACACTTCCCCTCCCAAATACCCATTGCTTCTCTCCCTCCCCCACCATTTCCATGGCAGCTGGCAACAAACAAGAAAGCAAAGGTGACCAGGTTGACAGGTTTGCTGCCTAGTTTGATCACTTGTTTTCTGGGATACCAGGAGAATTGTCATAATTAGTTGGCAAATTTGGACCCTGCTGGAAATAACCCCACATACCTGGCACAACTCAGAGGGTTTAGGATTGTAGGTTGGAGACCATATCTGTGTGAGTCTGCAGAGGGAACTGAAGTAGACCAGGAGAACCACAATGCCATAGAAACAGGCAGGTGAAAAGGGCTGGCACAGAAGAACTGTCCTTTTTGGTCTTACTGCCCTTATGTTTACAGCAATAAACAGTTGAATCAGGGTTGGTGAATGTTATTCTGGCATTCATTCTTTCATTTGTTCATTCATTCATTCATTTATTCATCATTGTCAAGACACTTCACGTTTGCCCCAGATGGGCAGAATTTAAAACCAAAGGCCCCCTTGACCCCGTTTAGATTTATGAGAGCCCAGGTTGTATTGACAGGATCAGTGTGCAAGTGCTCTGTTAAGACAAGAAGTTAACCCTTGTCTTGAAGGAACAAGAAAAGAAGTTGAGAGCTGAGCAAATGAAACTCATAAAGCTCTTACAACCACCTGATACAATTTCTAGTTTGAAAC
>WNWU01000002.1:14161563-14178959 GCA_012654045.1 Ptyas mucosa | reverse complement strand
ATTATAAACTCATTGACTACTCTTATTTTCCATTTTATAGAATGATAAAGATATGGAAATCCAATCCTGTTGCTTGCCCAGTTATGAACCAGAGTCTGTGCCTATGATGTCCTGAGTCTAGCTAACCAATCAGAAATTAATTATCCATCTTCTTAATGACCCTTGGTGAAATTATATGTATTTCATCTATTTAGGCCTCTTTGCATGGGGTGAATTTGTCAAATGCTCTAGGGGACACTGTGACCTATATGAGTTTTTCACAATTTCCTTTTTGTTTATTGCAAAAGTAACCAAGTCCAATATATCTGAACTTTCAGTTCTTGGGAGAAATGTTATATCTTTTTATTGCTATTAACTTCCCCCCCCCCCCTAATGTATGTCCCTGCATTTGGCTATGTTCATATAAAACTCCAATATGATGAAATAATAATAATAAAAAATCTGGAGTTTGTACTTGCTTTAGGTGTACCATTATCAGGAATCATTAACATTTGGACCAAAATGAGCTTCAAAAGACTGTGATACCTGTGGCTACCGAGGGCTCATTGATTCAAGGAGGCTTTAAGCTATTTTAAATTGAGACCATTGCAAGTTCAATAAATAAATTAAATGAACAGTGTCCTATGTCGGGATTTAAAATATAATCCTGTCAGGAAGTTTCCTTTTCTTAGGAAAAAAACAAAACACTCCATCAATAATGTGAAGGTAACTCTGTGAATACAAAATACAACTCAAAACAAATCATCTAACATTATAAAGAACAGATGGAACCTTTTGCAGAGATACTGAAGGATACAAGTCAGATTTGTGTGGAGTTGGCAACTATCCCCATAATAGATGTAGTCTGTTTGGCTGTTCCACCATCAGGGGATCCAGAGTTATTTTATTATCTCTGTGGATATGTGCAAAGTTGGTAATTCCCACATCCGTGGTCTATCACAGAGGTACATCTTGCCTTCTTCTTTGAAGTTACTGTCCGGTAAATGAAAACAAGGCCATTCTGGATCTGTCCCTATTTGCATCTAACCATGGTGCAAACATGCCCTTATTGTAATAGTATTAGACTAAGATGCCTGTATTATTATATTGTCCTCGACCCATGAATGAAATTTAAACAATCCTTAATGACAGTGTTTTGCTCCTCAGGCTGACACAAATTCACAGCTCCTTGAAGGTGTGCAAAATAGGATAGGGAAACAGCTCAGCATCTCTTGGTTACTTCAGGGAGCCTTGGCTCCTGCCGTTCTCTTTGGTTGCTGTCTGTTTTTGGTATTTTTATTTATTTGTTTGTTTGTTTGTTTGTTTGTTCAACTTGTATGCCGCCTTTCTCTGAAGACTCAAGGCAGCTTACAATGCATTTAAAAACCATATATAAAAATTTTCAACTTGAGGTGGAATATGGGAGACACGGTGGGCAGCTCTGCAGCCCATTGGCAGCTGTTTAAATGAGAGAGGTGGCACATGGGCTTTAAATGATGGCTGAACAAAACAAGATCTCCAACAACCTTTCCAGTAAGTGGAGTGAAAAGGAAAGGTTTTGTGGTTTGAAAGCTCTCTGCCTATGCTATGACAGGTGAACAATTCTCTTTTGACACACAAAATAAAGCAGGACAAGCCAGCCAGCCACTTGTCAAACTTGCCATCTTTCTAAACTCCACCCCATCCTTGTATTATCATCCTGATTGGTGGATGGCTCCATGTTGATTGGTGAAAATCAGAACTTGGGAGGGCAGCAAAGCCAGAGGATTTTTTTTTTTTAACCATTGGCTTAGCACACACTCCACAGGTAAAATCAGGAGAGCCCTCTTTGGCAGCAAGCAGTGGCAATGGCAGCAATACATTTTACGCCAGTATTTTCTTTTGCCAATTCAAACATGTGGAAAACACTATCCCAGATATAGCTCAGAACTGGGGGAAGATCCTGTGTGAAGAATGGCAGGAAGAAGGTTTGCCAATTGTGCATTTATTTTCCCACTTTATTTTTCACCCATAGGAGTGAATTGCAGCAGGGCATGGATGTGTGAATAAATAATCGTTCCAGAAAGCATGGGAAAATAAGCTTTTATGTTTTAAAAAGCCGGCCATGGCTATCAACAGGCCTGGCATTTTAACACATTTTTAAAAAATGATAGCAAAATATTCTTCTACCAGCACTTAAAGATGAGAAACAACAGGAATCCTATGCTTAGGTTACCTCTTGCAATGATTTCGGGTGCAAATTTAATTCCTAACTCAGATTAGGACATGCCTTCTAATCACGGGCTATCATATGGTTAAATGGAGGAGATCACATTTTTTTCAAATGCTATCAACCCATCCAAAAAAGGGTCCCAAAAGCGATGATTTCAGTCACATTGGATTTGACAGTCAGAAAGTGTTGCATTTATTTTTCCTAGGCTCTCTAAAGTATTCTCTAAAGGAGTTTGAATCAAAAGCAATCCAAAACTCTATTAATTATTTCAATGATACACTTTCTGGAGTTGAAAACAATAGGATTTAGTTTTGTGTTGTTGGAGTCTGCACAGAATGGTGTGGTTTGGGCCTCTTAATCTGTTTGCTAATTTTCTACTTGCAGACAGGATGTTTGAATATTTATTATTTTATTTATTTAATTGTAACCCGATCACAGGTGGGTTTTAGCAGGTTCTAACCAGTTCTGGAGAACCGGTAGTGGAAATTTTGAGTAGTTTGGAGAACCAGTAGTAAAAATTCTGACTGGCCCCACCCTCATCTATTCTCTGCCTTCCAAGTCTCAGCTGATTGGGAGGAAATGGGGATTTTGCAGTAACCTCCCCCTGGATTGGGGAGGGAATGGAGATTTTATAGTATCCTTTTCCTGTCACACCCACCAAACCACAAACACAGAACTGGTAGTAAAAATTTTTGAAACCCACCACTGAACCGATGTTATTATTTTTATAAATAAGGCAGCGAACATATCCAGCAGACCTTTCCCCATAACAACAACAACAACCCTGTGATTTGGGTTGGGCTGAAAGAGAATGGTTCAGGGCCACGCAGCTGGCTTTCGCAGTTACGGCGAGACTTGAACTTACTATCTCTTACTTTCTAGCCAGGTGCCTTAACCACTAGACCAAACTGGATCTCAATATAGTGCATTTTGAATTGAAATAATTTCTTCTTTTTTTCTCCCTTTATTCTGTGGCAGGATTGTGCTTTACTTAGAAGAAAATGCCTCAACTGTCCAGACATAATCAAAATATCATGAGAAGAGAGAAAAAAAAAGAAAGAGGAAAAAAAAGGGGGGAAAAAGTTTGAATTCTTTTGGAAAGTGTGCTGAGTCTCAAACTGCAAATATATTTATATGTATATCTCTGCTCTTCTGTCAAGAATTGTGAAAAGGATAAACACTTCATAAAAAAAAAAAACCCTGCCACAGAACCAAACGTATTGGAATGACTTTTTATGGAGAGATTGAAAAAAGAAGAAGAAAGAAAAAAATACATAAAGCTTGTTTTTCTGGAGGGTTCAATTATTTAGAATGCTGGTAGCAAACTTTGATTGATAAAGCTAACCTTTCCTTCCCTGGCTATAGTTTGATCACACAATGATGAGAATGAGTTAGAGAATGGAAGAATAATATTTGGATTTCAACACAATAATGAAAATGCAGAGACTGCCTTTGACTTTTACAAGGTGAGAAATGATTTCACATTTCCAATGTAGGGAGGCAGAAATCTCTTTTAAAAGCTAGTGAGGTTGGATTTGTCGAATGTACTTCTATTATTTCCATTATTTACAAGATTACTTGATTTTTTTCCCCCCTGGCATCTTTCGCATAAGATATCAAAGACAAACCTAGCCAGAAAAACACAATTCTTTTCCACTGCATTAATGGCTCAATACCCAAGTGCTTAATATGCAGATTGGATGCGAAAAATTGCTCAGGAACACACCCATGTGCTACTAATCCTGTCTTCAGATGAACCCTGATTTTTAAACCATCAACTTTGCATTTGTTTGATTACAGCCTAGAAACATCAGATGTGACCGCTGTGTATATAAAATATATGACAAGAACATTGTTTACAATACGAATAAAGATTTTATAAGGCCTTGGTTTTCTACTACAGTTAATGGGTCTTCTCTGTGTGTTTACTGTAGCATCTCTTCCCAGTCATACATTAATTAAACTTACTGATTTTCCCTGACTCTCTGCTGAATGAGTAAACCTTTCCTTTATGTTTTCTAATATATAGATGAAGAATATAATTTACAGTATTTCACTGGTGATAGCTAAATAGCTGTTTCTCAAAGATCTGATAACAGTCAGATTATTCTGGTCAGTCACATGGCAGCATCCCACAAATGAATTAATTCATTCTAAGTTGCCCTCTGCCCAACCATCAGAGATCTGGCTTCCTTATTGTTCAAAAATACAGAAAAAGCATGGTAGAGATAAACATAGAACATAGAATAATAGTGTTGGAAGGGACCTTGTAGATCTTCTAGTCCAATCCTCTGCTTGAGCAAGAGATCCTATATCACCATGATGGCGAACCTGAGGCACACGTGTCACAGGTGGTACGCGGAGCCATAACTGTGGGCACACAAGCATTGTCCTAGCTGAGCTCCTGCGTGCATGTGTGCACCGGCCAGCTGATTTTTGGGCCCACCAGACGTCGGGAAACGGGCTGTTTCTGGTCTCTGGAGGGGCTCCGGGGGTGGGGGTGGGGAAGGCTGTTTTCACCCTCCCCAGGCTCCAAGAAAGCCTCTGGAGCCTGGGGAGGGCGAAAAACGGACCTACCAGGCCCACCGGTAACCTTTTTGCTGTCATGTGCCAAAAGTGGGGGGAGCACAGGGGGTCACATGTGGGGGGACAGGGTGCAGGGGGCCATTGAATTATGGGTGTGGGCACGCATGTACATGACCCCCCCATGCTCCCCTGCCTTTGGCACTCGACGGCAAAAAGGTTAGCCATCACTGCTATATCATTTCAGATTTGGAGCACTACCTTAGCACTTAGAACTTAGTACTTAGACTGAGATACCACTTCACAGTGCTTTACAGACCTCTCTAAACAGTTTACAGAGTCATCATATTGCCTCCAACAATCTGGGTCCTCATTTTACCCACCTCGGAAGGATGGAAGGCTGAGTCAACCTTGAGCCTGGTGAGATTCAATCTGCCAAACTGCTGGCAGCCAATGAACAGCAGAAGTAGCCTGCAGTATTGCATTCTAACCACTGCGCCACTGTGGCCCTTGTCAAAACGTTTCTCCCCATTAAGAACACAATGCAGGAAAAACATTAACATACCTAAGAGAAGGTCAAGCTAGGGGTAATTTTCTGGTTCTACAAATGCAAAGAATTTTGGCTTTGGTGAACATTCATGCAGGCTCTCAGATCGTTTATAGCAATAGCACTTATATACTGCTTCACAGTGCTTTACAGCCCTCTCTAAACAATTTACATATTGCCCCCAACAATCTGGGTCCTCATTTTATCAACCTCAGAAGGATGGAAGGCTGAGTCAATCTTGAGTCAGTGAGACTCGAATTGCCGAACTGCTGGCAGCTGGCAGTCAGCAGCGGTAGCCTGCAGTACTGCACTCTAACACTGCGCCACCGCGTCTCTTTATATTGGAGATTCAAGAGAATTATATTGACTGAGCTCCTGCAGCAGTTAAGAGTGAACTGGAGGTTTGAAAGGTACTATTGTTGAAGTAAATACTGGTTCAGTTGAAGGGATATCCCTGCCTATGAGAGCCAATAAACTCCTGAAGCTATCCTGTAAAGCAATAAAGCACCCGAGCTCGTATAGATAAGAACACTTGAAGGGACATAAGAGGGGGGAAAGTGCTTACAAACTCTAGCAGGAAAAATGCACCAAGAGATCGAATTAGCAATGGGAAGGAAATGGGTAAAGGATTTTGTCATCCATTTATGTCCTTTAAAAAAAGGTTGCTTTCCTTTCTGAGGACAGGGCAATCAGATAATCCAGTTATGATCTAAGAGCAACACCTGAAGCTGATTTTATTTGTATAGGTCTTTTTCATATAAACCATAGTTTAAACAACTTACCTCAATGCAGGATAACATATATGCATATACATAAAGATAAAGGTTTTTCCTGTCCAGTTGTGTCCGACTCCAGGGAGCAGTACTCATCTCCATTTCTTAGCTCAGGGAGCCAGTGTTATCCAAAGACATTTCCATGGTCATGTGGCCAGCATGACTATATGCTGAGGCCAGTGGTGGGTTGCTGCTGGTTCGGACTGGTTCGCAAGAACTGGTAGTAAAACCGGTGGGAGGCCCTGCCTACTGCCCCGGATGTCATCATCAGCAATCTGCGCATGAGAGCTCACACGCCCAGAATCCCATTGCGAACCAGTAGTAAAGGCAAGTAGAACCCACCCCTGGCTGAGGCTCATTAAACATTGTTACTTTCCCACCAAAGTGGTACCTATTTATCCACTCACATTTGCATGCTTTCAAACTACTTAGTTGGCAAGCTAGGGCAATGATTGGGAAATCACCCTGTTGTGCAGTTCTCGGATCTTGAACACGGGCTGTCAGCTTTCCAGCATCTTTTAAGTGCTGAGCCATCACACTCACACATACATATATCATCAACAATAATTCATTATAATCTATTTAGATTCCTTGTGGATTTTTCTATCTTTTATAAATTATTTCCACTTTTAGTATAGTAGTTATAGTATATCTTTTCACAAAATTCACCAAAAAAAAAAAAAAAATGAAATTTTTAAGAAAACTTCCTTTGTTGCAAAACCCGACTGTAGTAGAATGTATGTCTCCAGTCACACAAGGTCCCACAAAAATAATAGAGGGTTCTTTAAAAAAAAAGCATCGCCTTGTATGCAACGTAACACTTATTTCCACTGCCATATGTGTACTGTAAATGAATGAACACGAAAGATAAACCCACCCAGCTTAACAAATGTACTCTCCTACCCGCTAGGCACTGGAACATGAACAGAATGTCATCCGGATCAAAAGGATTAGTCAAAAGATAAGTCTAGTCTAACAGGATGGTCGTGTGTATGAGCTGAATAGTTCTAAAGCCATTTTCTGATATTCAGTGATATCAGCGATCATGCTCTAAATTATTATTCTCAGCAAATGGTGTCTGAAGATCTGAGGTGATTTTCATTTCAGAAAGCTGTACGAACTCAAAATCATCAGGGGAAACTTTATTTTCTTTTCCCTGCTTGATACTAAATGTGAAAACTAGTGATCACTTTCTTGGAGAAAAGTTGCACATGTATGCTCGGTCCTTAGTGACAATAACAACAAGTGATAACACGTGCTAAACAAGCTGTTATAGATCAAGCACCACAGGTAGGCCTTCCATATGACCTTGCCTTACTTCAAGCTGAATGCATTTCCACAGAACCAATTCACACCTTCTGTTCTAGGTTAAAGAGTGATAAAGCCACTGAATGTAGGGATGTTGCGTAATGGACATACTTGTGTGAATCAGTCTCTATTCCACTCTAGGAGGTGACAAAACTTCCTGAAGAGCCAACAAATCAACCTGGGGTTGAATTCCCATGAATTGTTTGTGCTGTGCTGTTACATTGTGCGAAACTGTATAATTTATCATTTCAGTAGGATTCAAGTTATATGGAGATATTTTCAAACAGCATCTAAGAAGAAGATCCTATGGAGAGGTTAATAGCAGCATTTTGCAGAGATGGATCCACACTAACCCTCTTTTTAACTGTTAAACTTTATGTTGTACAATCTCTTTTGTAATAGTAATTTTATTAAAGGTTATAATTTACAACAATAAAAATGATTACAAAGTAAAAAAAAGGAAAAAGCAAAACAGAAGGAAAAAATAAAGAATATAGTAAAGACCAAAAAAGAAATACTGTATATAAAGAAATGATTCCTCCCTTCATCATAACAAATATAAGCAATTTTTGTAACTTATCACATTTTCTTAAAATAAAACAAATGATCTCTTCTACCCATATTCCATCTCTTACCTATAAACAAACCCATAACACTTTGTCATTTCAGTTCTGATATCAATGAAAGTCCATTAAGGGTTACATATCTATTTTAACCTTGATCAAATAAACAAACTTTATATTCCTTCTTTTTCCTTCTAACAATCTTAACCCTGTCTTAGAATTTTATTTCTTTTCATGTTTTCTTTGTCCTTGCTTACAAAATAGATTAACAATCCTATTTTGTAAATCCAATACAGGAAAATTATTCAGGTCACCCCCTTGGTTTGTTATTTGAACATCCCTTTTAATTACTAAGACATTAGTTAGTTTTCTTTTATATGTCCAGTATGACAAATTTTTCCATCTAATTCTTATAGCCTATCTTTTGAAAATCTACTTTCAGATCAGCCTCAGTCATGTCAGATAATACTTGTTCTACTTCAATAGCATCTTTTAAACATAGTGTATCTATGTTTGTATAAAGGCAGACAGTCTTAAAATTAACTTTTGTGTCCATTGATCAAAAATATATTTCAATATGTCCAAAATTAAAATATTTTGCTCAGTTCTGTATTAGTAAATTGAGTTTGAATGTTCTTGTCCTTTAATTATAATCTTCAGTTTAAACATTAATCTCTAATGTCAAATTTTTATTTTATTATTTAGAATATAAAATAAAAGCCTTTTCCCACAGGAAGGACTTTTTATAATTAATTCCAAAATCTTATATCAAATTTATCTGGACCATTAGTCTGTGTATCTTTCTAAAATCAAAATTTTAATCATTCTTTTGCGGTTTATTCCAAAAAATAAATAAGTCCTTGAACTTATATTTAAAACTTATTTCACTATGAAAACTCACCTAGTGCTATAAAGCTTGTTGACAGAAAGATTTTTAATATCTGAAAAGTAGTTCATGAGCAATTTGTAAAAATGGCCAAAAAAGGAAGTTCTGTTTGTGACCAAGTGTTCTTTCAAAGGCTCTGACTCAGTGGTGGGACTCAATTTTTTTTACTACCAGTTCTGTGGGCGTGACTTGGTGAGTGAGGCATGGCTTGGTGGGCGTGGCTTGTGGACATGGCAGGGGAAGGATACTGTAAAATCTCCATTCCCACCCCACTCCAGGGGAAGGTTACTGCAAAATCCCCATTTCCTCCCAGTCAGCTGGGACTTGGGAGGCAGAGAATAGATGGGGGCAGGGCCAGCCAGAGGTGGTATTTATCGGTTCTCCGAACTACTCAAAATTTCTGTTACTGATTCTCCAGAACTGGTCAGGACCTGCTGAATACCACCTCTGCTCTGACTACAGTTTAATATGTCTCTTCCCTCATCTCTCAGAGCTATAAACCTACCCCCGATCAATGTCTTGTAGCTCCCTGGAGTACTTGTGGGCCATCTCAAGTTTTTTCCTTGTTCAGAGAAAAATAATGAAGATCTGGTCTACTCACCAGCTTTTCATTTCGGTGTAATCATCAGCTTTCTTTTTCATGGAGTTTATCATTCCCCCCGCACCCCCAGAAGTCCATAACATAGAATCTCTCAATTAACTACATTTCTTTTATTCATTTAGCTTATTTCCAAGAAATCCACGCCTCTTTGGTTGAAAAGCTAATTAGTTTTCAAATCAGCCTCCCGCATGATGAAACAGTCAAATTAAATCACAACTAATGAAACAAAAATGAAGAAGACTGTAAAATCACAGTGGAAAAGCAGCCAGTTCAAAAAATAGGTAACAGTATATAATAGCAATAGCACTTAGACTTATATACTGCTTTACAGTGCTTTACAGCCCGCTCTAAGCGGTTTACAGAGTCAGCATATTGCCCCCAACAATCTGGCTCTTCATTTTACCCACTTCGGAAGGATGGAAGGCTGAATCAATCTTGAGCCTGGTGGGATTTGAACTGCCAAATTGCAGGCAGCCGACAATCAGCAGAAGTAGCCTGCAGTACTGCACTCTAACCACTGTGCCACCAAGGCTCATAGAACAAAGTAGCAGATTGAATACCAGGTGCAAAATGTGACATATTCTAATCTTTGTGTGTGTTGGTGGGGAGGACCTGCTAACAGGGTTTAATGATAAGAAAAATAGCAGACCACTCTGAGAAGATAGAAACCACCATTAAGAAGTCAGTACTAGTCTTCACTCAGAAAACAGAGGCAGAATGATAATGACCATAACCTCTGTGAGGTTCCATGTTAAAGTTGTCAGGTTTGCATGCAGTAGTTATTTTTACAAAACAGTTTATTTTTTCTCTTTGACCTTAATGTCCAAATGGGTTAAATCCTCTCCATTGTAACTTTTAAGATATACACCTTACTTTCTAGTATTTGTTGTAAGCAAGATCCAGGTATAAGGAACATAGAAGCTTTTAGTAGAAGAATTTCCAGATCTGAATTCAGAATGTGTTATTTCTTGTTTTTAATAAAAGCCTATATTTATTTCATATACATTGCACTAAACAATTGCATACATTTCTCCAATCATTTAAAAATAAACACAGAAATATAACAGTCTAGGACAGAAAAAGAGAAGGAGGGAGAGAAGGAGAAAAGAAAATTAGAATCAGCTACTTAAACAAAACTTAAATTTCAGATATATATTTCACACCAAAACTTCCTTGCAAAATATGACCTACACAAGTTGTTACCTTTCAAATATACAATGTGTGGTCCCAGATTGCATTTGATCATCCCCAAACTCTGTCCCCAGATCCTCTTCATAAGTTGCAAAAATATAAACATTCATGTCATTAGAGGGATGAAAATGACTGAATATAACTGAAGTAATAGTTATATTAAATTATTAAACTATGAGGACCCAGATTGTTGGGGACAATATGCTGACTCTGTAAACTGCTTAGAGAGGGCTGTAAAGCACTGTGAAGCAGTATATAAGTCTAAGTGCTGTTGCTATTACGTTAAATTAAAACAATTTTTGATTTTGTCCTAATGATATCTACTTTATAACATTTACTCCCTAGAATGAGCACCCAGATTGTTGGGGGCAATATGCTATTTAGTATACTGTCTTTGGTGTAAGCCGCCCAGAGTCCTCGAAGAGTGGGCAGCATAGAAATATGACTAATAAAAAAATAAAATAAAGAATATTAATCAAAAGTACAAAACAAAAAAATAACTATTATTACCACAATGCTCCTGGAACACCACTGGGAATGGTATGTCAGTCAAACTTGGAAAATTCAAGAACTTATTGACTATTTTTTTTTCAGTGGAATTAAAAAAGAATACTTCTTGAATTCCTTGAATTTCAAGGGAAAAAACCAAGAAAGTCCAGTTGTCTTTTGTACAGTACCTTAGAGACAACAATGACCTGGATGACTGAAAATCTCCATAGATTTTTTTTAATGTTTTGCTGTGCTTGAATATGTATACATGTTCAAGTGCTCACTTGTAATTTTTTTTTTTTGCCAAAAAGTACATATATACAGTAAGCTCCACCTACAAAACAGAAAACAACTGGTAACTGTTTTCCTGGCATGAAAAGTTGGTGCATACAGTGGCAGGAGGATTGTTCAATGGGAGGGCATGGTAGCCAGCAATTAATGGAATGGAATGGAATGGAATGGAATGGAATGGAATGGCATGGCATGGCATGGCATGGCATGGCATGGCATGGCATGGCATGGCATGGCATAGCATAGCATAGCATAGCATAGCATAGCATAGCATAGCATAGCATAGCATAGCATAGCATAGAATAGAATAGAATAGAATAGAATAACAGAGTTGCAAGGGACCTTGGAGGTCTTCAGACAAATGATTGTCCAATCTCTTCTTTAAAACTTCCAGTGTTAGAGCATTCACAACTTCTGGAGGCAAGTTGTTCCACTGATCAATTGTTCTGTCTGGAAATTTCTTCTTAGGTTGCTTCTCTTCTTGATTAGTTTCCATCCATTGCTTCTTGTCTTGCCTTCAAGTACTTTGGAGAATAGCTTGATTCCCTCTTCTTTGTGGCAACTCCTGAGATATCGGAACACTGCTTTCTTGTCACCCAATTCCAGCAACCGTTCTTTATATGTTTTAACCTCCAGTCCCCTAATCATCTTTTTTGCTCTTCTCTGCACTCTTTCTAGAGTCTCAACATCTTTTTTATATCATGGTGACCAAACTGGATGCAATATTCCAAGTGTGGTCTTACCAAGGCATTATAAAATCTGGATGAAGACTTGGCACATCATTTCTCAGGTGTTCCAATCTGAACAGAATTTTCTTAAATCCTGTTTACAATCCAGCCACCATCAGCCCAAGATAGGAACAGTTAAAGGATGCAGCATGAAAGTGAGCTATAGAAAGAGTCTCTAAATATAACATCTTACTTAAGCTTTTTGGCTCATTTTGATAAGGTAATTTTAACAAGACTATTATTATTTCATGTGATATGATTGTGTGATTTATACATTGCTTCCAAATCATTTGAATATTTTGCATTTAATATTTTATCTCTTTTAAGCATCCCCCATTGACAAAATGGCAAAATAATAAATAAACAGTATTAAATCTATCCACATAACCTTGTAGTCATTTTGAGGAATGTTCCTTAACAGGCGGAAATTTGCTGATACAGATACATATTACAGAAGTTGTTTATTTATTGAATTTATACACTTCCCATCTTACCATCAAAAGTATTGTTTCTCCTTAGACCATTGTTTTTCAACCTTGACAACTTTAAGATGGCTGCAGACTGGGGAATTCTGGGAGTTGAAGTCCACACATCTGAAATTTGTTGAGATCGAGAAACACTGGCTTAGACAGTCTCTTTTAATTCCCCACACTGTTTGAATGCATTCTTTTTGGCCATCAATAGTACCACTTGGCTTCCTTAGCTTTCAGAGTAAGGCACTGTATCTTAACAATAATCTGTACTAAAAGAAAAAGCAGCCTTTTGCTTGAAAAGTAAGTAATAGATTTTCTTTTTCCTGTAATTTCTGTACAGGCTAATGCAGTCTCCTGGAGATCTGCAGAGGGATGTTCTGGAATGCATCTCTGTTTATATACAAATAGATGCAATTTAAGGATCAGATTCATCACAACCTTGTAGAATGAGCCCTCAAGGAGGCAAAACGGATGTAGATACTCTGTTCATCCATGCCACATCATTCTCAATTCAGAGGGAATGCTTTCTTGCATTCTCTCTGGAGCAGAAAGCCAGAGCTAGTACAAGCATGATTTTCCTCTGATCAAGCTGGTCTCACTACAGTAATTTCTAACTTGAAATATCAGGTAGCTCTATTGAGGCCTTTGTACTTTGCAGTGTGTCTTAGCTACTTAGCTTCTCCAGCACTGATCCTTTTGTGTTTGAAGTTTCAATTCTCTTTTCTTGCTGCTCTCGTGATTAATTATTTCAGTCTGGGTAGGGTTTCTTTCTTTCCTTCTTTTTTTTAAAGCCTTTTCATCTCTGGAAATCGAAGGAGTATAAATCTCCAGATGTTTCCACAATGGTTGAAATACTTTGAACATATCTTATGATTGCTGCTTCATTTAAATGCTAGATCAGTGTGGGTCCAAAATATAGTACCTTTTTGAAGATCCTTATATAAAGTGACAATAGACTATTAGGGGGAAAAACATGATTCCTTTTGTTATCAGATGGCTCAGCTTTGTTTGCCATGTGTAGTTTTTCCTAGAATTAAGGTTTTTGTCTAGCGAGTATTTCCAAAGACTAAGCTTACATATAATCAGGCAATAAAATCAGATGTAATTTGATTAGCCTTCTTTTCTTCTCAAATCAAAGGACAATTTAGTCATCCAAGTTCACCCATTTAATCAGGACATCCAAGAGCTGAATGAGAAAAGATTCCAAGTCAGGCATGTTCCACGCAATGACAAAATAAATAAAGAATATCTCATTAACATTTCTTAAGTTTAGAAGGTTACACCTAAGGTGTAACTCACTTCTATACCATATGATGACATGCTTTGCAGTTATTAGTCTTGATAAAACATCTAGAATCACTCCAATATGTAAATAGGCTTTTGCCTCTTCAGTAATCAAACTGTAAAACTATTTAAATATTAAGTTGAACCTAAGGTTGAACCATCCGAGGTAATATAAAATATTCTCATATAAGCGCACTTACCCAACCAAACTAAACACACATATTTTGGACTGAGAAGCCCAAATTACATATATTATTAAAATATCTGAGTGAACAGAAAAGTATTCATCTGTAGTTGAAAAGAAGGGATGGTACAAGATAAATCAAAGTTCAGCCTAATGCTTTGAATTAAGTTCAGATAATTAAACAGCATTAAATATCAATTTTCAATTATTGGTACAGGGTATTCTTTCATCTGGTGTCTCCACATGTATTTGTTTAATTTCTCTACAATATTTCCCAAACTTGCCTTCCTGGTTTTCTATATTAAGTAATAATATTTTACAAAACCTCAGCTGAGAAGTATGAGCCACTGCATGGAGATTCTGGAGAAGGTCATCCTAGCACATCTGGAAGAATCAAAATTAGTAATATTGGGAATTAGGGAAGAATATGGAGAAGTTATTTGAGGGCAACGCTCTTCCTCTCTGCTCGGATGCAGTTCTTTCAATTTCAAGATATTTCTTTATAGCAACAGCACTTAGACTTATATACTGCTTTACAGTTCTTTATAGCCCTCTCTAAGCGGTTTACAGAGTCAGCATATTGACCCCAATAATCATTTTACCCATCTTGGAAGAATGGAAGGCTGAGTCAACCTTGAGCCTTGTAAGATTTGAGCTGCCAAATTGCAGGTAGCCTGCAGTACAGCACTCTAATCATTGCGCCACTATGGCTCATTATGCTTTCTATGAGACATCTTCCAAAGTAAAATACTATAAAGCAAGGTGTCCAACCTTGGCAACTTAAAAACCTGTGGATTTCAACTCCCAGAATTCATGGCAGATTGGGGAATTCAGAGAATTGAAGTCTACAGGTCTTAGAGTTGTCAAGGGGTGGAAAGCCTTGCAATAAATTAAATCTTTGATTTACTAAATCGTAGTGCAGTGGAGTTTGCCTGGAATTTTCCAGACCTATTAGCATCTTTACCCAAATGACATAAATGATACTATAGATGTCATTTCCATAACTTTATGTGCATAATTACAAACTTTGTGTAAATTGACATACATGATATCATTTGTGTAATTTGCATAATTTTTTTACGTAAGTGATGCTAATCATTTGGATGATACTCACTAACTTAATGGAGATTCATTAATAATGCTTTCCATCACCACCCATTAAATGAAATTTCATAATATTTGTATCCTCATACAATTCTTTCAAATAATCATGAACATGAAAGGAAGGTCCATTTATTAAATCAAAGATTGGATCATAAACTTGATAAAATATAGACCAGTAGTGAATACATACTTCCAAAAATTTCAGATGTTTTAAACCATGCTTGGAATGCTATGCTCTCAGAACCAAAAGAAAATAAGGAAAGGAAAGCCTTTAACCTTATAATATTAAGAATGGATATCACCATGTCTTCAATACCGTGCTACATTCAGAGACTGAGATATGTTACTGTAATGCTCCAGTGGCAGAAATGATCAGGCTTGGTATAAAATATATTTATCTGTATCTCTCTCTGTATTTGTCTGTGTCCATCCTTCTGTTCATTGATAAAACAGCTCTCCTGTTTTTCAAGATTAAATAATGGCACTCTATCCAGTCCATGTATAAGAAAACACTTTTTGAAGAGTGCTTGAAGGTCTATTACTAACAAGGATCTTCTTTTTGCTTGCAGTTGCTGAATAGAAAAGCAACTCCAACATGATGCAGTGTGAAAAAGGGCAACAATCTTCACACATTTGATCATGATGCCTGTTTCATAAACCTCAGTTTGGTTCCTGATAGAAAATAAGTGCAGCCTAGGGTCCTTCTTTGTACTATAAATGAATATATATTATCTTCTTCTCCATTGTCTATATAGATTCCATGGTGACTGAAATTTGATGTGTTAGATGTGGGCGTCTGAATTGTATAATTCTTTTCTTAATGTCTTCAAGTGGCTCCCTTTAAAAAGTTCAGATATTCTGTTTACTTAAACAGGTATGTACTGTGCCTATTTGTTGTTCCTGTAGAAAATGAATATCTAATAGAAGAAAATATTTTTACCTCGAGGTTGAACTATGAGGCCCTTGGTGTTCTCCGAGTTTGGTGGTTTTCTTGCAAATGTTTTATTATTCAACTAGGTAACATCAACAGTGATAGAAGGAAGTGGAGTCTGATGAGCACTGATGATATCACCTACTTAGGTAATGAAACATCTGCAACAAAAAGTTCAGAGAGCACCAAAGACCCCACGGAAAATGAATCATTGGACCAGCAGCTGAGAAAATTAGTAGCAAAGGGTCCAGGAAATGGGATGGAAAATATGCTCTTCAAAGTTTCAAGGCAATGGCATCATCCTGAAAACTACTTTAAGGGTATTCATTGTCATCTACATTTATTGTAGATGTTATTGTTATTGTCATTCAGAGAAGGCATTTCAGCTGGAACTTCTACCAAAGCCAAACAGTGCCAGCAAAGGCTTCACAGAACTGCTTCAGTGCTTTGCATAGCCCTGATGAACATTTTATGGTTCTTTGCCCCTTAGGAACTCAGAGTTCTTCACATGGTTCTTTGCATAAGATGCCCTTATGTGCATCTTATGGCTCTTTGCCTACTTTTATTTATTTATTGTTTATTTATTGGTTCGATTTATGTGCCGCCCTTCTCCGGAGACTCAGGGCGGCTTACAATGCGTTAAGCAATAGCCTTCATACTTTTGTATATACCTGCTTAGTAGGGCTTTCGGGCTCCCCTAAGCGGTGTTCTTTTTTATACAAAGTCAGCTTATTGCCCCCACAATCTGGGTCCTCATTTTACCTACCTCGAAAGGATGGAAGGCTGAGTCAACCTTGAGCCTGGTAAGATTCGAACTTGCAGTAATTGCAGACAGCTGGTGTTACTTAATAGTACTTTAATCTGCTGCGCCACCAAGGCTCTTTTACTTACCAATATTGATTAGGAACTCAATGTTCTTCACATAATTGCCTGATTAGTTCTTCTCAGCCAAACCTAAGATTTACCTTGATTTATGGGCATGATGATGTGTCGTCAAACTTCAGGCAGTTAGCATAAATGTACTATCAGAAATATGTTGATGAATTGTTGTTTCACAAGACAAGCCTATTATGGCCTCTCCCTCCAAAAGATGAGAATGCCAACTGCTTGAATGTTTCAATCCAAGGAGTAAAACCTCCCAGAGTTACCTATCAAAATGAAGATCAGTAGAGATAGAAACTCAAAAAGTGCAATTCTACATATACTATTCAGGACTGCATTAGGAACAGAAACAGAAATACATTATTAAAAGGAACTCATTGCATAATCAGTGTCAATACTATATTATTATTATTATTATTATTATTATTATTATTATTATTATTATTA
>WNWU01000002.1:14150688-14161553 GCA_012654045.1 Ptyas mucosa | reverse complement strand
TATTATTATTATTATTATTATTATTATTATTATTATTATTATTATTATTATTATTATTATATAGCATTACTGAACAGAAAACGAGCCAAACAATTGGTAGAAAAAATGTCTAGACTATATGGCACTTAGATCCTGCAAAATGCAGGGGTGAAATCCAGCAGGTTCTGACAGGTTCTGGAGAACCAGTAGCAGAAATTTTGAGCAGTTTGGAGAACTGGTAGTGGAAATTTTGAGTAGTTTGGAGAACCGGCAAATACCACTTCTGGCTGGCCCCAGAGTGGGGTGAGAATGAGAACTTTGCAGTATCCTTTCCTGGAGTGGGATGGGAATGGAGATTTTGCAGTATCCTTCCCCTGCCATGCCCACCAAGCCACGCCCCCAAGCCACACCACACCAACCAAGCCACAGAACCGGTAGTAAAAAAATTTGGATTTCACCACTGGCAAAACGTATTTATTGTGGAGACAACTAACTGCCATAGAGCCGACTATACTAAGAAAAATAGATTATATTTTAATATAGGACATCAATCTACTATTAACAATTAACATTATCTACAATGTTATCTAACATTATCTATGATTAACCAGTAGAACTGCTTGCCTTCAGAAGTTGTAGATGCTCCATCACTGGAGACTTTTACGAAGTAACTGGACAGCCACTTGTCAGAAGAGTCTCCTGCTTGAACAGGGGGTTGGCCTAGAAGACCTCCAATGTCCCTTCCAACTCTGTTATCCTGTTCTGTTCTACCTAGATAAAACAAGACAAGCTTAGAAATATTTTTCTCATATTTCACTATCGAGTCCAATTTCGAAAGTAAGAAAATAAGTTTATATAGCTTTTTCCTCGTGCTAAATGCATAATAACTCCAGTTATACCCCCAAATACACACATTTGGAAGAATGCTTTTAAAAGCATTCAAGCTTTTAAAAGTTTTCATTTCATTTGTAAAATTAGAAATCATCCTGAAAATTGTCAGTGATATAAACACAAAAACATGTACCGTATATACTCAAGTATAAGCCGATCCGAATATAAGCCGAACCCCCCAATTTTACCCCCCAAAACTGGGAAAACTCATTGACTCAAGTATAAGCCGGGGGTGGGAAATGCAGCGACTACTGGTAAATTTCAAAATAAAAAAAGATTGGTCAAAAGTGCGAGGACCTGTCAGAAATCACTTTTTTCAGCCCTCTGGGTAGTCCTTTTGTGGATATGGACTACTCAGAGGGCTGAAAAAGTTATTTTTGACTGGTCCTCGCACTTGTGACCAGTCCTCGAACTTACGACTGTCCTCACATTTTACGTTTTTGCCCTATCTTGTCACCATGGTAAAGAGAAGCAGTTGTGAATGAGTGACATGGTTTTAAGAATGCTGCACGGGCATAAATGTGAGGATGGTCATAAGTGTGAGGACCAGCCAGAAGTGTGAGGACCTGTCAGAAATGACTTTTTTCAGCCCTCTGAGTAGTCCCTATACACATATATCACATGACCAGCTAGCCACGCCCACCCAGTCACTGGCTTGATCTAATTTCAGGCAAGTTGAAGCCTCTGTTAAGAGATACCAGGGCTGGGCAAATGTGGCCCTTTTACAACCTGTGGACTTCAACTCCCAGAATTCCTGAGACAGCCAAGCTGGGAGAACCCACTAGCTATCAGCCAATTACAAGAAGGCTAGCTAGCAGCCAATTACAATCAGCTTTCAACTCAAGGTCAGTGCACATGGGATCTCCCTAAACGTGAGAATTTCTTTGTTTCTTTCTCCCTTTAAGCCCCCCCCAGCCCATTTTTGCTTCCAGGGGGCTGCAGAGAGTCTTGCTAGGCACCCCTCTCATGCCCCTAGCAAGCCTTGGGAGCCAGTTGCAGGGAAAAAGTCATTTTTTCGTGACCCGAATATAAGCCGAGGGGGCGTTTTTCAGCCTGAAAAATGGGCTGAAAAACTCGGCTTATATTCGAGTATATACGGTAAGCATTTATCCCTGGAAAAAAAAATCCCAACCTGAATAATACTTCAAGCAACAATTCTCAATTAATTAATTTCATACAAAAAGTAAAAGAAAACATCTCATTTGTATGTCGGTCTATAGACAGAGATGTTGTATGGTTTGATTTCTTAATGCTACTGGAAAAAAAATACAGTTTTATATTTGCTATGTGAGGAAATTAATATTCAATTTGGAGAAGTACACTAATATTGAATCAGCATAATATCCTGAAATATGGTGGTTTTATGGAAGCATGCCAAGGTTTTATGGAAGCATGCCCATCCAGGTTTAAATTCCATATAATAATATTTAGGATGTTACTGAGCTATGCATATTAATGATAAACAGTGATTTCTGTTATTAGAAACATTTTAAATAAAATAATAAAAATGTATGAATACATTTTTGTAGTTTTTACATCATGTGGATGAAAGTCCACAAGCATTCCAGGGATCAGCTGAGGACAAGTTGATCTTCTCAGGATTCCTTTATTTCCAAGCTGTTCCACCCAGTGGCTCCCTCGGGGAAATTGGAATCTCCTGTTTAAACCACTGTTTAACAGGAACAAAGAAAGTGCATTTACTGAATGTCTGTAAATTGCTGTTCTATAAAAAACACAATCATTTAATTAATAGTGCTAGTTGCTAGATCAATAAACAATATGAGAGAAATATTTGGCTGGAACCGAAATTGCTTTTGAATTGTAGCCAAAGGAGGGAACAGCAAGCTATAATTACAAGTTGTCCTGTTTGATCAGGAGGGCAGAAGAAGACTAGTGAGGGCAAGCCCTACCCACTGTTGGCAGAAGAAGGATAAGGAAATCACTGGTGCTGTGCCACATGGTGTTCTGTCTCCTGATCTGCTGTGCCCTCTTTAACCAGCATCAGGTGGGATAATGATAGACATGGTTACAACAACCACTTTTGAAGGCATCTTGAGTTGGATTGCCAAGGAAGTTCCCATCTCTGCGGTCATTCGGCCAATATACTTATCTGGCAGGTGAGATACCATGCTCATAAAGGTGGTTTTTCCAGGGTGGGGCTCATCCATTGCATTTTGGGTGTGCTGACCCCTTCAATTTCCCAAATGTAGGAAACATAATTTGTGATAGTGGGGTCCTGCATTTGATTTTAATTATAATATATGTTTCTGAATTGTGAGCCACCCAGAGTCATTTGCTGAGATGGGTGGCTGTAGAAATCAAATCAAAGCAAATCAAGTCAAGTCAAGTCAAGTCAAGTCAAATCAATAAATGTACAAAACTACTGTAAATGTTTACATCTTGATTCATAGATTTGCTTTGTCATTCTACCTTTTAAAAATGATTGTCACCATTTAGTGACAATTTATAGTAATAATAAAGTAAAAATCCATGAGATTTACTCGCTAATAATGCACTTGGGATGTGTATTATCATACTCAGTGTTCTATAGCAATAGCAATAGCAATAGCACATAGACTTATATACCTCTTCATAGTGCTTTTACAACCCTTTCTAAGCAGTTTACAGAGTCAGCATATTGCCCTTCCACCTCGGAAGGATGGAAGGATGAGTCAACCTTGACTCGGTTGAAAGAACAGACACAAGCTTAAACAAATACCCTTTTCTAGCTTGCCTTCTGTGCTTGACAAGCTGCAAGTTCTACTTTAGATCATGGGCACAAAAATCTTATTGTCTATATCTTCTATAAAGGGGCATCTGTAGGAGCTGGTGATCCAAAAGTCAAGATTGTGGTAGCAACTCAGCAATTGAAGGGCTGCCCATTTCTGACATGGGTTACGTGGGTGTTTGTAATGGATGAAGGAATCAGCTTGAGGAACAGGAAGATCTGCAACCAAGACAATGGTCAGATAAAAGAAATTTGAATCCAGGCCAGATCTGTAACCTGATTTGCCTGAATATTCACATTATTGTTAGTATGATATTGGGAAGAGAATTAATGGAGTAAAGGATTTAATGTGATATTGAATTATATACCAAAAATTTTAAATGTATCAATTTATGATGCTTGAGAGATTTATCAACTTTGGAGTGTGTTAAAAAAAATTCTGCATTTTGGAAAGAAACAACCATTTAAAATCTTAGGTTGAAGCAATGTGTCTGCTTTCAACTTTTAAATTGGTTATTAATCAATGCAATGAAAATACTGCTAAATATGATTCTGTATAAGTTGAGTCATTATTATGCATTGCATGTACTTAGTTTGCTTTGGTGTTCCTTTCCTTTTGTACTTTCTTGTTTATTTTCTTAATTTTAATGAAAATGTGTTGATGGCATATTGAAAGTGGCTGCTCTGTGTTACTATGATAAATAATACTGGGAAAATTCTGTATGTATGAGAAGATGTCTGCGTTCATATATATATATATATATTGAAAGACATGGTTGTGTTCTACTCTGATCTTCTAGGTAATTTTTCATATAGTGAATCCTTGTAACATAAAACTCCATTATAAGATTTTATTTTACTTTCAAAGAACATCTCTATACTCTTTGAATTTCCACTTCAAGCAATTTGTTTCTTTTCTTTTATCATAGTTTTTCTCCCATCTTCTTCTGGAGAGGAGCAGCAAAATCTATTATTACGACACGGATTTTTACTGTTGCTCCTTTTTCTTTCTAAATCAAAATGATGTTCAATCCTTTGAAGTCATTTGTTTGTTTTTTTTGCCTTTAATTACAGGTTCACTCTTTGCACCATGTATTTATATCAACATCCTTTTACTGTCTCCCACCAGAATGTTTGATCTTCAAGAACCTTCTCTGGTTTTGCCTAACTTTCAAGCTCTTGCTTTCGTTTACTTTTTTTTTGTTGTTGTTGTTTGCTATAATTGAAGGGCCTACACAACAATCAAGTTCATTTTAGGAAAATGCAACTTGTCATCATCATGTAGGAACCATCATGTAGGAACTCTTCTTTCTGAAGGAAGGAAGAAGGTGTTGCCCACAATAATCTGTTTTGCAAAAGGATGCTGAAGATTTGAGTAGTAAGGAGCATCCTGTGGCTGTGAAGTCTCTATTATTGTCAAGGGAAAGAGAACCTCGTAAACCGATTGTCCTTGCAGGAACAACAGCTGGAGGCCAGTTCCAGAGGTGAGCAGAAAAGAATGTAAATGAGAGGAACATGTAATGCAGTTCAATTAGACACAGCTTAGGCGGAAGACTTTTCAACCACTTAACATCTGTTTTTTATTTTCTGAACATATTCTTTTTGAATTCCATCCTTTGCTCCCAACCACAAGTCCATGTGATTAGCCACATTGGACATCTTTGCAAGTGGATTTTATTGCAAATTATTATATGTATATTTTCTTCCCTCTCCTTTTTCTTAATTGATTTTTCAAAGAGTTCTCCCGTCTTTTCTACTTTTAAAATAAATAACCACCACTGAAGTCTAAAACAGTTTTCAAAGCATTCTTGTGGGCTATGGCTACGGAGACTCAACTTGATGGTTTAAAAGTGGCGTAGTTAGATGTCTACATGTTCATTATTTAAACTGAAGCCAAAGCTTTTGCATCCAATTTATGAACATAGACAGTGCATTAAAAAGAAGGCAATTAGCAAGGACAGGGCAGGGGGAAGAGATATTTTGATAGTCATCCCTTCTCCATACAGACTATTAAGTCCATTCCTTTTGTACTCTTAGAGATTTCTTAAGAAAAAAATGTTACATTCATTGCCAATTCCCAGATTTTAACTTTGCTGCATTGTTTTTTCTTTCTCTTTTCTCTTATGAGAAGGGTTAAAAGGGAGATATATGAGTTAAACTTTTTTGTTTCAAATGTGGCATCCCTACATTATAAGAGAAAAGTAATTTAAAGACTATCTCATATAAAATAAATATGACGATCTGAATGCCATCCTGAAGCTGAAAATGAGCAGAACGCAATATGAAATGCCTGTTTATCCCACTGTATTGTGGAGTGCAATGGAAATATAGCGTAAGTATTGCATTTGAGAAGAAAAGAAGTCAAGATGAAATAAGTGTACTGTATTTTTCGGAGTATAAGACACACTTTTTTCCCTCCTAAAAGAGGCTGAAAATTTGGGTGCATCTTATATTCTGAATGTAGCTTTTTCGAAGCTATTTTTCAGCCCTAATGAGGCACTAGGCACTTAGAGATCTCCGTGCTAAGCTTTTTTTCAGTGAAGCGATCATGCTTTTGCCTGCTCCCTCCGACTGTCAGCTGTTAAGTTTTTTTTCAGCTTTAACAAGGCTGCGAGTGAAGCGCTTTGCCTGTTTCCTCCAACTCTCAGCTGTAAAGTTTTTTTTCAGCCTAATGAGGTGCTAGCGAGTAAAGCGATCTCCATGGTTTGCCTGCTTTTCTTCTTGCTTCTCTCTTCAAAGATCAGTTGTGCTTTAGAAACTGTTTTTTATCCCCCAGCAGGGGATAAAAAACAGCAAACTAATGTGCTGAAGCTGACCAGACTAAGGAGCTAGCCAGATGAATACCTGGTAGACAGATTTTTTTCCCCCTATTTTCCTTCCCAAAAACTAAGCTGCCTCTTATACTCCGGTGCATCTTATACTCCGAAAAATACGGTAGCTAACAAATTATTATGAAAATAAATCACTGGGATTAGTTTTTATAGCATAATATCAGGAGACAATTTAGAAGGACACATTTCTATAGAACGCACATGATTTGTAGCAAATAATGATATAACCCTGTGACCACTTGAGTCATTGTTTAGGAGAAAGTTAGTGCAGTCTGATGTGCTAAAAATGAACGCTAAATTTTAGATTGATCATATTTTTGTTTTTATTCCAATGCTGAATGGTCCTGTGATCATCTAAGAAGAGTATAAATCCAAAATAGAAAAATAACTGTAGCAGTGAACAAACTTCAATAATAAATCAATATTTACTTACATAAACTGAGACTTGGTGGTGCAGTGGTTAGAATGCAGTACTGCAGGCTACTTTTGCTGACTGCCAGCTGCCAGCAGTTAGGCAGTTTGATTTCCACCAGCTCAAGGTTGACTCAGCCTTCTATCATTCTGAGATCGGTAAAATGAGGATCCAGATTGTTGGGGGCAATATGCTGACTCTGTAAACCACTTAGAGGGAGCTGTAAAAGCACTGGGAAGCAGTATATAAGTCTAACTGCTATTGCTATTGCTAAACAGATAAACAGAAAGATCACAGGTAGGCAAAAAAGTAGTGAAAGTGGGAGCAATGTCCGACTTCCTGTGGCTTCCGCCATTGACTTTGCTTGTGGGAAGCTGGCAGAAGCTTCAGAAATCACAACTGCATGATTGTCGTAATGCTGCAATCGCAACAACTTTGTGAATAAAACTGCTCTGTGAGTTGTAAGTAATAAATAAGAATAAGAGTTGTAAGTAATAAAAAGAATAAGCAGTGATTGAAATATGTTTGCCAAAAATAAACTCTTGTCTCAGTTCACCATTTTGCTATTTCCAACATCACATTTAAATTGACTAAATGGATTTTTATTCTTAATATGGAAATAACAGAAAAATGAAAACATAGTCACACGATAGCTTCCTATTTCTAGAGTAGGCATTTCAGCATACTTCAGGTTCATTCCACGCCATGGTGAAAATCAATTGCAAGCCTCTAGTAATTTTCATATAGTGCAGGGAATAAATTAGAATCCTTTAACAAATAGTTGATTACAAAGAAGCCTACTTCATAATACTGAGAAAGAAATCATTTTATCTGGAACTAAACCTAGATGTATCTTCACACATACAGAGATTCTGGTTGCATAACTGGATATGACACAGAGAAGAATTTGCATTACTTCTGCTATTTAATGCATATGAAATATATAAGAAATATTTTCACCAAGATTTAGGTTGTTTCAAAAATACTCTCCATTTTTTTCAAGAGTTCTCCACCAATAATTAACAGTTTGCTATTTTGAGATAGATTCTATTCAGCAAAAAGTGTTATTTTCCATTTTCCCCATAAGAGAAACTTGTAACTTGTTATACTGAAGTGTTGTTAATGAGTTCAATACAGTAATCCAGTAGAAAAGGGCTGATTGGTTTTCAGAAATGAAGGACAAAGTTTGAAGATCCCCTTTAATGACACTTTCTCTCCTGCTAGGAGAAAGAAGGAATAAAAAGAGACTGAATTTCAAGCATATTCCAAATTATGTATTTATTATTTTGCGCTGCTAACACAGATTAACTATTGACAGACTTAATTAATGTGCTTGTACAGAAGTAAGGAAGGTAGGTAGGTACCGTAGGTAAGTGATAGATGATAGACAGGAAGACAGACCGACATTGATATATTAATCTTTAGTTTTCTTTCCGTCATGGACATGGATTCTTCAGCCTAGTTAAGGTCGGATTTTTATGCTTCAGACCAGGTTCTTGTGTAAAGCTCTGTAACTTGTTCATCAGCAACATTTTGTTTTACACAGATGCTTTACCAGTGTTTTAATAGTTTCAAATATTCCACTGAGATATTTAATTAGCTGAAACTAGGCCTAGCAAACCTCAGTAATTTTAACAAACAAACAAACAAACAAAAAATAGGACACGTATACCAAGCACAAAATTTGGTTAGGATTTCAAACTGGTAATTGAGTCGAGTTGGATTTCAAACGGATTTGGAAAGCATGTGATTTAGTTTAGGATGAAATCCGATTTGATATTCAGAGTGTAATAACACTCTGGCAGAATATCTGTTTGCCTCCACTTATCCAAAACATAATCAAGGTAATATTATTTCAGTTTTTTTCTCATGTTTTCCCCTTTCTGAAGACAGGTTTGTTGCTTACTTTGTTAACTGTTCTTGTATTTCTTCATGCTTCTCCATAGGAAGACTTATAATTGAATAAGCGAACCTATCATAAACTTTATATGGGCCAAGTCATAGCACAAACACAAAAAGAAAGCTCTCTTTGAAAGTTGATACCACTGGTGCAGTGGTGTGTTGCCCGCGGTTCAGACTGGTTCTATAGAACTGGTAGTAAAACTGGCAGGAGGCTCCGCCCACTGACCCTGACATTATCAGGAAGCTTCTGCACATGCGCGCGGCCCCGTTGCAAACTAGTAGTAAAGATAAGTAGAACCCACCCCTGCACTTGTGGTAATGGTGGAGTTTAAAGAGGAAGACATACAGGTGGTCCTTATTTAGTGACTGCCTTCTTTAGTGCCATTTATCAGCTATGATAGTGATATAAAAATAACCTCATAACCAATCTTGACATTAAAGCCTTCCCAGTTCTTTAAAGCAAAGAAAAGCTAATTTAAGGTCATAAGCTCAGTGCCACTTTCACTTAATGACAGTTTTGTTTAACAACTGAACTGATTATCCCAATTGTGGGTGCCAAATGGGGACTAGCTGTAGTCATTTCATTGCTGTTTTTAGGGTACAGGATATTTAGAAGGAAATTTTCAGCATCACTTTTGCTATCAAAAGTAACGCATCCTCTTCTGCACCCCAAACTATGGGTAGACACAATATGAACCTCAGTTCCTTGTGTGACAAATTCCACAAGTGGAATTTCCACAAGTGAGGGTGCAAGTTGGTTTCATATTAGCCAGGGACGTCCAACCTTGGCAACTTTAAAAGTTCCCCAACCTTGGCTGGGGAATTCTGGAAAATGAAGTCTACAAGTTGTTGTGGCCCACCGGCGGCCAGCAGAGCTGGCAGCAGAGTCAGACAGTAAGGAGGTTGGGGAGGAACTTGAGCCAGTCCTGGGGGGTAGGGAAAGCTCAGACAAGGGCTCTGCGTCGGAGGTAGAGACGGAGATAGAAAGCAGCGGGGCAGAGGAACAGCTGGAGCCCATTTTCAGTGTGCGCATGCGCAGAGCTGCCAGAAGACAAGAACAATTAAGAAAGCAGGGTCGACTCGGGAGTAAGGCCACACCTTGGAAATAATTGGCCCCTCCCATAGGACATAAAAAAGGAGCGAACTGGATGTGGGCTTTTGCAGGAAGCAATTAGTTCATTTGGTCGATTCAAGATTGGAAAGTTATGTTCGTGACTATAATAGAATCTGTGCACGTTTGGCCCTGCCCTGTGTTTAGAAATTGGTTCTCTGGCAGTGTTCCAAGTGAGATACCATGGGTGTTGATAAACATTCCTCTGAAAGACTGTTTGCCAAAGCCTTGTTGATTGTGAATGACAGTAATTCACAGTCGTTTAAATAAAAGAGGTTTGGCGGAATTAAGACTTTGCTTCATGCTTTCTAAGGAAGCCTAGGTTAGAACACAAGTCTTAAAATCACCAAGGTTGACAGCCCTCATACAGGCCTAGTAAACAGATACATAAAATGGCAACTGTTCAGAGTAGTTATTATCTACTTTCCACTTTTCTCATCTTGAATGTAATCTAGCAGCAGAAGCGTAGTAATCTAGCAGACATCAGAGAAGCCATATAAACTTTCAAAATCGCTAAATATTTTCATTAAATACTTGAAGGCCTCCTCATCAATTCCAAATTTCATCGAGGGTTTGAGGTCTTTGCTTTGGGGAGTTTAAAAAAAATGAGGGAAAAGGACAGCTGTTGTTCGCAAACTGGATGTTTAAACTGGATTAATGGCTTGACATACCCAGCATGAGATTACTTCATTAACTGGCACTTACATGTCCCACACCTTCAATTAACACTGCCTTGGCACCCTCCCCTATCTGTTAACATAGGAGATGACCTGATGAGTTCATTGCCAGCCAAGCAGGCAGGACCCAGGAAGGGGGTCTGATTTATCTCCTTGGTACCTCATTAAAAGGCAAAAATGTGCCGAAATTGATTTTCAGCTATTTCAGGCTGAAATAGTATAGTAATGTTAATTTGTATATACAGTGTATATATATATATATATATATATATATATATATATATATATATATACACACACACACACACACACACACACACACACACACACACAC
>WNWU01000002.1:14084261-14133671 GCA_012654045.1 Ptyas mucosa | reverse complement strand
AATATTTATATTTGCTGCTGATATTTGCTGATAAAGAAATATAAATTTGGTATAAAATGGTTTGTTGTGAATGCAACTGCTTGAGGGCTCCTGGATTGGAGCTGAGAGGTGAAAGGAAGCAGTTTGTTCTCTCCCATATTGGGGTAGACCAAGTGCTTCGATAGAAAAACACTTTATATATATATATATATATATATATATATATATATATATATATATATATATATACACACACACACACACACACACACACACACACACACACACTTATCTCTATTTTATTAATCAACCTGAATTATAAATTTACTAACTTTTGCTTCTGTTTTTTAACCATTTATAAAGTAAGTCCCATGTTAAATAATACCCAGTTTCCACTTTATTCTTAATTTTCATCGTTAACCTGCCCATTTTGGTGCAGTCTAGTATTTTCTTTATTACATTTTCATCTATAGGTATACTTCCATTTTTCCAGTTTTGTGCATACATAATTCTCCCTCTTGTTATTACATGTAGTATTAAATATATAATTCTTTTGTTGTATTTCCCCAGTAGTAATACCTAATAAGAACAATTCTGGTTTTAAATCTATTTGTTGTGCTAACATTTCTTCTAACCACCTTTTTATCTTTAACCAATATTTTTTTTGCCATTGGACAAGTCCACCACATGTGATAATAGGACCCCAGTATCTGTTTACATTTTCAGCACTCTGGCGATATGTTTGGAGCATCTTTGCCATTCTTGCTGGTGGCAAATGCCATCTGAAACGTTGTTTTGAGGACAGAACTTGGAACATGCCCACCTTGCAGGATTTTACAGGGCAAGCACAAGCATTAGAAATTAGAATCTTAACTTTTCCTATCTTTCGGGTCTACGTAACTTGGGGTGGAATTGTATGCAAAAAAATATACTAAATTCCAGCATGGGTGTGCTAGTGAGATACTGAACTCTATCCGTCTTAAAATATGCTTAGCTGGAATTTATAAACTGCAAATGTACTTAGCATTTAACTGTTATTGTAAACAGACAGTTAATACCAGAACTGAATCATTTATCTAAACATTCTACTTGTCTTCTCTGCTGAAAAAAGGATTAGAAGTAGCTTTAGGTAAGAATCCTTGCTTTGACTGGTACTATCAGCTTCAACATCTAGCCTGGTGTCCATCAATTGTTTCATGTTTGGATTACACTGAATCTCTTCCCAAGCTAACTGTGAAAAAAGACTGTTATTCTTGGGGGGGGTTTTTTGGCTCTTTAGTCCTTCAAGAGACACAACTTCTGCTCTAGGAGGCAACAGTGTTTGGACAAGGGGATTCTCTTGTTTTAAGTGGCTTTTTGGAAGACAATAAAGCAAGTAAAGGGTGAAGAAGGTTTACCTTCTTTTACTTTTTCAGAGGGGAGAGAAATCTTTCAAGAATAAGGTACAAACAGTTCTAGAGGCAACATCTAGTTTATTTTGATTAGATAAATGGAAAGAAAGACAGGAATTCCAGAAAACCCAAGCATGATAGCCAGAGATATTAAATTTCCTCATCGCGTACATATATAAACAGGAAAAAAAGACCGATGTTTCGGAGATTGATGATGATGATGATTTGTATGTCACTGAATTTTCAAGGTTCATGGTAGCCCTCAAGACACATTAAAAACCTAATGAAATGCAGCTAAGCCTTTGAATGGGCATCATGGAACTTTCCAAAGGTGGAATCCAACTCTTGTCACTCTTAGGCAGCAAAACCAGCACTGAGGTATCCTGGGATATGTAGTTTAGTCAACTCCGGAGAACTGCAAGATGTCCAATTTATAATTCTATAAACTACAACAGTTTCAAACCTTAGTTACCCACAAATAATGGTTTGACATTTAAAACAATTAACACATTAAAGTTAGTACATAGATATGAATAACTTTATTTTAAAACGTTGAAATTCTACTACAAAATGATGTATGATTCATCTAGGCTTCTGTTTCTTTTCTAGGAGCTTATCAAGGTTAACAGTGATAGGGACTTCACTCTCTCTACAAACTGTGGTGGGTATATAGATAATATTTACCTCTTTCTATTTTAATGGAATTCTGAAACAATCATTTGAGATAAGTGATGTTGTGGACATATTAAATTCTTATCCTCTGAAATACACTGGGTGACTTTGGGCAAGTCAGCTTAAATTTTATTACGGTGTTATTGAGCATAATAAGATATTTGTACCTTATGTACATAATATCCTGAGCAAATTGTAGATGGCTAAAATTCAAAATGGGTAAGTTACAAATTCTCACCTAGCAAATATCAGTTGATATTTCCTATAACTTGTGAGATGCACTGAACTTAATGGCATACTCCAAGATGTTTAAAGCTCTACTTTTAGGTTTTATTTTATTAAAGGTTATAATTTTAAACATCCTTGCAGATTTAGAATCCTGTACATAGTCACCATGGAATTAGTTCCACAGAACACGAATATATTTCACTCCAGGTAAATAAATATAGTTATATGCTACTGAATAACAAATGAATCCACATGTTTATGTGAATAATTATTCTTCTCATTGATAGACCTGTACTTGTACTTGAAAATCACCTTGCCAAAAATATGATTCAGAGTAGAACCATGTTTGTACATGCACATCTTCAAATAATGAGGGTCTTACTGACTATTGAGTGCAAGTTCATCAGTGTAATTTGGTTGTTGTAGTAGTTTTCGTTGTTCATCATCAGTCACCAATGCTCATATGTGCCTAGAACCTGTCAAAGTTCACATGACATTTCAGTCCCTTAAATTCTAGTTAAAAATAACCTTTATAGAAGGATCTCTGGTCTCTTTAATCCCTAAAGATAATTATATATTCCCTGGAAATTAGGGATGGATTTGAACATTAAATGTTTTGTTCTTCCTGTCTATTTAATTTCACTGGGCTTTGAGAGAACCAATTTCAGACTAAAACAACAAAACCCCACTTTAACCTTCCAAAAGATTGTGTACATCTCCTTATTATTTTAAAGGTGGTGTGTTCAGAATATCCTTCACCCCTGCTAATTATTCTGAACGTTTTGCACAGAAAACCTCTCTGTTTTTTGCATGGCACAACAAGGATGATGTACTATTGTAGAAAACAGTCTTTGCCCCTGTTCAAAGCAGGTAATTGAATAATTTTCTAATGTCCTCTGAGGATGTCCATTTTACCAAATCTAGTGACTCAATTTATCAATGCTTTAATGGTCAAGTGGGCAGGTAGACTGGATGAGAAGAATACCATTTTTTGACTGGTATTCAGATTGGTCAATTGAAAATTCAGGAAGAGTTGCCCTATTTTGCTTGACTGTAATTGCTATAAGAGCTTAAATTCTAGTTTTGATTCACTAATCAGTCAATACAGCTGCTATTGAACACAGGAGCAATTTATCATTTTCTATTTAATAAACAACAGTGGTTGTAACGATTGGTCTCAAGAATGATAAAAATTCAGGAAACTGCTCAGTAAAGAGCCAACTGCTTGCTTCGCTGTCATCCGTGAAAAGACCTGCTTCCTTGCTGATTTGCAGGAACAGAATTAGAAAGAAAATAAAGAAATCTCTCTCTAACATAGATAGTGATAGTGATTGAGATAGATAGTCCTACATGGGAAATAATTTAGTCTTAAGGTGATGTGAGAGATGTGACAGTATAATACCTTTAAACCAACAAAGTTTTGTTTTGTTTTGTTTTGCATTTACTTGAGTGAGAAATTAATTTGTCTCTTTAATTATTGGTTTCTAAACTCTATGTAGACAAAGTTCATGAGGTACAGACCCCCTTCATATGAAAGATAAAATCTCCTTGGGGTTAATCTGGATTCCTAACGGCTTCATGTGTGAGAAACATCATCCTCATCCTCCATGGTTTTTTTCATGGTGAAAAATCATGGAGGAGGGATCACCTGGTGTCCTTCCTTCCATCTCCATTCGGCTGCTATTATGTGCAGAAAGGGTTTAAGCTGGAACAACCAGGGCCATTCCATTTGGAAGCAGCCATTCTAAATACCTACAATAGTGCTTCCAGTGTGTAGATTAATACAGGTAATCCTTGATTTATGATCACAACTGAGGCCAAAATTTTTGTTACTAAGCAAGACAGTTAAGCATGTTTTGCCCCATCTTACGCCCTTTCTTGCCATAGTTATTGAGCGAGTCACTGCAGTTGCTAAGTCAGTAACATGGTTGTTAAGTGAGTCTGGAAACAGTCATAAGTCACTTTTCTCAGTGCCGTTGTAGTGCTGTTGTCACTAAACAAAGTGCTGTAAGTCGAGGACTACCTATATATCTAGAGACATTATAAATCGTTGCTTATTATTCATTTTTCTCTCCGCTTCCCTCTCTCCCTCTCCCTCCCTCCCTCCCCCCCCTCTCTCTCTCTCTTCCTGTTTTGCCTGCTTTTTGTCTTCTTTTGCCAGTTAACTATTTTTGACATTTGCTGATGTTTAATGGATAAACAGCAAGCTCTATTTTTTTTTTCTAGCTGAATTGAATGGCCCGTGTGCTTGCTTTGATCTGGATACAGGAAATGACTGGCGTGTGTGCTGAACTGAAGACTACCCACAGTAATTTCCCAACTTTACAGACAGATTTGTTGCTCTCCACCAGGATTTTATTATCAATTTCTCAGATTAGCCTGCAGCTTCCTCTTTCCTGGTGGTATCCCATTCACATACCAACCGCATCTCTTCTGCTCCCAAACGTTTTTAAATGAAAGGCTACCTCCTAAATAATGCAGTCTGCCTTACTGCTGGAGAAGTCGTGTCAGAGACGAGCCGCTTTGGCTCACAATGCCTCAAGGCATGGCCAATCTGCCCAGAAGACTTCAGAAAATGGCATGGCTGCTCTGATTTGGCACGCACCGCTTCCCTTGGCAGATCTGCTTCAATGGGGATCATTTTGATCACACTGCCTTCAAAGTGAATCACTTCCATCAAAGCTTTGCATAGCCGCAGCCAAGAACAAATGCAAAGAAATGCCACAATCGATGTACTTCTGGCTTCTTCGCTCTAATTAACTTTCTTTCTGTTATTCCCTTTTCCTGATTTAAAATGCATGGAGGGGTTTTTCCCCCCTTCTTTCTTCTCCTTTTCTGTTGATTTCCTAAAAATAGTTTCTTTAGATGTTCCTGTCAATTGGCACTAAACTCCTTGTCCTGTAATCTCTAGGTAGGGCTCTAGATAATTTCTTTAATGCCCACATTAGACTGGCCTCTTCCCAATTATCAGGGCTGTCTACAAAAAAAATCTGCTCCAAGTCCCGTCTCCATAGCCCTTGGATTTTTTGAAGAATATACCACCATATGGTTCTTTGGACTTGCACAGTTTTGCAGAAATTAACTACTATGTCAATGCCTGGAGTTACTATGCATTGCATCTATTTCTTTTAAAGTTCTACAGCAATCAGTTATTGTAATGGTGTGTGAAAAGGACCTTGAGAAACAAAGATATGCTGCTTAGGGAATGACCAGATTAAAGAGGGTACAGTCCCTAGTTGCATAACAAGTAGAAAAAGAGACTCAGAAAGGACACTCCCTAATTTCTCCAGACATGTAAAGGAGAGTTTTTTGACAGCAGCCAAAAATGCTAATACAATCCTTGATTGTATAAACAAAAGGATAGAATCAAAATCATGTGAAGTATTAGTATGCTATTATAAATGCTTAGTAAGGCCACACCTGGAATTCTGCATCCATGTTTGGTCATCACATTACAAAAAAAGAGATGTGGAGACTTTGGAAAAAGTGCAGAGAAGAGCAACAAAGATGGTTAAAGGCCTGGAGACTAAAACATATGAAGGGCAGTTGCAGGTATGGCTAGGCTAGAGAAAAGAAGGACTAGGGTTGACATGATAGCAGTATTCCAGTATTTGAGGGGCTGCCACAAAGAAGAGGGGGTCAACCTATTTTCCCAAGCACCAGAGGGCAGGACAAGAAACAATGGATGGAAACTAATCAAGGAGAGAAGCAACCTGGAATTAAGGAGAAACTTCCTAACAGGGAGGACAATTAACTGGTGGAATAGCTTGCCTTCAGAAGTTGTGGGTGCTTCACAGTGGTGAAATCTAAAATTTGTTACTACCGGTTCTGTGGGTGTGGCTTGGTGGGGAGGGTAATATGACTGGGTGGGCGTGGCCAATTTTTTAAAACTTTTAAAACCATTTTTTCTACAACCTCTTCGGCGAAGGGGTTGTAAAAAAATGCTTTCAAAATGCTCTGACGATCCCAGTTGAGTTGCCTGATCGGCAGAGGCTTTTTAAAAAGGGTTTTTTTTTTCTTTTAAATGCCTCTGACGATCCAAGTTGAGTTTTTTAAAAAGCCTCTGCCAATCAGGCAACTCAGGTTGGATCGTCAGAGGCATTTAAAAGAAAAAAAGGTTGTTTTTCTTTTAAATGCCTCTGACGATCCAAACTGAGTTTTAAAAAAAGCCTCTGCCGATCAGGCAACTCAGCTTGGATCGTCAGAGACATTTAAAAGAAAAAAAGGGTTTTTTTCTTTTAAAAGCCTTTGACGATCCCAGCTGAACCGCACGATCATCATGGTCTTTTTTTTTAACTTTTAAAAGCATTTTTTTGGCTGAAGGGGTTGTAGAAAAAATGCTTTTAAAAGTAAAAAAAAAAAGCCTCTGATGATTGTGCAGCTCAGCTGGGCATAGGAGGGGGGGGACAAGGATTTTTGCTACTGGTTCTCTGAACCACCCGCCTCTATCGCTACTGGATTGGGCGATCCAGTCCGAACCGGGAGCATTTCACCCCTGGTGCTTCATCACTGGAGGTTTTTAAGAAGAGACTGGACAGCTACCTATCTAAAATAGTATGACTCCTGATTGAGCAGGGTATTGGACTAGAAGACCTCCAAAGTCCCTTCCAGCTCTATTCGATTGAGATGTACTTTCAGACTTGCAAGATTTTGGCAACATAGTGTTACAATAGAATAGAAGTAACTCCTCTGGTCTATTTTCTATATACCTGGGAAGGCTGACATTAATCAAAAAGTCCAGCTCTCCCTCTACCTCCATTACAGCCTGCAAAATTAGGGTGGATAATTTCTGAACTTCTTTCTCTTCCTAATATGCAGCTGCAGACTGAACCCCTCTTTTCTGATCATTCCCTAGACAGCATCTCTTCACTCCGTTTCTCAAGGTCTTTTTTTTACATACTCTTATAATAATAAAGTTGGGGCTGGATCTTTTTTTTTTAAATGAACAAGAATACTTTTATATTTCTGTCCAGCCTAATAGAAGGAAATCATATAAAAGAGATGAAACAATGAGATTAGGTGAGGAAATGGGTTAAGCTCAGTGGTGGGTTCCTCCTGGTTTGGCCCGGTTCTCCCGAGCCGGTAGCGGTGACGATATGACATCACCAAACCGGTTCTGCCCCCCCGGCCCCCAGTGGCCTCCCCTGTTATTCTTACCTTTTATTTGGCTCCACCCCCAATCTATTGCTGCCTCCTGAGTCCCAGTTGATGGCTAGAGGGAAAAAAATTGTTTAAACTCTTGCTGTCGGGCTTCAAGGAGCCACCCTACAGCTGATCAGTGTTAAAAGAAAACAAATGAGTAGACCAGTGCCTGAAAAAATACATGAGTTGATCAGTGCTTGCAAAATTACATGAGTAGATCAGTGCCTGAAAAAAATAAATGGGTAGATCAGTACAGCTCTGCAAGCAGTTAAAAGCCTGGTAGACCAGTACCTCTGCTAAATCCTAAATAACTGTCACATGACCATCAAGCCATCTCCACAAAATAAGCTACGCCCACAGAATCGGTAGTAAAAAAATTTAGAACCCACCCCTGGTTAAGCTGCATCCTTTATTTCATTTAAAAATGTTATCAGCAATCAAGGAACTGAAACTGGCATGCTAGTAGTCCTCAACTTTTGACCGTAATTGAACCCTCAATTTTAGTCATCAGTCATGATGGTCAAAAACAATCAAATCACCATGTGGCCACTCCTGTTACAACATTTTTGTGGCAGTGGTAAAGTGAATGCGCCAGTCCTTAAGTAAGCACAGGAGTTGTTAAACAAATGCCAGGGTTGTGACATAAACCCAGTGGTGGAATTCAGCCAGTTCGCACCACTCTGGGAGAACCGATTGTTAACTTTGTGAGCAGTTTCGCAAACTGGTTGTTGGAAGTAATCATTAGGGCAGAGAACCAGTTGTTAAATTACTTGAATCCCACCACTGCATAAACCCATTGTTCGCTACTGAACATTTCCTGCTGAAAACCAACATTTACTTCTGGTTTCTAGCAAAGTCATAGTTATAAATCTCAATCATCTAACTGCAGCACCCAAAATGCAGTCATATGACCACACAGGAGGGGCAGATGTCAAAACTTTTAATCTAGGTGATAAGTCTCTTTTTCAGGGTCCATTGTAACTTCAAACGGTTGCTAAGCAACTGGTCATACATTGAGGACTAGCTATATTTGAGGGGCAGTTTGGTGTAGTGGATAGGAATTAGGCTAGAAACTAGGAGCCTGTGGTATCTAGTCCTACTTTAGGCTCAAAGACCAAGGTCACCTTGGGCCAGACCCTCTTTCTCAACCCTAGGAAGCAGGCAATGGCAAACCACTTCCAAAATCTGACTAAGAAAATTGCAGAGACTTGTCCAGGCAGCCACCAGGAGTAAATACTGATTGAAAGGCAAAAGGAAGGAAGGAAGGAAGGAAGGAAGGAAGGAAGGAAGGAAGGAAGGAAGGAAGGAAGGAAGGAAGGAAGGACATTTTACAATATGATTATTACACTTTTTAATCTTAAAATATTCTGCTCACGCCCTAAAACTTTATGTAAATGTACAATAAGTTTAATTGTGTATGTTGGAAATAAGCAGAATATGTTAGTAGAAGTCAGTTTGGAGTAAGATTGAGCTAAAATTGTATATTAAAAAAACCCTGCTGGAGCAGGGAATACCAAATGGAGCATGTAGAAAATTAAAGGAGTTTGAAAGGGAAAGTCTTTGTCAATTTAACCTTGGCTCCTGGTGACTTTTTAAACCATCCATGTAGTTTTCTTGATGATAATGTCAAAGTGGTTTGCCATTGATTTCTTCTGGATGTGTATTGGGTATTTTATTTGCTAATCTAGCCTACAATCCTTTATTTTGAAGTGGTCTCTCGTCAAAGTATTAATAAATCTGTCCCTACTTAGTTTTCCAAGATTAACCAGGGTCAGCTAAGTACTAAAACTGATGCCAAATAGGGAAGTATGATGGAAAAAATCAGTTAGATGAATCAGAGAGGGGGAAAAACAACATACCAGAATTCTAGGTGCCATAATCAATAAGTTTGATTGATTATGAATATCTGTATTGATTAATCAATACAGATATTGATTACTATACAATATCTGTATAGTAGAGTGTTCATGTGAATATATAATCTGAAGTATTTATTATTATATATGTAGGATACCTGTTCAACAATGCATGATAGAATTAAAATGAATTTTACTTCAACACTCTGGGGAAAATGGAAATCCATGTATATCTAAACCAGTTAGAATGAGTAAAATAACTGGTAGAAATTTGATACTAGATCAATCAGGTCTCTTTTTATGTATATAAATAAAAGACAGGGCTGCAGAAGTTTTGATAATCAATAAGAGAGTTAGGAAAGGGGATGCAGCTAACTCAAAAGGGGAAACCTTTGAATTCAGTTTCTTCTGCATTAAGATACACAGGGCATCTAATTTACCCTAATAGTCACTTTCACTAATACCACATGATTCATTTGAAATCTTACACAGCTTTTGCTTGTCGCTTGAAAATGCACAACATCATTTATTTAATGTTTTGAGATAACAATCAGGAAGATCTGCCATGTCACCCAGGGCAAGCAATGTTTCTTTGTTATGCATATCTTTTCCCTTCTAATCTGCATTTCCCTTCTAATCTGCATTTACAAAGTAAGCTTATCAACAATGGCAAATGCATGTATTGCAAAGTGTACCTAACAACACAGAAATGGAGCAATGGCGTCTACCACATGTTCTCCTAAATCATAATAATTATTATTAAATTTGTGCTTTCATAAATTATGATTATGTGATGATATGAAATAATCACATATTAATACACTGTGGTTAGCATTTTCTCACAGTTCCTGGGTTATATCTGAAGCTTGTCTGGAGATGTGATGTATTTCAATTGGGAAAAACAGGGATTTCTTTGCTTGCTAGATTCATAACCCACCTTTCATTCAAGAGTTCAAAGTGACACCATGGCACTTTCTCTTCTAACCTAATATAGCAACTCTGTGAGGTAGGCTGAACTGAGAGACAGAAACTGGCTCCAGAGAACTTCAGGTCTGAGAGTAAACCAGATGCTAGGCCTCCCTGCTACATGTCCAACTCTTCAATCACAGAACACTATTCAAAACAGGCAACTTTGCCAAACACTTTTTCTTGATGTGGCTACATCATTCAAAAGTTTGGCTCTGTCAAGATTTTCCCCAGACCAACAGCTAAGAGACCATGGGACCCACAAACTCCTTCAGAGACAGCTGGGCAAAATCTTTGAAGCAGCTGCATGAACCTTCTAGGACACGGGTGTCAAACTCGCCACATCACGTTGCTGTCACATGATGTATCATGATGTTTTCCCCTTCACAGAGCTGAGATGGGCATAGCCTGTGCGTGGCTCATTTGGTCTGCAGGCTACCAATTTGACACCCCTGTTCTAGGAGATACACCCTTTTCTTAATGGCTGCTGAGCTCATGTTTGTGAGCTCAACTAATATGTCAGTATTAGGTAATTGACATAGATTGATTCAAATAAGAAAAGCACCAGATTCCACAAATCTATTACAAGACCATTCTCTGAATATCTGCTTAGGGTTGCACACAGATATTCCCTTACCAGGGTACCTAAGGAAGACATATAATATGTGAAAAAGCCCTCTTTTTCTTCAATGAAGCCATAATGTATGCCTATATATCTGTATGTATGTATGTATGTATGTATGTATGTATGTATGTATGTATGCATTAATTCATGATGGCATTGATGAGAGAGGCCTGTTTCTTTCGTCTGGAATATTTAAATACAATCTTTAATGAGTTTCTTTTAAAAACCAGGTAAAGGTATGTTGAGCGCCACCTGCAACATCAAATGTTTTTCTCCCCGACTTTCTGAGGATGTGTCATCTTCCTTTCATTCCACTTCCCCCCAGGTTCCGACATAAATAATCCACACTTCCACATCTCCCTCTTGTCAAACTGGGGCAGCGGCAAAAATAAGCAGCACAAATTGGCCGATAATGCACCTTATTTCCATGCCGGAGCAGGTGCATTTTTCCCAGTCTAAGTGGCAAGATGATCCTGATCCGCTCTGACAGGCAAGCTGATCTAAAATTACTCAGCACACTTTGCCACCAGTTGGGGGAGAAAGCGTCCCCCGGGAGCTCCTTCGGAAATGTTTCAATCCCCAGGGTGCTAATTAAAATTTACTGAGTAATATTTGCAAAGCTCACTGGCCCCAGTTACAGCAATTATCAGTTACTAAATGTTAGAGCCAGCGATGGCAACTGACGATTGGCTCTTTCATACTTAACAGAAGAGGGGAAAATAAAATCAGAAAAAAAAAACAAAAAGCTGTTTACTTTCTATTTATTTTTCCATAATCTTCCTCCGCAGGCCTTTGGAATAGGCCGAATCCATTGAATGGCTCTGTTGGTTTTATCCTAGAAATCGCTTAAGATACAAGTTTAATTATCAGTTTCTTATTGGGCTTCCTGCCAGCAAGCTAGCTATATATTTATGCATTTTAAAAAAATAACGAAAAGAAAATGTGCCTTTGCAGGAGGCTTTGCGGCTGATACCAGAGGGATCTTCAGAGCAATGTCCTATTTAGAATTACACGCGCCTGCGGCAGGGGTCAGTTGGGTGCTGTGACCAAGTGGAAAGTACACTGCCTCCTAATTATACACACAGCTCACAGTTTAAATTTCCTGGACAAATAGCTGAAGTCAAGACTTGCTAATCCACCCACAGGTGCTGTAAACAACCGCTACCAAATAAACATAGCGCAGCCATCAACACAGCCCTTCAGCAAATTCCACAGTCCACCAGCTGCTTGATCATTCCTTTAAAACCACGAGGCACTTTCGGCTCTAAAAGGAAAGACGAATCATGCTGCCCTCCACAAAATGGATTTCTTTAAGGATTTTTTTTTTTCTTCAGAGGGGATAACAAATTTTAATGCCGATTTCTGTACCGGCAGGGCAATTTGTTTGCTTTCTGCACATTCAGTTCCACTTAGTTTTCTCATTTCTCTGAGTTGTGTGGTTTTAATTTTGTCCCAGGTCTGGCTGGGTTGTCATTCTTTTCCTGAAAAGTCTACACAAAGGTTTGTAGGCTTTTTTTCTTTTCTTTCTTTCTTTTTTTTTGCACATTTCTTTTCCTGTAAATTTGAATGCAGTTCTTTTTCTGTAAATCGTTTTCCTAAAGCAATCTAGTTCTGCTTGCTCAGTTTTACCTCCTGCATTCAGTTTTGGGCACTTATTTTAGGTTTCAAAGCGTCACAAAGTCCTGAAAAAAATGTACATTTCCATGGGTAAATTTGTAGAAATATTTGAAGCTGGGTGGACTAACCTGCCATTTTTAACAATTAGACTTCTCCGTGTCCTACTCGATAACATGTTTGTCTTTCTTGTTATATTCTACGAAAAAAGGGCTAAACTTCTAGAAAACCATATTAAAAAATCCTCTTTTACTGTATACTTTTACAGGAAACAGGAGATTTATTGGAGCTTTTTTTCAGAGGCTATGTTTATAGCTACGGAATGTTATGAAAAACAACCCAATTGTAAACTAGTAGAAAAATTCAGGCATGGTCTATGTAGGCAGTCTGGAAAAAAAAAACATTTAAAAATGTCATTTTCAAGCATGCCATATCGCTTATGTAATGTAAATATGCTCCATTTCTTCCATGATGGAAGTTGAAACATTGCTTCTTGTTATCACTGAATCATTTACATTTGTATAGATTTATGTGATAATTATTCTGAATAGCTTGGGCCGGAAACAGCTGCTTTGTTTTGTTTCATCGTGACAGTGAATATCATATCTATCCTTTCTTGCAGGGGTGAAATCCGGCCGGATCTATCTGGTTCACATGAACTGGTAGCACTGGCAACGGAAGGCTCCACCTACCCGCCAGGACGTCATTACATCATTTTTTACCCTCTGCGCATGCGCAGAAGAGACGCACGCTCCCATTCCCGAACCAGTAGCGAAGGTAAATGGATTTCACCATTGCTTTCTTGATTATATCTTTGTTCTATAAAAGTGTGGCCTCCTAATATTTGGAAAGCATTTCAGCCTCTGCTTTCCATTCCTAGAACACAGTGACCACAGAGGTCTATCAAAATCTACATCTTTTAAAAACTCAGCAAAATCTTGGACAGAGGGTATATGGGCAAAGATTTATTTAATTGTTTGTTTGAAATGAAATCAGGCACTGGATTTACAGTTCGTGCAGAGGCAGAGACGCTCCAAAACTGGAAGAAAAAGTTTATTGTTTCTTTACTACTGGGGGTAATTTGCAAGGACTGGAGACCAGTAATATTTTTCTCACAGAAACCACAGAAAAAATGGTTTTGAAGCACATACCAGTGTTTTCAACATGTGGCCAAAATGAAAAATCAAGATGGTAGCCACGATGATACATTTGAAGCTCCGACCATCTGCATATACAACAGACTTTCTTCTAATGTCTTGAGGCTGGAATGAGCATTTTTACAAGGTGGTGCTTGTAGCAATGCTGGGGAAAATCCAAAAAATGAAGACCATATAAAACGTGTGCTCAGTTTCCTTGTGGTTTCCCTGGCTGCCTAGAGGTCATCTTTCCATCAAGGGGAGATTGGAAAAATGAGAGCGTTTGCAGAGATGCCATCATGATACCTCCAATTCATAGCTTTGACAGACAAGGGATGCTTCCATTATTGAGACAAAATGGTTGTTGACAAGCTTTTTTTTTTCAAAGCTGGTATCAAATCAGCCCTTTCAAAAGTAACTTGAGCCTTCTTGCTCTCAGAAGTCTGTCTACCATGCATGATACAGCAGCAACATTATTTTCTTCTTCTTTGGAACAAACGAATTCATACCACATGCTCAGCCACCAAAATAAATCTGTTGAGAAACTGGAAAGTGACCTCTTTGCCAAGAAGAGGAATCAACGGATGTGCCCCAGTACTGTGAAAAGAAAAGTTTGCCAGTGCTGGGACAGGCTGTTTGCAGGGAAAAACCTCTTGGATATCCTGTTATTTGGCAAGCACCCTGGAGTTGGTTCTGCATTGCATGTTGTCTCTCAAGTATTTGTGGGAGGAGAGACTGGTCATTAATCTGAAGAGTCAGATTTGATTCTCCCACCACTTAGATTTACATCGCTATACATTCCATTGCTTCAATCAAAGCTATGTTTTGAATGGTATAGATTCCAACTTTTAGCTGGCTTTCCAATATTAAACTACAGTAAAAGACTGGAGTGTTATCTTGCAGATTCACATAAAAACTGATTTGGATTTCCTCAAGGATAAAAGAGTAAGCCTTCCCAATAATAGAACTTCTAGAGATGCCAAGTTTTTTTTTTTAAGGAAAAAGTTCTTTCAAACAAATGGTTTTCTTTTATTTATTTTTTCCCCATTGATTGAATTATGCTGTAATAATATTATGGCTGATTCTTATCCTGTGACTAAGGAGATGGGCATGGGTTTATAGTTAAAGACTGCCAAACTGAAAACAATGAACCAGTACTTTTATTCAGGCTCTTTTTTGTATGTTTATGCATAATTATTATGCAAACAGATGCACAAATGCACACCCACACACACTCATGTAGAAATAAAATAAAATCCTTCCTCTACTCAATGGCATCCAGATGTGTCATATTTTAACTCTGTTAGGCCAGATTGAAAATGTGAGAGTTTGAACATAGAACATGGAATAACAGACTTGGAAGGGATCTTGGAGTTCTTCTAGTCCAACCCCCTGCTCAAGCAGGAGACCTTCTACCACTTCAGACAGGTGGTTTCCAGATTCTTCTTAAAAGCCTACAGCGACGGGGTACCCACAGCTTCTGAAAGCAAGGCATTCCACTGGTTAATTGTTGTCACTGTTAGGAAATTTCTCCTTAGTTCTAGGTTGCTTCTCTCCTCGATTAGCTTCCAACCATTGTTTCTTGCCTTGCCTTCAGCTGAATTGAAGTCAGGCAATTCCAGAGGACATCATGTTAAGGAAGACAGATCTAAACTGTTAAGAAAACAAAAGATCTCCTTAGAGTGTATCAGATCTTTGCCCCATGCTACTCCTATTTGGAAGTTGCTTTTTGGGGTTTGAGGCAAATGATCTTCCAATCTCACCTGAAGTATCTAAAAATTAATTTAGGATTTTTATATGCCAACCCAGTGGTGAAATCCAATTTTTTTTTACTATCGGTTCTGTGGGCGTGGCTTGGTGGGCGTGATGTGGCTTGGTGGGCATGGCAGGGGAAGGATACTGCAAAATCTCCATTCCCACTCCACTCCAGGGGAAGGATATTGCAAAATCTCCATTCCCACCCCACTCTGGGGCCAGCCAGAGGTGGTATTTGCCGGTTCTCCAAACTGCTCAAAATTTCCGCTACAGGTTCTCCAGAACCTGCCAGAACCTGCTGTATTTCAGCCCTGTGTCAACCCAATATTCTACCAATAGGTTATTTGACTATTTGTTTCTCAGATTTGCTGCCATTTGCCTGATAGCGTCATTTCAATCTCAGGAAAAAGTCTTTCCTGTAACCTGCTTCTTTCACTAATATACAAATAGTAGGTTTGTTTATATGTAAAATTTTAGGTGTTTTAAGGATATAATTTTACAAGCATTATTGCTCACACTACTATTGTCACAAAGCAAAACATCTTCAAAGAAAAACCAGAAAGTCCAGTTACCTCTTGAAAAAGCATCTTTGGGACAACCACAACCTGGATGACTGAGAATCCCCATAGACATCACACTACTATTGTAAATATTCCTTCAAAGTTTGGATCTGGGGTGGCATTAGAACTCCCAAAATCAGGTATGAAGTCTCCTACAAAGCTTAGGTTAATATAGGAAATTTTTTGAGAGAATTCCAATTGGACTCTCCTATTCATTGATTGGGGTCCATATTAAGATCCATCCTATGGGTAGGAAAAGCTGCTTTAATGAATTCATAGTTAATACAATTTGGCAGATAGCCAGAATTTGGAGGAAGCTTGGGGTAGCTGAGGCAGGTCAGCGCATGGCAGGCTGGCAGCCACAGGAAATAGCTGTAAAACTTGGCTAATCTTAAGGGCTAGAAACATTTTTAAAAGCCATCAAACATAATCCCAGTTGCTTTTGGCTGAAGATAGCTATTTGCAATCCTCAAAATATTATCATGTGAGAGAATGCTATCAAAGAACAACATGTTCTCTCTCGGGCAGCTTGCCATAGTATTCATAACTTGATTTCTGGGACAGCAAAGATGCTAGAAAGTAATGTTGGATGCAATTGATAAGTCTCTGAGTAACTATTTTAAATATCAATCAATTTTCTTCATCTGAAAAATGCTACCGATATAAGAGTAGAACTCCTACACTTTAATAAACTTAATAAAATGAAGAATCTGTTCACTAATCTAGAATAGCAATATTTAGATAGTATCCTGATTATGGAAGAGAAATAAATATGTTACTGCAACCCTTTCTGTTTTTCAGAGCTTTTTTGCCGGAAAACTGTTTTGGGTATGATTTCAAACATCTTATACATAAATCCTACAAAGCCTTTGATGAAGTTCTCTTTTTTGGATGTAATCATGTCTATTATAGCACCCTTCATATTTTCGTGGTTTGGAATGATGTATTTTATTACAGTTCCTTTCAGGGGTATTAGCAATAGCAGTAACACCTAGACTTATATACCGCTTTACAGTGCTTTACAGTCCTCTCTAAGCGGTTTACAGATATTGCCCCCAACAATCTGGGTCCTCATTTTACCTACCTCGGAAGGATGGAAGGCAGAGTTAACCTTGAGCTGATGAGTGTCGAGCAGTCAAACTGCAGGCAGTCAGCAGAAGTAACCTGCAGTTCTGCATTCTAACCACTGTGCCACCACAGCTAGCTGGTTTAATAGAGTTGGGGCCTGATTGTTAAATTGCTCCTTTGCATCTTCAGGAATGATAAAAAGCCGCATGTCTTCTAGCATGAAAAAAAGGCAGCTCCTTATTACCTTTGCCTGGTTCTGCCATTAACAGCAGAGTTGCAGTGCCAACTCAAAAGGCATCCCTCCAAGAGACGATGACATTTAATAACCTGAACTGGATATAACAGCACCACAAGACTCTTCAAAGTACTCATAATTCATCACGCATAGGACACTGTTGTCCAGTTTTTCAATAATTCCATTTTTATGTTCTTGTGTTCCTCCAAATATGAGCACTGAATGGAGAAAAGCAAGGTTTCTACCACACTCCACCTATATAACCATGATGTGCATTAACATTTGCACCTATTTAACCATGATGTGCAGTAATTAACATTTGCAAATGTGATTTGCAATATATGAGGGTTGAATGAAAAGTAATGCCTCTACCTTGTAATTTTAAATAGAAATATTTTAATAATGAAACAGGAAAATAATTCCTGTAAAAATGAAGTGTTTTATAAAGTTGTCTTTACTTCTTCCTGTAATCAGCACCGTTTACTACACATTCTGCCAAAAATAGATAGGTTTCTTCAACATGTTATGAAATAACTCCATACTTTTCAACCTTATTTTTCATTCAATCTTGGGGGAATGAACCTTGGGCGTGTGTGATGTCTATGTGTACTTTCACACACACTGTGTGAAAATATATGATTGTGATGGAGCTCATTGATATTAATCATTTTTTCCTGAAAAATAATCATCCTTCTAAATCGAAAAATGACAGTTCAGATAATAACAAAATTGTCTTTCAATAAGTCAGGAATAAGTTATCTTCTGAAATTGAGTAATAATGATTTGCTGCAAAAATAACAATTGAATGTGATTGTTAGGCCTAAATGACAAATTTACCCTATGACCATGTTTCTTTTCATTTTTTTCCCATTATAAACCTATTCCCCAATTTCTGGAATTAAACAGATGCAGAAAACTGAACCGCCCCCCCAAAAAATAGCACACATCTCTTAGCAACTATTGCACTAAGTCACTATGAACTCTGGAAAATCTTTCAGGAGTTATGATTTGCCTGAGAGATTCCTCTCCTTGTCCTTCATTTCTGAAAGCAGTGGCTGCCAGATTTAAAGCTGGACTGTATATACCTTTTCTTATTGTTTGTTCAACTTAGGAAAAGCCAGTGGCAGGGAAAAAAAACTCAGAAGGTGAAGGTCAAATGAAGAACTATTCCCATAAACCAAGCCTTACAGAGAAGGTCATGCTACCTTCACATCTTTTACGCATGTTACGTTTATACCTGAGGCAGCATCATGCCGAGGCTGCAACCAGGAACTGATTATATTTATATAAAAGTGCACTTAATCTGTTGCAGTCTCTCTCTCAGACACACTTGTTCTCTTTTCCTATCTAGTCTTATCGTACATTCATTCTTAATGTATTCAATATTTAAACAGGAGGGGACATTTCGAGAATAGAAGAATTCAAAACTTGCCAGTTTCTCATTGACTCACATTCCCTCGAGCTATAGGATGTCTCCATCAGACTCATCCTTTCACAACTGCGCATAAAATTGTAACATATAGCTTGAAATCTTTCATAGGTTCCACACCCCCATGCCTTCAAATCTGACATCGGGAAGGCTATTACCACACTTTTCATAAGTTTGATGAATCTCATAATGTGTGTTCAGAACAATTGGTTAAGATCTCTTAAATATAAGAGTGATGCACAGTTGTTGGGCTTTACACAGAATAAATTTCCATGTGAATTACTTAGCATGGAATCACGTGCAAAGTTTCAGAGAATCAGTCTCATTGAACACATTGTGACTTACATTGTTTAGACGAAATGTGTAGGACTGCAACATAGGAATATATCACCACTCTGCCTTTCTCCAAGGGTAGACTAAATTAAAGCTTTCTGGTGTTTCTCTAGCGGCTAGCCTATCCCCTCTGCATGCCGCTGTACTAAATTCATGAGAATATAATTAAGTATCCGTGATTGCTATGCCTTTCATTCTTTGTGTGGGAGCCTATAGGATCAAAGGTGTGCCCCTGGCAACGTTGACATATTCTCAAAATCTTTGTACAGGATATGGAAGTTGTCAGTAAGTGATTGCTAGTTCAAAGCTTATAGCCCCCAAAAAGCATCTTCCACAGATATTTTGGAGGGTCATCAAGTGTATGAATTTCATTGGAAGAACATATGGGAGCCTGGAGGCTCTATTTCCAGCAGGTAAATATATCAGGGCATTTCACATGAAAGGTTTTCAAACATCTCAACTATGTTGAGTTCAAGCTTTTCAGATACCTAAAGGGCATCTGTTCATGTCTTGCAATAAACAGCACATATCAGAGAAATTCCAGGGCACAGATTCCAGTTTCGTCTTCTGGGAGACAAGGAACATTTTCCTCAATTTGATTTAAAGTAAAACCAGAAAAATAAAATAAAAATAAAAATGAAAGCCTGAATTATGCTTCAGCTAAGTATGCTATCATCCACATCTCTCTCTCCCTCTCCCTCTCCTCCCTCTCTCTCCCTCTCCCTCTCCCCCCCTCTCTCTCCCTCTCCCTCTCATATTTAAATTATATTTTTGTTGTGAAATTGTAGAAAAGTAGGCTTCCTTTCCCAACCACTGCAAATGATACATTTCCCAAATGATTCTTTAGAGACAGCTCACATCTGTCACTAGCAGGAAGAATTGTCACATTTTTAAGACTGAGGTAAAAGTGAACTGAGCACTCTAGCAGAGCCCTGCTATTGCTTATATGGCTGTAAATCAGGAGTGTCCAACCTCAGCAACTTTAAGACTGGTGGACTTCAACTCCCAGAATTCCTGAGTCAGCTGTACTGGCTGTGGAATTCTGGGAGTTGAAGTACATAGATCTAAAGTTGACAAGGGTTGGACACACCTGCTATAAAACTTGTTGAGAAATGGACAGTCAGTCAAGCTTCTTGATTTTTCCAGAGGCTGTTTGTCCTGATCAATCTTGGTTTTTTTTCCCCTCTTTCTTTTTAGAAGATTTTTATCTTAACCAATCAGGAATTGAAAGAATATTTTCTTCAACTCATCATAACTTATGGGATAAAGAATCTGTAAGATCTTAAACCACGAGTGGGGGAAACTTTTGATGAGATGTTGATGTTATATTGGTCAAAAAGGGAAATGGCAGTCATCTGTAAGACAGACTAAAACACACAACAAATGTATATATCGGATATCCAGAGACTTCTTTTCAATTTGTGGCTGCTGGTTTTATTCTTCCTTGACCCCGGATAGAAAAGAGGGCTACGGTGTGGACTGCAAAATGCTGGCTGTGCTTTTGAGCATTTGGGATGGGTTTCTCCATCAGAAATTGCTATCATTCCTCCATGACAGACAAAAATGAGACGGAGAATGATAGGCGAGAGATAAGATTGAACCTCTGCTACTCAAAAGGCTACAAACACCCAAGAGGTTGAGCAAATATCATTGTTCCAGTCCTGGCAGCATGGCAAATATTTACAAATCATTCTCACCACCATAGCATCCCCAACCCTCCTCCCAAGCCCGGCTCACATTCAGTTACCCATCTTCCATCCTCACTACAGCCATCTACCTGACAAAAGAATGAGGGTAACCAAAAGTAGGACAAGGTAGAAGAGCTGTGTGTGTGAGAGAGAGAGAGAAAGAGAGAGGGAAAGGCAGGACCCAATGACCATAAAAAATGTTTTTCATTCCCTGGCTATCACAGATAGTGGCTGCTGCTAGCATTTAAGATAAGATTAGTTGGTGTTGTGCTATCAGCACCTCCACATTTTCCCTGCAGGGACTTCTTCTGACAGGCTGAAGCTGGAGGCATGTCTGCGGATTAACACGAGCTAATGATTATACACTAAAGCTTTGGAACTGTCGGACTAATAGGATTAAGCAATGCCAGATGCAGGTCCCCGTTCAGGTTAAAAATGCACTTTTTACATTACAAAGTCAGACAGATCCCTTTGAACATGCAATGAATATGGATGTTTTCAATTATCACAGTCTTCCAGGGCTATACGATATGGTAAATTAATCCCTTTAGAACATCGGAAACAGGACAAAATAGCCTTCTTGAAGCTGAAATCCCTCGTTTTAGATTTTCTTTCATGGGGATAAGCAGTGGTGCACCACACATAATTAATCTTATTACAAACAGAGAAAGAAAAGAGAAATAAAGAGAGGGAGGGAGGGAGGGAGGGAGGGGGGGAGGAGAGAGAGAGAGAGAGAGAGAGAGAGAGAGAGAGAGAGAGAGAGAGAGAGAGAGAGAAGATGACCAAAAATTGGTTAAATATTTTTTGGGAGAAAAACCTTAATTAGGGTATAGGGGCAGTCTTTTAAAGCAGTACCTCTTAATTACTTTCCATAATACTTTATTGAAGCACATGCACACCAACCCATAAGACAGATATGTACCAGAGTCTTTTCTTATAAAAATAAATAAGAACACCAACATTAGCAATGGCTATCTCAAGTGAGTATTAATAAGAAGGAGGAAATCTGTCTGTCTTCTTCTTAAGAAGAAAAACTTCTGGGTAAAATAAAATAAAAAGCTGGCTTTCCTACACTTCTGTTTTGCTTAGCTCATTTAAAAAAAAATGTTTGTTCACCAAACATTCAGAATAGTTCATAAAGTCCTGAATCAGCAAATGGATTCTGCATGTGGCCTTATCTTATCTCTGCCTCATTACTGCTTCTAGTCAAGAAAATTAAATAGTATATTAAAGTGGCAGCACAGCTATTAGAGTAATATGTTTAATGAGAGTGAAAGTTAGAGCCTCACTGTTAAAAGTTATTTTGATTCTAATGTGTTACATATGCTTCTGGTGTGATACCGTAATGATACGGCAATGAAACAAACAAATAAATATACCCTTCTTTCTGATAATTAGTGACGAGCAAGTGGATCTTGTTATTTCTGAATTTGGCAGACGAATTAGCAACTTCAATGCTATAAATTCTTTCTGAGCATCTCTTAATTTTTACACACACTCAGGATATCTATAGATGACTTTTCCCCCTCATTCCAAGCATTTGTCTCATTCCAAGCCATTGTCTTAATGGATTATTGTGCACGAATGCGTGTGGGCATTCTTGCATTTTTGCAATAGTAGATCAATGTGAAGTCACTCTCTTGGTTCCTTTAGGAGATTAAAAAGAAAATATTTAATTCTTCTGTACATGTTAAACAGGACATGTTGAAAAAAGATCTGTAATTAAATGACTGTCATAAACTATGCACACATATGTGGAAAGAGTGTAGCATTTGGATGCTTAATGCACACAATGAAGCTGTAAAGTGCAAAAAAATAAATAAAAGTGAAATGAATCACAGCTTGACCTGTGAGAACTCTGTTTATTATCCATACATAGGTCAATCGTATGTGGGCTGCAAAATCCAGATGACCACTAGATGGCAGCAAAGAGCTCGCTAACCTTCTAACTCTTTTGAATGGTCTCCAGATTTCCTAGCCTAGCTATGCATATCACAATTACAAACATGCTTAGTTCTATATAAGGACAATGAATTTTCACAGCATTATGAATAAATCACTTCAGTAGGATCTTTGTAAATAGGGCCCCACATGTTTACTGCACATCCAAGAGGATTTTTGGTAGCCTGAAGATAAAAGACTGAAAAGAATAATTATCAAGAGCTATTTTAGCTAATTCAGTTGGGTGCACTTTATGATGCAAACATGAACACAAATGTGTATCAGTGTTGGATGCAGAGGTGTTACGGGAAGGGCAATCAAAATAGTCAAGATGACAGCTTGCTCTTTTTCACTTGCATTAAAAAAAAGTTTAGATGGTGATTCTAAATATGCAACCAAAAACCCATCTTTGCTTTTTTTTACAAGTATCCTAAATGTCAAGATGGCGGCCACGACCATGCAATTGAAGGCCTATCTCTTTTTACATGTATTCAAAAGTTAAAGATGGCGGCCAAAACCATGTAATCAAAGAACCACTGCGTTCCCCCCTCCCCGCATTTCAAAACATATGTAGTTTTTTTTCCCCTCCTCCTCCTCCTCCTCCTTTCTCAACTTCTAGATAAGGACTTTGCATAGGGCTTTGTCTCTAGTCCCAGATGGACTTCCTGCTCCTGTGATCCCCTGCTATCTCCCCTAGAACTACTGGACTAATTTAGTTCTGGCTCAGCTATAGCTCAGAAGGAACCGCAAAGTTTACATTTTGAAACTGGTAATGCTGGAGTTCTGTGGTTCTTGAGGGTGGATGCCATTTTCCCCCTGTTTGTCTCTTAGCTCCTTGGTGTTTTCTTCTGGCAACGAACACAGTCAGGATTGAAAGCAAGGGACACCAGAAAAAGACAAACACTTAAATGAATAGCACTTGTTTGATTTTAATTAAAATAAATAAACTGAATAAATTCTTGGAGCAGTATAAAGCAGATCGCTTAAGGTAACTCATACTTTTTAAGATAATCAAAGTGCTCTAAATCATTCATATTTCTATAGAATGGAATTCTACACATGCGCCCATGTGGAGAGAGAGAGAGAGAGAGAGAGAGAGGGAGGGAGGGAGGGAGGGAGGGAGAGAAAGAGAGAGAGAGAGAGAGAGAGAGAGAGAGAGAGAGAGAGAGAGATTAATATATACATCATCAAGTCTCCTGCAATTAACTGAATTTTAAAAGTTGTATTTTATTTTCTGGAGTATTATTATGCTAATCTATAAACAATTTTTCCTCCTAAAAAGTGTACCATTTTACAACAAAACTGTTCTGGTTTAATATCCTATCAAAACCTGAAGTTCAAACTCACCTGTTTCAGAAACAGACACTTCAACTACTAGGCAAATTATGCTTTTTTTAAAAAAACCCAAGATACTTTAATATATGCCTATTATTTTGTCCCAGCAGAGGGAGCCCCTATTATTTCATGCATGCTGATGACTCTTGGAGAATTACAAGGAAAATTAAGAAAAATGGATATAATGTCTAAGAATTTTTAAAATATAACTTCCTCTTTCATTAAAAAAGCATCCAGGTATGTACTTAATTGTTTTTTTAAAAAAAATCCATAAAAATAAATAAATAAATGGCAGGGCTAGATTGGTAGATTTGGTTCCATGTGGCTTTAAATTAAAGATTTGTGAACTGAACTTTGCATTAAGATAATGAGATAAGTGGATATCCTTAATCCAAGACAGAAGGGATTTAAATCAAGGAACATTCTTTCATCCCAAAAATATCCTAGAAGATTTTTGTGCTATCACTTTGTGATATGATATATAATATGATATGATATATGATATTTTCATGGGAAAAGTGATACCATCATAGAAATTGTGTTAAACAATAGATGGTAGGATGGACAACAGCACAAGGTAACAGTTTGTTGTTACTGGGAAAAGAAAAGGAAAAATCCCCAAATTTTATTATTACCCTAATAAATAGAGATATACTGACATCCTGTACAGGATCTTCTGTTTTTCTAACCTGGTGCCACCTGAACATTTCTTTGTACAACATTGTTTAATAAGGCATATGCATTTGAAAGGCCAGTATGATAATAAAAGATGGTATGCAAATGAAGAAAATGGCTCCTTGGTAGGTATACTCATGGATTTCTATTGAGGGATGTAAAGCATGAGGGTAACATTTTCAACAGCTTCTCATCTTCCATTCCCAAAAGGTTTCAAATGGCCTTTCATTCAGAATGGAAGAGAGGGCACTCACCTTGGATATTACACTCAACAGCTGGGATGTCCAACTCTGACAACTTTAAGATTTGTGGACTTCAACTCCCAGAATGGCTGGGGAATTCTGGGAGTTGAAAACCACAGATCTTAAATTTGCCAATGTTTCACACCTCTTACTGTATCTTAGATAGTGCATAAATACCTCATTACCTTTGTAAGATTTTTTTTTAAATGAATATTCTAATTTCCCAGATGAATTGGAGCAATCATTTGTTCTTTTCAATATATTCAGAAAAGGGTATATTCCAGTAGTGGGTTTCAAATTTTTTTACTACTGGTTCTGTGGGTGCGGCTTGGTGGGCATGGCACGGGAAGGATACTGTAAAATCTCCATTCCCTCCCCACTCCAGGGGAAGGTTACTGCAAAATCCCCATTTCCTCCAGATAAGCTAGGACTTGGGAGGCAGAGAATAGATGGGGGCCAGTCAGAGGTGGTATTTACCAGTTCTCCAAACTACTCAAAATTTCCGCTACCAGTTCTCCACAACTGGTCAGAACCTGCCTCTGGTATATTCTGCCTGTCTTCAGACTTCTGTTCATACATGAATCAGAAAATTTTATGAAACCCCCCTAATACTCTAATCCAAAACAGAGTTAAAGATGCTTCCATCATACTTTCGTAGGACTGAGGCAAGCTATGTATTAATCAATAGCATTTGGCTTATTGATACTCCAGGTGCTCTGATACTCTCTACTTCTCTCATTACTGACATCTCCAAACTACATCCTGTCATTTCTGGAAGAAGCAAGTCCTAGAACAAGTTTGTAATGTTTCATAATAGCAGTTAATGAGTCCCGTTGCAGCCATGTAGACCACCATAGTATGTGAGTCTGTCCTGAATATCTGAAGCTTGCCTTTCTAGAATTGAATAATTCCTGGTCTGTCTTCCAATAGTGGAACACCATTCTGAGGAAGCTAGGCTGAATCTGTCAACATGGACCACAGCTAATTCTGCAGCATTTCTAACTGGGGTGACTGAAAAGAACGAAGGGTATGAAGGCCATGTGGTAGTTTCTTTCCTTTTTGCCTGCTTGCACCTGCCTACATGCCAACTCTTGCAAAATTTCAGTTTGCTAACCAAAGCAAACAAAAGCCACCCGGCATGGATTTACCAGCAACATGTAAGTTCACTCAGAAGTTCACCAGCAACAAGCCAGGCTGAGACCTAATTTCTAAAGTGTAGCTGATGTTTTGAAAGACAGGAGAGGGGCAGGGGAATAAGCAAGAGCCGTGAACAGTGAATAACATTGGATCAAATTACCATTTTTGACATTACTTGTCTGAAACCTGATTTGCTTTCAGTCCTCGGCAGAAAATACAAAGAATCTTGCACTATGAAATATGAAGACACTTTCAGAAGGGCTGTAAATCCAGGCTTTTAATCATTAGGATTGTCACAGTCTAAACTGGATAGGGGAGAGGCATGCATACTGGTCTATTTCAGTTCATTTGGCTGGTTAGGACCAGCACAGAACCATTTTAGATTATAGACTTTGCTGCCATTGAACATTTGAATTAAACCAAGTGGGTCGCAGGTTTAAAAGGTGTCTTTCTCTGAGATCATTCCTCTTCCTTTAAGCTTGGGGGCCAGTACAAAATAATAATTTTCTTCAGCTTTTTGAACTTCAACACTTTAATATTTACTTTATTTTTAGGCATCTTAATCAAAACTGTTCGACTCTTCATTTATTTACAGAATCATACTGTAGAAAAGGAGAACAAGAATTGTAGAATAAATCTAATTCACAGTGGGCTAAACATAACATAGGCTTGTATGAGTTTTTCTCCTAGAGGGAACATTAGGTTTCAATTCTTATTTGTTTCATTGTTTTTCTTTTCATTTCTTTTCTTTTCCTTTTTTTAGTTTATTTTTTTTTAAGTATGGAGTATAGAATAAAGCATACTATTTTTGTTCTTTGGTTATAGTTGCATTATTTGTATTAATACTAGTACTACAATTCCAAGTAATATTATCTGTATTATGAATTGTATTGATTTAAAAATTCAATAAACTATTATTTTAGAAAAATGTTTCAACAAGCAGAAATGGAAGTGGTACATTTCAGCCTATTTTTAAGTAAGTCAAAATCTCTGTGCTGAGAAGGTATTAGTCTCAATCTCTTTCTCTGAGCTGGTTTGCATAGAAAGCTAAACCATAGTTCAGCGTTAAAAGGAGGAAACATACCAAACTTCAGAGTCATTTTTCTTTCTCTCTTCTTTTTAACAAGACATCAGGAAATTAGAATTTTCACTTTAATGTTAGATTAGGCACAATTTACTGTACCTAGTAAACATTAAACTATTTTAACTTTTAATTATGGTTAAAAATTATTCCCATAGCCCCCTATTCTCTTAAAAATATTGCAGCTTCATCAAAGTTTCAAGGAACTCAACCAGTAATTTATCCTTAGGTGACCCAACAAAGCTTTGCTAAATTCCTTTTTTAATGAATCGGCTGACTAAGAAAAGAAATGTGCTTAGCTTATGTTACGTCTTTCATTCAAGCAGCTCAGCATAAAGCAAATTCCAAGGCTCATTTTCCAAATAAGCAAACTGAAACACTGGGAGAAAAGTAACTCAGCAGAGCAAATCTTACAACGGCTACACTTCCTTACAGTTTATGATCAGACGGATCAGGCAAGCTGTGTTAAGACTCACTCCATTCTAACAGTTGCCAGCTACAGGCATATGCCATGGAGACATTTAATTAGCTATTAAATGCCAACTTCTCCTTGAACTCTGAGAGTTTTCATCCCGAGGCCTAAGAGGTGAAAAGCCTCGTATCGTATTTCTCATCCCTGAACTTCCAATCAGTTGACTGAACAGCTGCTGGGTCAAAGGCTCCTTCTCTTATTAGTAAACCCAGCAAATGACTTGAGTTGGGTGAGATATTCAGCAGCCTGGAAAATCCAGTTAACAAGCAAGCAGTAGTAGTAAGAGAATCTGATCAACACTTTCAGGCCTAATTTTAAAAGATCTGGACCTGGCCATTACTTTTCACACCTCATGAAGTCTCCAACTAAAACTATAGTGGGGTAGCTTTTCCTTTTCAGTGGGGAAAATGACCGAGAGGGGATTTTCACTGAGGAACTGTCTAAAGGAAGTAGAAAAAATCCTAAGCCTACCTCAGGCTCTGTTGGATCACAATTCAGTCAACAGGGTTCATGAGGATTAATGCCTCACAGAATCTGGTTACCTCCAATTGGAGCATGGCTGGCTGAGGAATTCTGAGAGTTGAAATCCTCAAGTCTTAAGGTTGCCAAGAGAAGGGTTGAACCTCTAGAATCCAATGACCTGCAGGTTACATCCAGATTCAGCCAGATTCAGACACAGCCAATGACTTTGTGAAGATGAGCAACAGAAGACTGGTACAAATGACACTTGGCACACTTCAGAAATTTATCAGATTTGTGGAAAATGCTCTTCACAACACTTTAGAATTAAAACGATTATGCTGTATTTCCGTCAAATAATTAATTCATCACTGTGTATTGAAATCGCCGTGTTTCACACAGCTAACACTGAATTGGGCCACATTCATCCGTCAAACAGCTCTCGACCTAATGCCCAATTTTCTGACAAATTAGGTACTCTTCATCAAATCTATTATTAAACAAATATGAATTAACTGCCTCCAATCCCTACCATTGCTTCTGAAACTGTTCTGATCTACCCTTTTCCACAGTCTCTCTACAGTTTTATTCAATTGATTAACTCCAACCAGTTTTATCACTAAACTACTCATTTAATTTAGCAAGCCACTAAAGCCTCCATTAAAATGCACCATCTGTCCCTCTTCTTGGGCCTTTAATAATTACCCACGTCTACTGTGTGTTCTAATCTCTTCTTTAATGAGCGTCCCAAGCCCTTAATAATTTAAAAGGATGTCAAGACAAGTCTCAATTAAAGAGGCTTTTTTCCCCCTAGAAGCGAATGCAATGGCAAGCATTATACCAATCAAAAGCAACAACAGTGGTAATCTTTATTAGAAAAAAAGAAAGAAAGAAACATTTGAGGATGGCAAACTCTAACAAGGCAGGTTTATCTCACATATTTCAGGACAGATGTGTTCTCCAACGCTAAAACCCCCACATTTCCATCAAGCTCTGAATTTAGAATATGTGATGTGAAAGCACTGGTCAAATTGCCCTAAGCACATTTGATTTCAGTAAAAAAAAAATATTCACCAACCCTCAAAATTTCCATCTGAAATACTAACAAGTAAGACTAGGAATAGAATTTTGACATTGATGAAAAAAATATGAGAGTATGAATATAAGAAAGGCCATATGAAGCAAACATGTAGAGATTCATCATAACTTTGGAACAAAATGATCATATTCCCCAGTTTTTGATATTTCACTGGCTATGCAATGGGTTGAATATAAGATCTTACTACAAAGGACGTACCCCACTCCTCAAGTCATCACGTTTTAATGCTCAGGATTATCAATTTTTCTCGGCATTGAAAGATACTGCTATAGAAGTATAAAGCCACAGTCATTAAAGCCACACAGAACAAAAAGAGGGAATGCACAAGAAAAAAAAGTATTTTATTAGTATTATTAATAAGGTTAGGTCTAGTTTGTCCTTATTAAAAAAAATCCATTTATTGCAGGGAAGAAGGATAAAAAATGATGCATTCAGTAATGAATCAACTCTTAAAAGTCGAAAAATGTATATGAATCTTTTGTAAAGCTGTTGTCAACAGTTCTCCTGAGCGCATAAATAAATCTATTTGTTGGATGCAACCCCCCCCCCCCTAAAATTCTTTTAGTGATGGCAAAATAATGTGCAATAGATATAGATGTAGGCAAGCATCTGCATCAGAGTCCATGATTGTCTTTTCTCATTTTTCATCTGCTCATGTTTAAGAATTCCTTTGAACCATCAAAAAAGAGTTTCCCCCTTTAATGCAAGCTGATTGTTCTAGGATTTCAGCTCATGTTTTCATCTACAGGAAAACCTAAGATTTTTAGTTCCGTTTCTCCATGTTTTTTAATTAACTGAATAAAAAGAAAAAATCAGGCTGATTTGAAGAAGGGAAAGAAGAGAGGGAGCTACCCCTTGAGATAATTCCAAACTCAACAAAAAAGGGATAGGTAGAAATAGAAAGGAAAAAAAACCCCAGTCTGAAACAAACTAAATGGCATTGATAATTGCGTTATATGTCTCATTAGGAAGGAAGCTTAGTTGGGTGAGTAGACAATGTAGATTAGCTCTTGCTTTATTAAAAATTGAATAGGCATTGAAGTCTTTGTTTCTTGGGCTTCGGTGAATTTTAATTTCTTTTCTGTACTATTTTAGCTTTTACCAAAAAGAATTCAGATGTCATGTGATCTGATTGCTTTCTCTTTTTTTTTATTACTGTTATCCCATTGTGGTTTTAAATCAGCATCACGCTGGGCGGCTGCTAGGTTTAAAGCAATTTATAAATGCTTTAAGTAAATCCATCAATGGTAAGGTGACCATAGCAGTTTTATCAGATCCATACCAAGAGCTTTCTCCAACTTGTCCTTAGCCATGGCACAAATATGCCCTGGCAACATCTTTTTTTTTTCCCCGCTGTGTTTTTATGACATTTCCTTCCATTCATCCCAAAAGTGAGATAGCTTTAAGTCATACATATTAAAGGATATTTTCCCCATTATTCTGACACCATGCAAAGGCAATCTCAAGGTATATAAATTCTGTTAGCTTTTGTTACATATTACTTTGGAGGGAAGTCAGGATAAAGCAGTGACTTGAAACAACAGCAAATTTCACGCTTGGTGCAGTTTTCTGCTGACTCATTGATGGGTGGAGAACACTTAATCTCAGCAAGAGGGAAAGGACCAGAAAGTTTTCTTTTGTCCATATTTGCTTGCTTTCTCTTCCCATGAATGCCTGTAGAGAAGTCTGCTTTTATATTTAGTGAGATTGAAAAGTACATGATTGGATTGGTTTATAGTCCCGAAAAACAAACAAAAGAATAACCTAGGAGTCAAAAGCTGTTCATCCCGACTAATGTGAACTTTTGTGGTATCTTTGCTAGGTCAACTAACTTTTTGGTTATCTGAAAAACCATCTCCTCCCAATGGGATTGGTCCACCCGACCGTGGTAGCAGAAGAGGCATGCTGCAGACCCTGTTGGTGAAGGGCTTTTGGCTGGTAGGGTCCAGAAGAGCCTTTTCTGCTATGTGTCCTGCCCTTTGGAACATTGTACCTCATCTCCCCCCCAAGGTGAGATCCATTTCCACCTTGTTGTGATCCGACAGCAGCCTGCGGAGCTTGCAGCAGAGTCGGACAGTGAGGAGGCTGAGGAAGAACATGGGCCAGTCCTGGAGGCTGGGGAAGGCCCGGATGAGGGCTCTGTGTCGGAGGCAGAGGTGGGGCCAGGCCGCCAGGGCCATCTGGGAGTGATGTGCGGACTCCAGAGCCTTCAGAGGATGACATCAGAGAGGCAGAGGAAGGAGGAGCCTGTTCCTAGTGCATGCATGAGAAGAGCTGCCAGAAGGCAAGAGCAGCTAAAGCAAAAAGGATGACTCAGGAGTAAGGCCAAGAGATGACTGGCCCCTCCCATAAGGCTTAAAAGACCAGCAACGGCTCTTGGGCTCTTTGTCGGAAAACAATGTTGATAGATTTGGTTCTTGTCTTGCTGCATTTATTTCTTGTCAGCGTTTTCTGCTTCTGAACTTTTGTCAAGAAAAGCCTTTGGCAGGTTGCCTAATTAGATCAAGGTTGGTGATAAGGCTGAAGAATTGTGTTATGAAGAATTTGTTTTGAATTAGTTTGGACTACGCTGAGAATGAGTTAATTCTCAGCTGTTCTAATAAAGTCTGTTTCTTTTCGAACTGATTGTGTCTGATAATACCTACTTGGGCTTCGGTCACAACACTTGTTGACTTTCTGTAAGGGCCTGAAGACCTGGCTTTGCCAGTTGGCCAGGGGCTCCAACAAGGGTGCAACGTTAGGAAAAAAACCCGTGTGTTCTTCATGCTCCCTTCTCATTTTTAACTGTATGTATGATTTATCACACAGTCAGCCAGATGTTCAGACTGGATTTGGCATTTTTGTCCAAGGACCTGGGATAGGTAGATGTGGAAGCTTGATGGTGTTACAGATATCATTGCAGGATATAGGCTGTTGCAAGTAAAGCTACCTTTTGCAATTGACTGATGGTGAGTTTGTCAATGCTGATGGTGTTCAAGTGGTGTTCCAGTTGTTTGGGGATTGCACCCAAGGCACCTATTGCTACTACGTTTGCTTTTTTTTTTTTTAACCACACTCGTTCTATTTCTATTTGCAGGTCTTTGTATTTTGTTGTCTTCTCAAATTATTTCCTGTTCCATTCTGTTGTGCTTATTATTGTTGTTATTTATTGTTTTGTCATTTTAATATCTAACTGTCTTAATATTTCTAAGCCACCCACAGTCACCTCTAGACAAGATGGGTGGCACATCAATCTAATAAATAAATACACTTTCAATTGGCCTCTTGGGCCTTTTGTAGCAACAGGTTGCTTCAAGCTGTTGTCATCAGTACGACCTATTGAGAATCAGCCAATGATGACAGCTTTGGATGATCTTATTCAATCTCACTTATTTTGTATAGGATGTTTTGCTCAGCAAAGAGGACTGAGGCAGGGAGCGAGATACAAGAGAGCGGTAATTGGCATCTGACCTTCAACTCAGCATAACTGTGCTCTGCGCAGCCTCTGGATGAAGTGTGAACAGCTGTTCTGATGGGCTCCTAAGTGTAGCAGAATGGGGGTTGGCTTCTTTCTCTCCAATGTGATGAGTGCTGTGATGTTTGCCAAACACATGCATGCCTGCTCAAACACACCAAAGGAAAAAGAGAGTGTGAGAAAGAGCACCAAACGTCATCTGAGAAGTACAGCTTGGATCTCCCATTTCTTGACCATAATTTGCTTTAGTTGCAGATGGACATTCCTCAGTATGAATGTATGATTGGGCCTTTGCTTGTCTGTCACACACTAGAACTTGTTTTATGTGCCACTGAGGCAGTGGTGAAATTCAATTTTTTATACTACCAGTTCTGTGGGCATGGCTTGGTGGGCATGGTATGGCTTGGTGGGCATGGCTTGGTGGGCGTGGCAGGGGAAGGATGCTACAAAATCTCCATTCCCACCCCACTCTGGGACCAGCCAGATGTGGTATTTGCCAGTTGTCCGAACTACTCAAAATTTCTGCTACTGGTTCTCCAGAACCTGTCAGAACATGCTGGATTTCACTCCTGTACTGAGGTACAAATAATCACAAACCAACTGAACAATCCCTCTCTCTCTCTCTCCCCTTCCTTCCTTTTGCTAAGGAACCAATGCAAGCTAATCATGATAATTCAGTCCTGAATCAAGACTGAACATAATATCTGAATTGATCCAGGTTGACCCTGGAGCTATGTGTTTTGACTTAGATCCATTGGATCGAGCTGTTTTCACTTAGCCTAACCTTGAATACACCCAGTGTTACATGAAAGGTTTCAGATATTCTTGACTACATGTCTATTCAGGAAACCTATTCCCTTTTTATATAAAGAAGTTACTGCCCTTCTTTAATTAAGATTTATGAGCTTCTGGCTATTTGCACTTTTATTTTGGCTGGTTGCTTTCTAATGTTTTAAAATTGAACCATCTTGCCTCTTTCTTTTTTTTTTTTCCTTATGGAATGATAAACATGATTTGGAAATTTGTAAGAGGAAACAAGGTCAGGTAGAATTTGTAGTGATAAAAGTATAGAAAGAATATGGTGAAATATGCTGTTCCATCCATTATCACTCTACTAAACTTGGCATCCTTTCAAAGCTGCTTTTCTCAGTAGATATTTTTACAGCTACACTGAAGCATCTTTGTATATGTGTGTATATGCATGCACAACATGTACCTTTCAGTCAGTCATCACTCCTAGTGTCTGCCTGGACTAGTCCCTGAAGTTTTCTTGGCAAGATTTTGGAAGTGGTTTGCCATTGCCTGCTTCTTAGGGCTGAGAGAGAATGACTGGCCTCAAATCACTTACAGTAGCTGGCTTTGTGACTCACAGTCTCCTGGTTTCTAATTTGGTACCTTAACCATTACACCAAACTGGTTCTCAAGCATTTGAGATGTGATGACACCCAGCTGTACATCTCCACCCCGAACCACCCCAATGATGCTCTTGAAGTGATGTCCCGGTGCCTGGAGGCTGTACGGATCTGGATGGGGAGAAACAGACTCAGACTAAACCCATCCAAGACCGAGTGGCTGTGGTTTCCGTCATCCCGATATAGTCAGTTGGCACCATCACTGACTATTGGGGGCGAGTCATTGGCCCCCACAGAGAGGGCTCGCAACTTAGGTGTCCTCCTGGACTCACAGCTGTCCTTAGAAGAACATCTGACAGTTGTGGCCAGGAGAGCTTTTTATCAGGTTCGCCTGATACGCCAGTTGCGTCCCTTTCTGGATCGGGATTTGTTAATGACAGTTACTCATGCCCTCGTCTCTTCCCGCATGGACTACTGCAATGCTCTCTACATGGGGCTCCCCCTGAGGAGCACCTGGAGGCTTCATTTGGTCCAGAATGTGGCCGCGCAGGTTGTTATGGGAGCGACATGGCATTCCCATGTGGCTCCCCTGCTACGCGAGCTGCACTGGCTCCCTGTGGTCTTCCGGGTGCGCTTCAAGGTTTCGGTTACCATCTTTAAAGCCCTCCATGGCTTAGGACCGGGATACCTATGAGATCGCCTTCTGTCATCAATAACCTCCCACAGACCAGTACACTCCCATAGAGAGGGACTTCTCAGGGTACCGTCGGTCAAACAGTGTCGGCTGGCGGCCCCCAGGGGGAGAGCCTTCTCTGTGGGAGCACCTACCATCTGGAATGAGCTGCCCTCAGAGATTCGGATAATCTCGGATCTTTGTACATTCCGCCATGCCCTCAAACCATTTCTTTTCAAGCAGGCCGGCCTGACCTAACCTCCTCTAAAAACTACTTTAAATTTTATATTCTGAATCTGCCCCAGAAACTTGAAATGATCTAATTCAATACTATATCCGAACCTAACTATTTAATTATATTTTAAATCGTTTTTTTCAATTCCTTTATTACATGTATATTTCGTTCAACTGTACACCGCCCTTCGGGAGTAGGGCGGTATATAAATTTAATAAATAAATAAATAATAAATAAATAAATTTGTTCAGCTGTTGGAAAATTAGATATTTTATTAGACAAACAGCCTCATTTCCAACATTTTTAAGGAGGCAGGTTGCTACAAATCCACTGGATACTATACCTTCTAGCTTAAAAAGTCCTTTCTCAACCCAACATTGTAGAAACTTTCTTAGAAATGAGCGTTGCAGCCTCCTTGCTAGAGAATGAAAATTGGGAATCATCCAGAAGATGTCCAAATCTTCACTATGTCCAAAATATCGGGATAAAACTAATTTAGATCATCCTGTATTCCATACTTTATCTCCCATAAGCACAAAGCTTTTCACTTGATTCTAGAAACAGTAATATTGCAGTAACTCATGTGCATCTGATTAACTTTGAGAGGAATGTTGGAAGATTTTTTCATATTCTTATTTCATGGTAGATTTAGCCAGGCCAAGAGTGGCACAGATTTGGGATGGGCTAGTACCCCTGCATTAACCGAGAATGGCAGGTAGCAGCTGAACATACCCCCAAGCATTGGCTACCTCCCAACTGAGCAAATAAGCCAATCCCAGGAGTGATTCTCAGATTCCATTCATTTGGCTGCCTGACACTGGCCCAAATCCTACAGTTGTGCTTCTAGCACAGGGACAGCCCAGCTGGTGTTATGTCCAAGGAGAAGTGTAAATATGTATCTGCTTTGAGTAGCTGAGCTCCAATTACAAGTTCTTGATTTCATGGATCGTGCTAGGGCAGCGACTCAAAAACCAGTGGCTAAAACAAGGTTCCCCTCAACTCAGCACATACTTTGAAAAGAAAATTAAGACACGTAGAGAATCTTCAAGTGTCAAGTTTTAAAATGATAATTATAAACAACAATGGGAACTTGTTTTAATTATCAAAACCACCATGACAGTATGCTTTTAAATTATATACAATGGAAAATAAAATGAGTGACATAATCACACTCCATTTGACACATAGCCATCTTCTTCAACAATCTTCACCCTGCCCCTATGTCAAGACTGTGCAGTGGGGGCAGGGTTCTTTCGGGAAGTGAATACGCATCTCATTTACCCTCTGATGATCCAGAAGAAGTCAGCCCTGAGAATGGCACCTTAAGAAGCCATTTACAACAACTGCAGGTTCAAACCTCTCCCAATACTAGCTGAATCTTTCTTATTAAATTTAAGAAACAAGCCAATCGACTTAAGGTCATACAAATAGAATATTTACAGTAAAACTTCATGGCTCCTTAAATGCATGTTTTTCAGAGCCAAGAGGAAAGAGTATCTTAATCTGTCATGAACGTGTAAAATTGTTATGAGGCATTATGATTCGTTGCACAGTCAGCCAGATGTTTAGATTAGATTTAGCATTTTTATCTCCTTATCGAATACCAGGATAGGCAGATGTTCTTGTTTGATGGTGTTAAAGGAATCACTGCAGGATGTAAGCTATTCCGAGTGAAGCTGCCTTTTGCAATTGATTGAAGGTGATTTTGTCAACGCCAATAGTTGACAATAGTGCGATGCTCCAGATGTTTAGGGATTGCACCCAAGGTACCTATTGCTATTGGTATGGGAAGAAGATGACATTCTTTGAGAATTAATCAACAGAATAGCCTATGTAGTAAGGTTCATAAAAAGTAATCAAAATGGTCAAGATGGAAGATACGATATCACAATATAAACACAAAACAGGTGGGGCTTTGTAACAGTATGTGGGAATGACCTTGGGAGATTGGGCAAAGAGACGCTGCCAAGATAACAATCAGATAAGAGACAATATAGTCCACAGTTTGGTAGTGAGTGAGGCAAGACGCTCAGAAGATACTCTCCCTATAATTGTTTGGACTCTTGATGGATATTATTATTTTACCTCTGGCTGCTTGTTTAGCCAGTTCTCTCTGTCTCCATTTTTAGCATGTTCCTAACTGTTCTTGATTAATAATAGTAACAAATCAGATTCTGTTTCATGCTTTACAGTTTGGGAATTTGTCCATGTATAATTATTTTTCAATCTATGTTTTCTATCAGATAAACCCAATCCTTAATAAGTGGGTCAGTCCCCCCCGGTAAACTAGGTTGGAAATAGGATTAGATGAATGAATTCTACTTTATTGTAAGAGTACATTAACAGAATTTTGCTAATCTGAAAATACAAACTTCCAACTCTCCACTTTTAACTGCCTGGTCCATGGGGTGTTTCTTTCTGTAATGGTTATGTCATTTTGGGCTCCTTGTAGGAGACGAGCAGGCAGAGCTGGAGGGTGGAGTTAAGTGTGTCATCAGCATAGAATAGTTAAATTCCCACAAACAGTCCAAGCCAAACCACTCCTGAATTCCCTAAACCCTTATCTGGAGCCAGTATCAGTATTTCCTAAGCAGCATCTCTCCTGCTTTTCCTCAAGCCTTCTCATGCATTTCCATGACACAGTGGGATCCATAATGTACTAAGACAGCAGATCATAAGCTCAGAGATACAGATCTCACAATTAGTTTGGGTGGGAGAATTGACACAGAATCTTTCTACCCATGCTAATATTTTTACCGTGATTTAACAAAATTAGGTAGCCACCAAGAAACATTTATTTCTATTCAAAGTGTGAGTGTGGGCGGGAAAATCTAGTAGTTTTCTTAGTAATCACTAAGGGTAGGTTAGGTAAAATAGATACATGTACCTATTTTAGTATATATATAGGTAAAAATAATATAGGTAATAATAATCACATGAATAACATTTAGAAGAACAAAAATCAAGAAATCTGCCACTCTACAATAGTTCAGTATTACCAGAGCTAAAACAGGCTCAAAGCTCTTTACAATGATTACAGGTAGCTATGTATTTGTTTTAAAGTGAATGAAAAAATGATGTGAATAAGCTGTATTTATTTCAAGCCTAAAACAGAATGGGAATTCAAATTAATGAGTACATTTCTTGCCTATTTGATTGTTTCTCATTTGTTTTTTTATTGCAACAATCTTTTAAAACTAGCTGGAATGGCTTGTGACGTAAGAGAGGTGACAACAAAATACGAAACTAAAATTTTGGTAGATGGGAAGTAAAATTATTCAGCTCAGATTTTTAATGTGAACCCATTCAACATGAATTTCTTAAACCAACACTTAAAGGGGAATGCAGAAATGTCTTCCCCTATGGCTTATTTAAATATACACGCAAAGAACAGATAGCATGACTCCCACTGAAACTAATGTTGTTGTTTTTTTAATGAAAAATAAAATAAAGGTAATTTAGAGGAATAAGAAAAAACAAAACGAATGGAAACCAAATGAATGATTTTGTTTAAATAAAAACAAATAGAGTGTTGTCCCCCCCCCCCCGCAGTGCCCTAAAATGTAATGAAGAATCATTAAATTCTTTATATCAAATCTATTTGGCAAATTTACCCTTCTTAATGATGGGGGGGGGGGAGTTCTTCTGAAAAATTGGTAAAACTGAATTTTGATTTCTTTTTTCAAGAATTTGTCTATCAGAAGATTAGTCACTAAGGGCCTTCATTTTAAAATTGCCCACATTCCTCTAAAAGATTAGTGGCATGATAAGAATTTTTTTTTTTAAATGACTAGTTTGAGAGAAAAGAACCTATGTACTTTCAAGAATAGTATTTTAGAAAAAGTCTTCCGGGTGAGCTGCCAGCTTCTGGCACTTATCCCATTTACAGGGTGGCCAAAGACTACTGTCCTCTATATCTTTATAATGTCATCTTTGTGACAGGTTACAGCCTTGCTGTCTTTCTGTGCTACAATTAAATTTCAGTGGAAGCCATCAGGGTGTTTTTTTTTTAGGTGTGCATGTGGACAGATAGAGATATCATAAAATGATAGAGAAATATGCCCCAGGGAGGAAAAGAAAAGAAGAAAATGTCTCTCTCAACCATCTTTTGACCACATCTTGCAACCACCTTGGGACCATGTCCAACTCTACCCTCCCCCTTTAACAATTCAACCATCTTCCAACAAAGCTCAACCTTGTAAGAACTCAGCTATCTTGTAACAAAGCTTAGCTCTGCCATCTTGTCATAACTCAACCATCTTGTAACAAAGCTCAACTTTGCCACAAAAATAGACTTAAAGCTTTTTTTAAAAAAAGAGAGAGAAAAGCAGCATCTCTTTTTGTCCCACCGGGGGAAAAACATGAACAGAATATTGGAAGATTTGGTCATGGTTTTCCTAAGTGTTTCAAAGCAAAAGAGATTGGAATGAAGTGACACCTTAGTTGCAGTTCATTAGCTGGGCATGTATTCAGTAGGTAAGATCTGTAGTGGATTTCAAAAGAGAAAGAATGCAAAACAGCTTTCTTGCTATGTCGTGGCAGGTTGTTCCCAAACAACTACAGATGCCATTTCTCCACTGAACTGTGGATGATGATTAAAGAAAAGCATATTTATTTATTTAAACAGATTTATTGGATTTATTACCTGCCATAGTTTCAAAACTTTCAGCAGTTTATAGTAGTATAACATTATAACCTCCCCTTCCCTAGCAAAATTATAAAACTTAAAAGACATTTGAACAGCCATCTATCCTAGATAACATCATTGATACTTCAGAATAGCTCTGTTTTTATTGGTTTATGGAAGAGGCAACCAGAACTTGAGTAGGAAGCTATTGCAAACTATAGATCAGTGATGGCTAACCTTTTCCAGACCGAGTGCCTAAAGCCCACCCACATGCAGGCACGCAAATGCGTGCGTGCATGCCCAAACCCCCAAAATGCAATGCGTGTGTGGCTCCGGGTATGCGCCCCTTCCCCCTACCTGGGTGCACGGCCCCGCCCCACACATACCATGCCCCCCCATGTGCGCGTGGTCCCCACGTGCCCCATCCCCTACGCATGCACAGCAGAGACCCAACGACCAGCTGGCCAGTGGGAGGTGCGCGCGCATGTGCAGCAGAGCTGAACTGGGTTGACGGCTCATGTGCCGTCAGAGAGGGCACTGCGTGCCACCTCTGGCACATGTGCCATAGGTTCGCCATCACGGCTATAGATTCTACCAGAGAAAAACAGCATATATCTTAAATAAATGGCAGACTACCAACAGTTTTTCCTGTGACAGACAAGTTGGCCTGGTCAATATTTGTTGGAGCTAGTAGCTCTGAAGATGTTTTCATGCTTAGGGACCTTGAATTGCATGTGGATGCTAATTGGCAGCCAATGAAGGTCCTGGAGAACAAATGTAATATGTCCAAGGTCAATAAGTGAGCTATTCTGGGTAACTGCATTTCAGGATAACCGAAATTTCCAAGTAGTCTTCAAGAGCAGTTCCATGTAGAATGCATTGCAGTAGTTCAGTGGTGTATTCTTGAAAACATGAATTACTGTTGTGAGGTGCTGAGCTCCCCTCTGAAATAGGGATGTATTCATTCATTTATTTGCAGGACTTATGGCCCACTCCAGGGAGCCAACTTTGAGTGGTGTAGAATTATCCAATATATAATTGGGATTATATATAATTGGAATTAACAATGCAAATCAAATTTACAAACACGTGTAGAATAGAAGAATAAAAAATTGGAAATCATACTTCAGAGATTAAAACCTTAAGTCCTTCTCTCATGCCCCTGTCTACATGAAATGTCCACATTTTCACTAATGTCTTGAAGCCCACCAAGTTTATCTTCAGAAGCACAGATTTAATTCTTTTGGGACTTTTTGGCTTGTTTTTAGTTGTATTGGCATTCTTTATGTCTTGCCATCATTCTGGATTTTTGTTTTATTATATTTCATAATAAATATAGTGAAATGCATTCATTACTTTTGCTGAAAATAATCTTCATTAGACACAGTGGTACTTTTTTCAGCACACATGGGCTTTAAAATATCATGACGTTAATAAATAATAAGACACATTTGTGTGTTTCTGTGTGAGAAAATGAAACATGCACTGAATGTTAATTATTTCACCCTACAAAACAGAACTTTATACTTTTCTGCTGCCTTGATACCCCTGAAAGGAGCCTTTTGAGTTTTGAATTTTTAGGGTCTCCGCATCCCAACTCAAGTTCTACTTTATAAAAATTCAAATTTACATGAATCCTCCTTCTAAACCTCTTTTTTTTGAACACTACTCTCTTTGCTCACTATGGTGAAATTCCAAACAAAGCAATCAAAGTGGCAGATTAGTCAAATTTGCTTATTGCATTTCATTTACATTTGTAAAAAAGCAATTTCTGCTCTCATTATTTATTGATGTCAAAGGGGGCAATTTAAAATTCTGCTCTTTTTTCCCCCCTGATTGTCAGAAAGATCTCCTCCCCCATTTTAACAAGCCCCCTTTTTTTAAAAAAAAGATACAAATGATTTCCAAGTGCCAAAGAATTGTAATATGTAAACGTTAAAAAAAAATCACTTAGGTTTAACATTTTAAACAGCTTATTGTTTTGTTTCAACAAAAGGGGGAAGGACGGACATCTTTTTAGCTCCTCAGACCCGTGTTTTCTTTTTGTTAGTACTAGTAAGTGCTTACATTTTACCTGAATGGGGATTTAGGTTTTGTTCTTTGGTGTGTGGTTTTTTTTTCCCTGTGAAGAGTACAAATGATTTCTTCTAAACAATACCCTGAAGGTATCATCAGCAATCGTGTTTTCATAATGGAGAAAATGAGAAGGAAGAAACAGCTCTTCCAGTCCTGTTGATCTGGATGTGAAGTTCCTCAAGGAACAATTCCTGAAGGCCCACATTTAATCAAACAGTTCTACAAATGATCCCATAAGACACAGCCTGCTCCATTAGAAGTCCGTTCTTTAAAAGAAAGCACAAACTGCTCCATTAGAAGTTCGTACTTTAAAAGAAAGTTACAAACTGCTCCATTAGAAGTCTGTACTTTAAAAGAAAGTACAAACTTGAACATATATGAATGTGAAGCTGCTCTACATTTTAACAGTATGTTCTTTTAGTTATTTCTCATTCTCTAATCTAGGATGCTCAACTGGTGGCTTCAAAGCCATAGATAGCTAGTCCTCAATTTACGATGACAAAATGTTCGTTGCTCAGCAAGGTAGTTGTTAAGTGACTTTTGGCCCATTTTACAACTTGTCTTGCCACATTTGTTAGGTGAATCACTGTAGTTGTTAAGTTAGTAACATGGTTGTTAAGTGAATCTGGTTTCCCCATTGACTTTGCTTGATGGAAGGTGGCAAAAAATGATCAGGTATCCCAGTGATGAAATGTAAAATTTGTTACTACCAGTTCTGTGGGCGTGGGTTGGTGGGGGGGAATAATGTGACTGGATGGGCGTGGCCAACTTTTTTTTTTTACTTTTAAAAGCATTTTTTCAGCTGAAGAGGTTGTAGAAAAAATGCTTTTAAAAGTAAAAAAAACCAGCCTCTGATGATCGTGCAGCTCAGCTGGGCATGGGGGATGGGGGCACGCAGGGATTTTTGCTACTGGTTCTCCAAACCACCCGCAGCCATCGCTACCAGATCGGGCGATCCGGTCCGAATCGGGAGCATTTCACCACTGAGGTAATCCCAGGACAGTGCCACCATGATAAATATATGCCAGTGGTCAAGTATATGAATGTTAATCATGTGACCATGGAGATGTTGTAGCAGTCATGAGAAAAATGGTCATTAGTCACTTTTTTTCAGTGCCATAGTAAGCTGAGGCACCACTCAAAATCTTGGATGATACCTTTAGGGCCTTGGACAAAAGCATCATTTATTTGAACTTTTTTTTAAAAAAAAGTTAAAGTTTATTATAGTTTAAAATATAAATAAAATCAAAGATCATGAGGGAACAAGAAATAGTAAAGTACGGGAAAAGGGTGAAAGGGAAAAAGAAAGGGGGAAAAAAGCAGTGATTTAAAACCTTTTTCTATCCACCAGAACACAAAATGCAGTTACAACTTGAAGTTTTTGCTTTACTTATTTAGTGAGTACAAGCCATTTCTATAACAACCTATTTGCAATTTTCATGTGACTGAAGGGAGTAATCAATTTTTGAGAGGGGAGGGGAATCACAGGAGTTAATGTAATGAAATGAAATTGAGGTTTTGCTCTGGATCTGCCCTCCCAAAGGCCAAATTAAATGATCGTGGTTAAACTAATTTGTACAACTTCTCTTAGCTTTCCATGCTACCAATGTCTGTCTGTCTGTCTTATGCTATTGGGTATGGCCAACATTCTAACTTTTAAGGATTCAGCCTGATTAGTATCTAGATGGAAAAGACCCTTCGTCCTGCGACTCCAGACTACATCCTATCACACATTTACTCATGAGAGTTTTGTGCAGTTCAGGATGAATTCTGCACCCTCCTGATCACATGCCTTTTTTTTAAACAACTGACCCACGTACTTCTAGCTTTCATAGGATATAAATACTGTTTTAAAGCCAGTTTTAAACAGGGGGCACTGGAGATTTATGGAATTTGCCTCATTTCCCAATTGGTGAACAAAACCTGACTCATACCTACTGCTAGTTTCTAATCTTTGGTTACTCTAGTACAGGGATGTCAAACTTGCTTCCCGTGGGCGGGATGAATGATGTGCTGGCCACGCCCACCCCCAGTTTAGCAAAGTGGAAAAAAGTTATGATACGTCACATGACAACAACATGACGTCACGAGTTTGATACCCCTGTTCTAGTAGATCCTGGGAGGGAAACCCTGGCTTTTCAGTTTTACAGTTCTCTGTTTCAATATCTCAAGAGAATAAAGCAAGGACTAAGCTTTATAAATTCTATCTCTACTTCTTTTCTGTAAGAATTGAACTTGGTGACTCTCCCCCCCCCCGCACACACACACAACAGATATTGGAGGCAAGTGAGGGCGTTATCAGTGTTTCTGAATCCTTATCAATATATTCAGCAAAGCACCTAAGGTAGGACAAGAAGCAAAGGATGGAAACTAATCAAGGAAAGAACAGAACAACCTAGAAATAAGTATAAATTTTCTGACAGAACAATTAATCAGTGAAACTGTTAGGAAATGAGTATTACCTACCTTGTTGGGTTGGCAATATATAAACCATCTATATAGCTTTAAGACTGCTGTATTGCATCATACTGTGTCCTGATTGGTTAGCTTTGTAGCCAAGAGGGAGCTAGAAACATGGTTTGTTTCTCTTTGCTGTTCTTGCTCTCTGATATCTCTGTATGCTACTGTTTGCAAATCCAGAAGAACTGTTTATTGTGAATAACTACGACGACTGGTAAGAAGACTTTGTTATTGGATTATCCCTGGACTGTCATTTTGCTATCTCCTGCATTATATGTGTATGACCTGGACTGTTTATTGGACTGTGCCTTACTATTTCCTGAAAGTAAACACAACTCAGTGTATCTGTGTGTTGACTGGGTTTATTCGTACCTACTCTCAAACGCTTTCATGTACACACCCTTGCTATTCAAGGGTTACTCTGCGAATGCCTTAACAGAAATGACTTGCCTTAAGAAGTTGTGGGTGCTTCAACACTGGAGGTTTTTAAGAAAACATTCAACAACCACTTATCTGAAATGGTATAGAGTCTCCTACTTGAGCAGGGGTTGGACTAGAGGACCTCCAAGGTCTCTTCCAACTCTGTTATTCTATTCTCTTATTCCCATAAAGGAACATGATTGTAGATGGGTTCAAAATGCATTTGAAGGACCAATGAGTGGAAACATAAGTAATGTAAAGAGAGGTTACAAAAAAATAATATGACTCCCTTCACTCTTTATGGGTCATGAAAATGAAGTAACTTATGAAATGTTTTTAAAAAACAGAATAAATCAAAGCTGTAACATGCATTTTTCCTGATTTAGGTGATATATCTTTAACCTTTAAAAATAAGTGAGGGGCTAACTATGTCCTCTATAAATAGGCATAGTTCATAAACTAGCTGATGAAGCTACTCAATGCAACCCCGTCACTTCATTTATATGGAATGGGGTAGTTTTGAATCATGATATTGTTAAAAAGAAGTGTGGAAAATTAAATACATTGGACATATAGAGAGGATGCAAAATACCTTTCTTTCAGAAAGGTAAAGGTTTCCCCTGCCCAGTCATGTCTGACTCTAGGAGTCGGTGCCTATCTCCATTTCTTAGCCAAGGGAGCCAGCATTCTCCAATGATGCTTCCATGGTCATGTGGCTAGCATGACTATATGCTGAGGAACACAGAAAGCTGTTAGCTTTCTACTGAAGTGATACCTATTTATCCACTTCCATTTGCATGCTTTTGAACTGCTAGGTTGGCAGGAACTGGGGCAAATAATGGGAGCTCATCCCGTCATGTGATACTTGGGTCTTGAACTGTTAACCTTCCAGTCAACAAGCCCATCATCTTAACCACTAGGCTACAGCACCCCACTGGAGATAGCTATACTTTGGCCTTAGATCAGACCAGGGCATTTTACAGCCTCTGGAACTATGGGCCTTTGGCCATTCCTGTCCGGTCCATGTGAGGTCAGTTGGAAATTAGAAATCAAATGTAAAGAAGTTTGCCTCAGGGATCAGGAAAAGAAGCCAAGTTGGATCTGGTTCTGTGCAGTCCACCGGGTGCTGCTTCAGTCAGCTGGCGAACACAGGAGGACGAGAAGAGAAAGTGCTTTTCTGTGCCTGCGCAGTGTTTGCCCCTTGCCTGGAGCAGCCTCAGAAGGTGGGTGGATTCCATGAAGGAATCTGGGCTCAGCTACCTACCATGGCCTTGGTCAAACCACAGTCTTATAAGTGAGCTAGGTGTTATTGGTTGGGCCCTCTCCCACAGTCCCAGTTATTCATGTGGCCTTTTGGGAAAATTAATTGCCCACCTCTGTCTTAGGTGAAAGGCGATCTTTGTCTGGTGAGCTCATTTACACAACTTTAACCACGGAGCAAAAAAAAATTTTTTTTCTTCAACATTTTATGTCTATTGGAAGCATTAGAATCTCAGTGGAGTCTCTCCCACCCTCACCAGAGGTGAGTTTCAGAAGGTTCTGACCAGTTCTGGAGAACCGGTAGTGAAAATTTTGAATAGTTCGGAGAACCGGTAGCAAAAATTTTGAGTAGTTCATAGAACCAATAAATACCATTTCTGACTGGCCCCGCCCCTATCTATTCTCTGCCTCCCAGCTGATCAGGAGGAAATGGGGATTTTGCAGTATCCTTCCCCTGGAGTGGGGTGGGAATGGAGATTTTACAGTATCCTTCCCCTGCCACGCCCACCAAGCCACACCCACCAAGCCATGTCACGCCCACCAAGCCATGCCCACAGAACTGGTAGTAAAAAAAATTGAAACCCACCTCTGACCCATACCCTCCATGGCTTGCTTTTTTCTTGTTCATAGCTGATACAATATTGTTACTTATGGAAGGTTGCATTCCACTTCCTACTTCTTTCCCCGAGTACTTAGATGCAAACTTGGGGCTGTGTACTAATCTAATTACATAAAATTAAGAAATGCATGAACAAGTCATACACACACCCCACCTGTGCTGAATCCCTCTGTGGTACAAGATAAAATAAGCCAAATTTTGTTGGCATCTGAGGGTAGGATAATCCCATTCTTTTTCTTTCATGCCTATCCAAGGAGCAATATGGGTACCGGTATGTAAATGTAGATGAGTGTGTACATTTCCATCTTTTTTTCCCCTTTCATATGTCCTTGCTTCTTACTATCTTTAACATCCAGTCACTAAAAACTACACCCCATAAATCACCCATTAGTATCTCTGCCGTTGGTATATCATGGACAGCTATTTTTATTTTTGTAAGTCACAGACTCAGCATCCTGTCTTCCCTTTTATTCACAAAGCCATTTAATTTTATTACAGAGCCTTCTTCATTCTTCACCTGGGTTAGATAAAAAAGAAGAGACAGAAATAGAGGTCATCAGCATATGGGAGACATCCCACAAATGCTCTGAAAAACTGGCCTGGCACTTTTATAACCTTGATAAACAAAACAAATACAATAGGATCGTACAGCACTTCTAATTAAGGATCTGCTCTGACATTTAGGTCCCCAAACTTGGCAACTTTAAGATGTGTGGACTGCAACTCCCAGAGTTCCTCAGCCCTGTTTTAGGAGTAGCAATAGCAATAGCAATAACAATAACACTTAGACTTATATACCGCTTACAGTGCCTTACAGCCCTCTCTAAGCAGTTTACAGAGTCAGCATATTTCCACCAACAATCTGACTGGCCGAGTGCTGCTGGAGGTCAGGGAGGCCAAAAATGGGCCATGCAGGGGCCTCACACGGCCTCTGAGGCCTGTTTTTGGCCGGCAGGGTCCTGCAGCAGGTGTCTGTCCCATCTCTCCCCACACCCCGCCCCACCCACCAGCCCATGGGGGACAACTACAATGCTGATTTGGCCCTCAAAGAAATCCAGTTTGACACCCCTCTTTTAGTACCAAATGGCTCGCACTGATGATGTTACTTACTTTCAGGGGTAACTCTGAAACTCACACCTGATCTGGTAGTGATGGTGGCGGGTGGTTCAGAGAACCGGTAGCCAAAATCCCTGCCCCTCCCCATGCCCAGCTGAGCCGCGCGATCATCAGAGGCTTTTTTTTAACTTTTAAAAGCATTTTTTCTTCAGCCGAAGAGGTTGTAGAAAAAATGCTTTTAAAAGGCTCTTACAATCCCAGCTGAGTTGCCTGATCGTCAGAGGCTTCTTTTTCTTTTAAAAGCATTTTTTTAACAACCTCTTAGAAAAAAATGCTTTTAAAAGGTTAAAAAAAGCCTCTGACGATCCCAGCTGAGCAGCACCATTGTCAGAGACCTTTTTTTACTTTTAAAAACAATGCTTTTAAAAGTAAAAAAAAAAGATTGCGCGCCACAGCTGATCACCCCCCCACACACACACACTGTTCTACTTACCGCATGTCTCCTTTTGGTGTGCATTGCGCATGCACACCTCACATTTGGTGCGTGGTGCACACTGCACATGCGCAGCCAATGAACGGGTAGTAAACTGGTTCAGATTTCACCACTGCTTACTTTGGTAATGAAACGTTGGCAAGAAAACAAATGAAGCTCATAAACCACCAAAGACCCCATGGATCTACTACTTCGATGGAGCACCAGAGATAAGTCAAGTGCAATCTTCATGGAAATTTTAAGGATAATGAAAACTGACTCCTGCGCTCACAGAATAGACATAAAGGTTTCCTTCTGCACAAAAGCCAGCTGTATTCCCAATGACTTTTTTTTTGCTAGAGCAAAGAAAGCAGGCTTCCTTTCCATGCTCATTTCCCCAGACTTCATTTCTGGCTCACAGTCAGCTGTGGCTCTCACACACATATCTTTGCAATTACAGAGCAGAGAGGACTGCTGGGGAAGCAGGAAGGAAGCGCGCAGGTATCCCAGGGAAACTTTGCTTTTGGAATAATGAGGATGATCATAATTAATAAATTATTCTGTATCTTTGGAGAATTGTGCTAATTAGTAATCTCCTATTTCAAAAGTCCTAATATTTTATTTCTGCTTATTGCCAACTACCAAGTGGAACATTAATGGAAATGTGGACGACGGGTAGAGCAATAATTATAACGGTAATCATATGAACTTGTCTGCTGCTAACGTCTAATTAAAATAAATCAGAGGATGTAGAAAACGGGCTTCGCAGAGCTAGCTTTTCAATAACATGTTTTACTAGTGAGGACTAATTCGCTCGCACTCCATGCAGATGCTCTAGTTTTAGAAAGTGAAAAATCCTTGCCGGGAGATTTGAGTTGTACAAAAGAGATACTCTGAGTTCCTTAGAATATGGTTAATAGATTTGTTCTATTGAAACAGGCTGCTTAACAACTGTAGAACAGCCTTCTCAAACTGGCGCCTTCCAGGTGTGCTGGAGTTTAATTCTGAGAATCTTCATGTCTTAGGTTAAGCTGATTTAGAAGGAAAGAGGAACAAGTAGATTAGGCGGTAAAGCTAATGATTAGATGCACATATTATTGAAGCTTTGGGTATAGGAGGCTGCAATCCTGTATGCACACTTATTTGGAATTAAGGAACTCAATTAGATGTGCTTGGAATTTGGTAGAAGGGCACTTATATAAAACATAATTTGACCGATTATAAGAAACGAATGTAGCGAAAATTATCAACAGCAGGAAATTAAACCTACATTCACAGATCCATGTCCAATAAATTTTCAAAGGGGTCATTTTAGATTTTTAGATGTGCTTATAAAAGCACCCAAAAGGAGAAGACATTATAAGACCTACCACATTTTCATCCTGTGTACGTGAATAGCGCATGCCATCACATATTTGTTCCTTTAACAAGCATTTAAAACTACCCATGGAATTAGAATTTGCAATCCAACTATACCTATCAATCTTTTATTATATTCTATTGCATCTTACATTTCACTTAGAGCATATGTTTAACCCAGTGTCTGTCAGATATTGCCTACGTATGATGCCCCAGGCACCAGAAGGGG
>WNWU01000002.1:14051685-14073388 GCA_012654045.1 Ptyas mucosa | reverse complement strand
TATATATATATATATATATATATATATATATATATATATATATATGAAAGCTTCATTAAAATACAGTTATATAGTACCTAACAGGACCGCAAAATTGTATTATTGAATGACTTTTATTCTAAGGGACTTGAATGATTCATCACCATTTATCTCTAAGCAGGAAAGAAATAATTACATGTTGCATACACACACACACACACACAGAGAGAGAGATATCTCTCTCTGTGTGTGTGTTTAGTCCTTGTTGTCAACTGTGTTTGCTTTATAAAAGCTTTGAAAATAATCTGAAAAGTGCTTTAAATTACAGAATGAATGGGGTAGTGTTTCTTATATTTAATATTTCTGAAATTACTAAAAAAAACCCCAAACTCAAAATAATTCATTCTTGCATTTCTCTTTCCAATAGGTTTCATTAGTAGACTTTTATCTAACTGCTTTTTCAATACTCTAAAGACTTAGTTAATGACAATGCTCTCATTAGTAGCCAATCCTTCAACTTAAATTGCTGGATTGCCATATGATGATGGCTCTTAAAAATCTCTTTAATATATAATGTTAGAGCAATGGGAAAATATGTGGAGTAAAGGACTGAAATTTATGTTGAATTATATCCTTAAAGAGAACTTTTAAAAAATTATATACCAGTGATATTTAAATTATAAATAATTAAAACTATATAAGGGTGTTTCAAATGTTTGTTGTAAATGTAAGTACAAGGAGGATATTTTTTATCACATGTGGTGTATGTGTAATAGGGCAAAGAAATATTAGGAACAGATTTCTGGTTTAATTCAGAAAATTTTAAAAATGAAACATTTCTCCTAGGACTATTAGATAAAGAAATGAGGGGGAAATAGAACTTAGTTGCTGTTTATGTTGACGGCTGCTAGAATTCTATATGCCCAGAAATGGAAAGAAGTGTTAATTCCCATAATGGAAGAATTGATTGAAAAGATGATGGAACTGGAGGAGATGACAAAATTGACTGTATTAATTATGGACAAGAATGTGAATAGTTTTGTGGTTACTTAGAAGCTGCTTCTGGACTTTTTTTGCGAGAGAGAAAAAAACCTGAAATTTTTATTTTGGGTTTTGACAATTAAGTGGGTTATTGTTATAGAGATGATTATAGTTATTATTTCGTATAAGTAAAATTTTGATACTATAACTTTATTAGGTATCATACTCCATTGGAAAAAAAATCCTATCAAAAATCATTGCTGTTTGTTTCTTTTCTCTTCTCTCACTTTATTCTCTTTGTTCTCTTCCCTTCCCTTTTTTCCATTGTTTTTATTTCTATTTGCATTTTATATTAAGAACAAACTTTTAATAAAAATACAATTAAAAAAAACTCTTTAATATAGTAGAACTAAATACATTTCTTGACATACATACATATATCAATGGAAAATCTGGTGCTTGAAAATTACAGAGATTATAGAGATCATAGTAATTATTGGTAATATGCTTTCACTGAGTCCACCATAAATGTTTTCAGTAGTGTATAAAACCCAGAGACTTCTGCATTCTAAACTATGAAAACTTCTGCCACCAGAATTATTATTTCTATATTTACAGATAAGTTTTTCTTTTGCCCAAAATATACTACAGTTAGGCTATTAGGTACACTGCAACAAAATTATGAATCGCATTTGAAAATGATCATTCACTTTTCAAACTTGCTTATAGGTGACTTATCATACAGTACCATCATCAACAGGCTATAATATGTTAAAATAATATACCTCGCTAAATAGACTTAATTTCTGTTCTAGTTTATTCCATACATGTCAACTTGGCATTTTGACAAACAAAAATAATCTACTATGTGAATGTCAGGAGCAGGTTTTAAAAAATGATTTTTTAAAAGAGTTTCTGAATTAAGGTGGTAGAGTCACTAGAACAGGGGTGTCAAACTCGATTTCATCGGGCCACATCAGGGTTGTGTTTGACTTTGGGGGGCTGGGGTGGGTATGGCCAGGGTGGGCATGGCCAGATTGACATCACTCGTGTCGGGGGTGCCTGTGGCGGCCTGAGTGGTCTGCCAGTGAAAATGGGCTCATGAGCGCCATTTTCGGCTGGGAGAGCCTCCTGCAACCTTCCGCCAGTGAAAACCGAGCATGCAGCCCTCCAGAGTTCCATTTTTGCAGGCAGAGGCACCGTGGGCCGGTCCTTCACTGTTTCCAGGGCGGCCCCGCCAGCTAGATCTAAGCACCCCGAGGCCCAATTCAGCCCCTGGGCCTTGAGTTTGACACCCCTGCTCTAGAATATTCTTTTCCAACACAACAGTCCTAGATGTTTTTGATTGCCTCCTGCACTGGATCATGCCAACTAGAATCATGGACATTAGGGCAACAAATTAAAGAGGGCTAGCTAAATCTAAATTTTCATGCCACCAGAAAACTCTTGAGTTCCCCGTTCATCTGGCTCTTTTAAAGGCCATCCGTAAAATTTGCCATTGGAAAGGAATCTTTCAATTATGCACTGTCAGCATTACTGGGAAGCTGGGCCATTAGAATGCCCCCTCCCCAGATCAATCTAGAAATGGTGGAAAAAAACAGATGGACAGTCTCAGATTTTTTTCCAATCCCCATTGGATGTAATTATTATAATGATTTTACTATAGAGAACCATCATCTGAAGCTGGGGAGTGGACAATGGATTTATAAATGAATTTATAAACAATTAATAGGTCAAGGATGGCTACATGTATCCCTTGAAATCTTTTCTGCAATTCCTCAAAGCTTTCTGGTTTATACAGCTGACAATTTAGGGCAAATTTTCAATGAAAGGAAAAAGAAATGAGGGCACCTGGCCAGCTAGGGCTTAATCTCTATAACATGCTAGAAAATAATTTTAAAGGCCAAATGTTCTGACTGTTACTTTTGTCGTTGTGTCACACTGCAATTCCTCTGCAAACCTCAAAGGCTTAAGAAAAGATTTAAAAATCTGCCTCTTGCAGTCCGCAAAAGACGCCCCATCCTTCTAAGAGATTTCTGGAAAGTCTTCTGATTTTTTAAGCTTCCAACTAATGAAAAAAACAGAAAATGATTGCATTTTCCTTTGGGAATCTTTATAAATATTTATTATATTTCCACGTAAGAGAAATGTGGAGTTTTAAAAAAATATTATTATTATTGCATTTTCTCTTCTTTGTATAGTATTTCTTCTTGGATCCCTTAGGCAGTGGAATAGCTACCAAAAAGTGGGAGGGGGGGACCTAAAAAGAGAACTACCAAATTTAGCAATATGAAAGTAAGAAACAAAGTATTGTATACTTTATTTCTGGCTTAAAATTCCTAAACACAAGATAATTGTCAGCTTCATCTGGGCTGTGTTCTTTTTCTGTTACATTTAAATTAATTGCATATGGAAATATTTGTTCACTTGAGACACAGCTGTGATTTTTTCCTAGAGCACAGATTAATGGAAAAGCTAGACTTTATTACAACAGATACAGAGACAAAAACATTACAGCTTCTTCTCGTTTATTACTCCAAACATCAAAAACAAATCCATCTATCAGTTTTGTACACATACACACACAAAAGAAGAAAAAGGAAAAGCCTTCACAAATCCCTCCACAGCAGTCTGAGGGCCATTTCTTTTTATTTTTGGCTGTTTGATCTTTAAGATAATTTTAAAGTAACACACTTTCCCTTATCAAAGTGATCGAATGCATACTTTCACCTCCTTCTATGGCTTCTCTTCCTAGTCTAAGTATTCACTGCTATCTTAACCTTTCACCACTGATTCTAAGATAAAATTGCCCAATGGGTGATGGATGGATGGATCTATGCTACTGACATGTTTGGAACAACAACAAATAACATTAATCTTAAACTGAGTTGTGTTGAAATGAATAAAACTAACACGATTACACTTTATTTATGCAACCCATTTTTACCTTTCTGAGATTAAAACAATATAACTTTAGTAGTCGGTGTCAAAGGAGTTCTAGAAATCACACCCGAAGCTTTCAGATCCCAATTATGACTGGCTGAGTCATAATTTGGTTGAGGTGATGCCCCACTTAACATAGTAGAATTTACATCATTCATAATGATGATGGATCCAAAGTTTTAGCTTCTCAGGATATAGTTCAAAAATCAAGACATACTTTAACGTCCTTTTTTCTTTGACCAAAATGCGATGGAAAAGTCTCCATGTTTTTTATTTATGTGTGTGTGTGTGTGTGTGTGTGTGTGTGTGTGTGTGTGTGTATGTTTTCGTAAATTTTCACGGGTAGAGGTATGCAAGTTTTGATGTATTCGGGTGTTTTCCCATGTAAGATTGAGAGTATCTTGGCGACTCGTCATCTTCAGGCGGTGTCTTCAGCTTCATGCTTGTGTAAGGAAAGCATGAACAGAGCTGCCGTCTCTCTATAAATACTGGTGGGGAGGTGTGGGGTGCTGGCTTTGTTGCTGTGAGCGGATTGGTTGCCTGTGTTGTTACATCTTGATTGGTTGATGGAGTTCTAATCTGCAAACATCAACTCCATCAAACAATCAAGATGTAACAACACAGGCAACCAACCTGCTCACAGCAACAAAGCCAGCACCCCACACCTTCCCACCAATATTTATAGAGAGAAGGCAGCTCCAATCACGCTTTCCTCGCACAAGCATGAAGCCGAAGATACCAGCCTGAAGATGAGGAGTGGGACCTCGTCGAAATGTCGCCAAAATACTCTCAATCTTACATGGGAAAAGACCTGAATACAACAAAATTTGCATATATATATACATACATACATACATTCATACATACATACATACACATATCTATCTATCTATCTATCATCTATCTATCTATCTATCTATCTATTTATCATCTATCTATCATCTATCTATCTATAAAATCTGGGTAGCAAATAAATATAGCTGGATTGCAGTAAAGATCTCAACCAGTGGATAGATGTCCAAACAGCATCACCTTTTAAAGTTCTAGGCTCTAGCAACGGGTGTTAAATTGGTAGCCTGTGGGCCAGATGCATCACACACAGGCCACACCCACCCCAGCTCCATGAAGGGAAAAAACATTGCCAAACATCACATGATGGCAACATGACGTAGCGAGCTTCGCACCTAATACTTAGTAAAGGGCAATCTCATGGCAGCTTCATCAACTAGATGTTCTGAAGGCTTTATTCTAGGTGATGATGAACAAGCTACTAAGATTGTTGGACGAGCAAGCACAAAAACAGTCAGGGAAGTGATGCTTATCAAGTACTTGGGAGGTGAGGGCTTGGCAGCACAAGGAAACAACAGCCAACAATTTAATAGTCATCCATCAACCCCCAATCAACATTTCAAAAGACACATACAACAGGCACCATATAAATATCACACACAAAATAGCCCAAAGCACACATCCTCAAGCTCCCTGAGAATGGGCTCCAGCACAAGTCTGAAAACTCAAAAGAAAAAAACCCTCTGGTCTCAGTGACCGACCCAGATTGGAGCCTGCAACAGAATTAGAGTTATATTTTACTATACAAGCAACTTCCTTGGAATTAATAATGTGTGATCAATAATTATGTTTATAGTGAACATATTCTTTTAAAAATACATGAGGATGAATGTTGTAGCACAGGAGAAATATATATTTTAACAACTCATTCTTTACATAACATTCTGTCTCACAAATAATCCTGACACTCAAAAAGTCAAGAGATGTGTATACCCCCATCTCAATTTCCCAACAAATAAATTTGTTTGCCTACTTTATCCTGTCGGAAATTAAATTGGGCTCAGGAAGCTGTTGGAAAGAGCTTTGATGTGACTTTCCTCCCTTCTCCAAGTGTGTTTGTGGTGGTTCCTTCTCTAGTTTGCTTCAGTCTATTAGCAGGTTCCATTAGAATTTCCTTGAAAGACAAGTGGACAGAATGCTAAGAGCCCTTGTCAGCGATTGAAAATGATCCTTGCATTTATGCAGACATTAGGCTATTACTACAAAACTAAAGAATGCAAGGAGCCAACCAACACAAATGGCATTGCATATGCATGCATTTTAGAGTGATAGGGTAGCATGACCTTCTACACACCAGCTTTGGAATAGAAGTGAAACTAGGTCTTGAGAGCCTGCATTAAAAAAACATGCTTTCCCCATAATAAATCAAACTCACTCATAGACTAATCAATAAAACAAGACCTAGACTAACCTTTGAAGGGCTCTTGTTACATTAAATTGCTTCTCTAACATAATATAATCAGTTTAAACTGTTCAAGGTCTTCCTCTGTAATCATCAAGGAACCATCTAAATGCACAGGCAAAATCCCAGAAAGGGAGGCATATCATACAGGAAAAAGACCTTATTTGCTATTTTTCAAATATTATTGGCATAACTCAGACAAGCAAATGGCCTGCAGGCTATTTAATACCTACTTCCACTGTCTGCTGAAGTTGAAAGGATTATTTAAGAACTTACGCTTTAAAATGCCATGCTTACTTTATTTATTCATTTGTTTATTGAATTTATGGAGCTGCTCATCTCAATGTTTGTGGTTCTGGACTGCTCACAATACAAAACTTAAAAACAAAAAAACAATAAAGCATCATTATAGCAAAGCCAAGCCCCCTGCAATTGAACACAATTGAACTACACATATTGGATTCCATTAATAACCTGGCCCTAGCAGGAACACTCAGATCTTGAAAGCTTTCTAGAAGCCTAGCAGCATCAGGACCATTTGGATAGAGTCTGTACAGGAATGATTCAGTCCAAGGCCCCTGGCCTGCTCGTCCAAGCAGCAACCCTAATCTCAGTCAAACCATGCAAGAGAACTTCTGGAATTACTTCATATTCCATTTGGAACTCTCCCAAGTTCATCAGGTATTGGTGTCACCCAATGAATAGATACTTCCTCTTTGCATGAAGGAGCTGGCAAGGACAACTGCAAGGCTAATAAGGAGTGACTTCTCGATGACAAAAAACTGATGGTAACTTCTCCCAACTCAGATCATGTCACTATTGCCCCGAGGCAAAATCCAGATCTAATCTCTCTCCCACTCTTTCTCTTTCTCTTTCTCTTTCTCTTTCTCTTTCTCTTTCTCTCTCTCTCTCTCTCTCTCTCTCACTCACTCACACACACACTCACTCACACACACACACACACATTATCAAGGTTCTGATTGATGAACCCAACCAAGCCAGAAAATCAAGACAATCAGATCTCTTTAAGAACAGCTTTATTGAGTACATCATTTCAGCATACGTGAAAGCAAAACCAACTCTAATTAATTCCTGTAGTTTTCATATAATTAAAGAATATATACTCCCCTCCGTCCGTGTTACAGGTCACATTGTCCAATTAGGTGTTCTAGCATCTCCTGGGTAACTCCCTCCTGTCTCCGGCCAGCACCTGTTCAGATGACCTTGGTTCTCACAGGACGATCCAAAATTCTCCCTCCCCACCATACTGTGTGGCAAGCTGAGAAACAAAAAGATGGCTGTGGCAGCATAGGTCCATTTTGAAGTTCACACACACACACACACAGACGCACACACACCATAGCAAGTTATGCCTTTAATAACTTAGATCAGATCCATAGTTGTCATGGTGCCATGATTTCTGAGTTAATCTGAAATCTGAAAGGCAGATTGAAGTCCCCTCCCTTATTCTTTTTAAAAGAATAAGATGAAGTTAGTAGCATAACTCAACAATAAACATATTTTATATGCAGAAATAAATACCCATGTTTCCCCAAAAATAAGATCTGGTCTTATATTTTTTTTGCCACCAAAAAAGACACCAGGTCTTATTTTCGGGGGGGGGGTCTAATTACTGACTCACTTCATGGTGGTGGCAGTGGCAACCCCACCCATCAGAAGACTGCTGCCGACCCACTTCTTCTGCAGCCACTTGCCGCCTCTTTTGCGCATCCGTTTTGCTGTCCCCTGCCTCCATTTTGCTGTCAGAGGCTTCTGGAAAGCCCTCTGCAGCTGAGAAACGGGCTCCAGATTGATGTGCACGGTGCCCCTTTGCTTCCATTTCATCTTCAGAAGCCTTCCAGAAGGCATCTATAGCCAATAAAAGAGCTCCGGATCAATTACTTATCAGTTATCAGCTGCAGAGGGCTTTTTGGAAGCCTCTGATGGTGAAAAGGAGGCCAGGGGCGATGCATGAGTCAATCCAGAGCCCATTTCTTGGCTGCAGAGGGCTTTCCGGAAGGCCTCTGTTACCAAAACAGAGGTTGGGGCAACATGTGCAAGCGGCAGCAAGTGGCCGCAGAAGGAGTGGGCCTGCAAGGCGAGGCAGGTGTTGGAGTGTGCAAGGCCTGGGAAGTAGGGCATCTCCACCTCCCATCCCCATCCTAGCTTAATTTTCACCCATGCACCTCAGCCCACCCCCTGCACCCCAGAGTGGGCAGGGTCTTAATAAGGGCTTATTTTGGGATAGGGCTTATATTGGGCATACGTGTAAAAAATAAAGCTAGGACTTACTTTCAGGGTAGGTCATATTTTCAAGAAAACGTAGTAGATACCCATAAATTTCCAAATTCATCTGTAAATAAATCTCAGGGTTAAGAAGATATGACCTTGGAGATCTACCAGTTTAATTGATTGAGTGAGTGATTATGTACCATTAAATTGCTTTTGACTCCTAGCAACTGCATAGAAGATCATCTCTATGACAGAAGATCTTCTCTTCTCTAACTGTACTTTCAAGTCTGCCAATGTTGCACTCATTGCCACTGTAACTAATCTCAGCCACCCTGTTGCTGGTCATCCTCTTCTTCTCTTTCCTTCCACCTTTCTCAGAAATAGATACTTTTCCAGAGAGCTGGGTCTTCGTATAAGGTGTCTGAAGTTGGAATAATTTGAGGCTGGTCTTTTGTGTCTCGAGTCAAAACTCTGGGTTGATTTATTCAATGATCCATCAGTTTGTTTTCTAGGCTATTCACAGTATTTTTGGGAAACTTCTCCATCACCAATATTTAAAGATGTCAATACTCTTCCAATCCAGCTTCCCTTAGTATATATTTAGTAATAAAGGGACAGCATGTAGCCTTGTTGCACTCCTTTGGTGACCTAGAGCAAATCTGTTCCTACCATTCTATCCATACTGTGGCTTTTTACTGTGATATCTTTTGAAAGACTTATTTTTCCATGTGTTTCCATCTTCAGTGTCTTTACAGATGTTGTAATAGTGCTTCTTGCCCCCTCTAACAGCTTTCTGATACTCTATGTTGAATTATGACACAAAGAACAGAATATGTATCGGGGAACAATTTCCGGATCGCTGCCTTAAACTTCAATTGAAGGTCCATTGTTCTTTAATAAAATGCATGAGATGTTGATTTATTATTTGCTTCTTTAATTATGGATTTATAGATTAATTGCATCAATATGTAGAGATATAAGCCTTATTGAGGCTTATTTTCAGATGATTGAACTTGGAAAAGAGTTCCTTTCTCTCCAAAGATTTGAAGGTCATGTCCATGATTTTTCTTTTCTCATTTTATTGAATCATCTTCACAGCTAAGTAGACATTTCAATCTAAGTCTCTCAAGTCAGGATAAAGAAGCAGAGCCCAACTACAATATTCTATGGGCATAGTGAGACAGCCCTCATTGCTGCTACCAAGCAATTTTAGAAGCATTTTTTTTACTCCAAGGACAGCTAAACCAAGCATGGGAAGAGGCCTTTACAAGGTTGAAGCAGAGGAGATAGGCAGTTTAAGCCAAGACTTGACAGTTCACAACTGTACAATTAAAGTAAAATTAATCTTCACTTTACTGGGCAATTTAATAGGTTAGCTGGGTCTTAGTAGAATTAAGTTTTAGTAGGCTAATTCACTTGATTTGCTACTCAATAATACGTTCCCCCCCTCTTTATTTAATCTTTCTAAAATTATGGTGCCTGGAATGCAAATAAATTCTTTCACCCAGCCTGCAAACTGTTTTAGATGTTTTCAAGTGTGAAAAAGTAAAAATCATATGTGAAACTCCATGTATGTCTGAATGTTGCACAAAGTGGTGTCATATGCATGTTTTCCAGTGTAAGAACCAAAACACATTCATAAATGTGTTTCTTCACAGCTTGGGCAAAATGTGATGGAGAACAAGAAATGCAGATGTTCTTGTCCGTTCCTGAAAAGAAGTACCTGAGCCACACATCAACGTCAACATGAAGAGTTTATACTAAATCAGAATACAATATCCCAAACCCAAGCAAAACAATTCTAGTATTTTTATCAGTTGTTATGATTGTAATAGCAAATAAGCTAAATTATATTATACAGATTTTAGATAATGTAACAGTAGATGGGTTAACTTTTTTTACCAATGTCTATGGAGATTCTCAGTCATCCAGGTCATGGTTGTCCCAAAGGTGCTTTTTCAAGAGGCAACTGGACTTCTTTGTTTTTTCTTTGAAGACATTTCACTTCTCATCCAAGAAGCTTCTTCAGCTCTGACTGGATGATGGGGGGATGGAAGGATTTATACCCCTTATAGGCAGCTGGTCATTTGCATTATTTCAGCAAGTCATTAAAGCCACTTTAATGGCTTTAATCTATCTGGGTCACTGAGTAGTAGTCCATCTGCATTTAAAAAACAAGGGCCACTCTTTCAAAGACATCAAAGTCCACATTTTGGACAGAGAGGACCGCTGGTTTGAAAGAGTAGTCAAAGAGGTCATCTATGTCAAAATTTCTCAACAGAAGGGGAGGGATATGACATCATCTATCTTCAGTTACAACTTTCAATGGTTCTAAGAAGGCTCACTTGTGCTACTCAGGTGACCCTGACAACATAGATAAACTTCCAAGTGTCCTTAATGACTCTCTAAAAGATGGGGGTGAAATGTAAAATGTGTTACTACCGGTTCTGTGGGCGTGGCTTGGTGGTGGTGGTGGTAATGTGACTGGGTGGGCGTGGCCAACTTTTTTTTTTTAACTTTTCAAAGCATTTTTTCTAATGCTTTGAAAAGCCTCTGGCGATCAGGCAACTCAGCTGGGATCGTTACAGAGGCATTTTTAAAAAATGCTTTGAAAAGCCCCTCTGCCAATCAGGCAACTCAGCTGGGATCATCAGAGACTTTTCAAAGCATTTTTTTTACCACCTCTTCGGTCAAGAGGTTGCAGGAAAAAATGCTTTGAAAAGCCTCTGAGGATCCCAGCTGAGCCGTGCGTTCATCAAAGGCTTTTTTTTTTTTACTTTTAAAAGCATTTGTTTGTTGGAAGAGGTTGTAGAAAAAATGCTTTTAAAAGTAAAAAAAAAAAAACCTCTGATGATCGTGTGACTCAGCTGAGCATGGGGGGGGGGGGGGTTTGCAGGGATTTTTGCTACCGGTTCTCCGAACTACCCGCCGCCATCGCTACCAGATCGGGCGATCCCGTCCGAAGGAGCAGGAGCATTTTACCCCTGCTAAAAGAATTCAAATGATCATCTGTCTGCTAGGAGTATAAATCCTTCCATTCCCCCACCATCCAGTCAGAGCTGAAGAAGCTTTTTGGATGAGAAGTGAAATGTCTTAAAAGAAAAATCAGAAAGTCCAGTTGCCTCTTGAAAGAGCACCTTTGGAATTTTTTTTACCAATCTGTTACCAAATTCACTATATGAATATTTTTCATATATTTCATTGTAGAGGCATCTTTCAAAATTTTCCAAAATGCCAAGTTGCCAAACTTGGTAGCCCTCGGCTTTCAACCACATCTGTCTTGAGGACAGGTAGGCAAGAGACAACAAGAAGAAAGGTAGCTTAGACTGAGACATGACAGGAGATGCCATTAACAGAACTCAAATCTGGTTACCTTTTCATTCAGGATCCTTCAGGATTTACCATACAATAAAACTCAACTTACACCCTTTTATTTAGTGACCATTTAAGTTATAATGCCCCCCCTCCAAAGTGACTTATGACCATTTTTCACATTTATAATTGTTGCAGCATCCAGTGGTCACGTGATCAAAATTTGGATTTTTGGCAGTTGTTATATATTTATGAGTTGTAGTGTCCTGTGGTCAGGTGATCTGGTCATAAAATGAGGCCTACCTGTATTTCTTCCCCACTTTAAATACACTGAATGTGTGGACTAGGCATGATTCTGATCATAAAGGAAATAATCTGTTTATACAAAATGTTAGCATATATGTCTTCTAACAATACTTCACAATTCTAGGTTGCAATGAATGGGACCCTTCTTGAAAATACTGTTCTAATTGTAGTGTGAGTAACAAAATGAGTAATTTTTTCAATGATATCAACTTGAAAGATAACGATGTAGTCTACTCATAGTTTGTAGGCCTATTATTAAATGCACTTGAGGATAGAATTGTTCTATTTCCAATAATCAGGCTTTGGCATAAAGTCTAAGGGAGCTGATGTTAAATTGGAACATTTAACAGCAGCTAGACTTCATGACTCTTAGCAAGTATAATTTTATTTCTGTGAGATAATGTGCATTGCAATTTCTGGGCTAATGCTTTGTACTTTAGTTTTTATTTATGTATTGTCATTAAAATGTACATTTATCCTCTGAGGAATAAATGGACTGGATGTTAAAATAAACCAGACAATAATCTGGAATCAATATGAATAGGAATAACAAAACAGAAATTATGCAAAATGTGAAAATAAAGGAAGCTTGTCTCAGATAACTATTTCAGATAGAAAAGATGCTCTTGTAGAAGAAAAAAAAAACTATAACATTTTATTGTCAAAACTGCTTAAGGCCAAAGCAATCTTCAGGCCTAGCTTGTGCATTCTTCAGTTAATGCACATCACCACAACTCATAAGTCATGCTTAACCACCACCACCACAATCCAGCCACAGCTGTTTTGCTTATAGAAAACCCATCTTCTCTTGTCACATTCTTAGATGGCCACAAAACTCATTACATGAGGCACAAAACATCTATAGCAGCTACTTCCCCATATTTTCCCCTTATCTTGTATAGCATCAATTTTTGTACACAAGTGCAAATGTGCAAGACAGCCTTCGCAGTACAGGAGACAATGGCAAGACCTGATAGGTGTGAAGAGAACATAGATACCGCTGTGAGATCCAACGGATGGTACCAACGTGACACTTGTATTGGACTTCTGACCCAATGTTGCTGAATTTCTTCTGTGTTAGAAAGTCATTAATATTTTCCATTGGATTCAATGCTGAAATGTTGTTGCAAACAATATTGGGATTTTGTTCACATTAACTTACTGGGAAAACTTGGTTTGTTGAGAGAGAGAGAAAGAGAGATGATAGATAATAGAGCAGGGGTCCCCAACTCCCAGGCCACGGCCCACTATCAGGCTGTGAGCTGTCCAGAACTGGGCCACCCAAAACAGCATACGAGCATACCAATAAATAATTCTCTTCTCTTCTACTCTACTCTACTCTACTCTACTCTACTCTACTCTACTCTACTCTACTCTACTCTACTCAACTCTACTCTACTCTACTCTACTCTACTCTACTCTATTCTAAAACCTTGTCAGCCCAGAATTACTGCAAGTTCTAATCTCACCAAGCTCAAGGTTGACTCAGTCTTCCATCCTTTCTAAGGTAGGTAAAATGAGGACCCAGATTGTGGGGGCAATAAGCTGTCTTTGTATAAATATACAAAAGTATGAAGGCTATTGCTTAACACATTGTAAGCCACCCTGAGTCTCCGGAGAAGGGCGACATATAAATCAAATTTTTAAAAAATTGTCTTTATGAAATGGGCAGCCATAAAAATGAGTTTAAATAAATTCATTCATTCTTCTTCCCAGCAACGTAGGACAGAGTCACTGTGAGAACAGAGAAAGTCTTCTGTGTTCTCCCCCCCCCCCCCAAAATCCTTGTTCTTGTCCTGCAATTAACCATGGTGGCGCAGTGGTTAGAATGCAGTACTGCAGGCTACCTCTGCTGACTGCCAGCTGACTGCAATTTGGCAGTTCGAATCTCACCAGACTCAAGGTTGACTCAGCCTTCCAGCCTTCCGAGGTCCATAAAATGTGGACCCAGATTGTTGAGGGCAATATGCTGACTGTAAACTGCTTAGAGAGGGCTGAAAAGCACTGTAAAGCAATATATAAATCTAAGTGCTATTGCTATCCGTCTGCCAGCTCAATATTTAGATTGTAGTTGGCTGAAAATTGGAAATGGTAGGTGGTAGAGAGAAATACCCTTTTTCTAAAGGCAGCTGTTAATGCCAGTGTGAACCAGCAACCTGGCTCTGGATGATTAGGTAAGCATCACAGCATGAAAATGGGCAGAGGGAACAGATACATGCAAGCTATGATGCAACCACATCCCCAGCTTTAGATGCTCCTCGATGTTGAGGACTTCTTGTTTTTTTAAAAAATGATAATAATATGCATTAAAAGATTTTTGTTCTTCTCAGCTGTGAAGTCATATCTGACCCATTGCGACCCCATGGACAATGTTCCTCCAGGCCTTCCTGTCCTCTACCATCCCCCGGAGTCCAAAAGATTTTACCTAGTGATAAAAATAAATATATATTTTTTAAAAAGAAAAAGAATTTTAAAAATGCAGAAGTGAATAAACACAAAGGAAATAGAAAAAGGTGGATATTGGGAAGGGAAGTCAGGGAAGGGCAAAGCCAAGCAAGCCAAGCCAAGTCAATATATTAAGAATCAGCTTCTGATCTTCTTTACAAAAGTTACAAGTAAAGTTATCAATTATCTTCCCTCTTTAAGGTTCTGCCATAATTGCCTTTCTCTCTCATTTTATGCTTTCTAATAATCAAATCCATAACTCGCTAATTCATTTTTCCCCCTTTTTCAGCCAAAAGACCATAATGGGCTTCCAGTCACTAATAAATGTATTTGTTGTCTTCTTCCTGATCAAACAAGTTAATTTTGCCAATTCTAAAAATTATGTCATTTCATCCCAACCATTCCTCCATTATGAATATTTTGGAGTTTTTCCATCTTTCTGCATATCATGGTTTTGCTGTAGTTACCATGTACAGAAACAATCTTCCATGGTTTTTTTTCTAGCTGAGAATCTATACGTCTCAAAAAAAATGTTTCAGTTGAATATTGCTGTTTAAAATTAAAAGAAAAGTTTAATCCAGACAAAAAGATAAGTGGAATTAAATTACACAAAACAGAATTTGAGACTGTATAACATGCAAATGAGGAATGTGTGTTCACAAAAATGTATAAACTTTTATTGAAATTTGAAATGGAAGTTAAAGAATGCATGATAAAATTGGCCAAAAATTTGGCTTATAATATACAGATGAACCAATGGGTGAAGATGTGGCTGAAAGGACAGAGATTTACACTGTGTTATAATTTTTACAATATGAGGTACCATTGGCATATACTCCCCCCCCCAAAAAAAAAATTGTCCAGGATGTACAAAGGTACTTCCAATCTTTGTTGAAATGTGGAAAACATAAACGCTCATTTTACCATGCATAGTAAATTTGTAAAAGAGCTAGAAATTTTTTTATACTTAGCCATATCAGTGGGCATGCTAGCTCAGCTCTGGTGCACATGCGCATGCCGGCCAGCTGATTTTCGGGCCTTCTGGGCCCACCAGATGTAGGGAAACAGGCTGTTTCCTGCCTCTGTAGGGCCTGAGGGGTCGTGGTGTAGGCCATTTTTCTTTCTCACCTGGCTCCAGATCCTCTCTATGCATCTGGGAAGGGCGAAACAGCCTTTCCCATTCCCTCAGAGGCCCTCCGGAGGCCTGAAACAGCCAATTTCCCAACTCCCGGTGGGACAAGAAGTGACATTTTTTGCTGTCCCTAGCCCCCAGAGACTCCTAGAGAGGCCTACCAGGCCATCGTGTGCTAGAAGTGGGGGAGGGAAGGGGGTTGCACGTGCATGTGCAGGGCAGGATGCATAAAATTATGGGTGTGGGCACGCACACACGCAAACTTCCCCCACCCCTCCCCTCTCCTGGCATGCGATGGCAAAAAGGTTAGCCATTACTGGGATAGTGTGTCTATAGATGTTAGACAATTTCCCCATTAAATAAATTTAATAAAGTGTTCTCTACTGCAGATTTGAGAAAGTTAATGGAGCACTGAAAGTTAATGGAGCACTGATCACTAAGGGATACAGGGTTGCAAATGGTTTTCTGAGGGTTCAACTTAAAGTAATGTAAAAAAAAAAGCCATTAGTGGCATTTTAAGAATATACATATACAATAATATATTATAAAAAGGAAGACTTGGGTCCAACTGGTACTACCTGAAATCTACAATGAATGAAAATATGTCATCTTTTACTTTCAAAGGTCACAACCCCTCAAAGTGCCAAGAAAGTGGGGTTGCAGAATTGAAAATATGGTAATTCTAATTAAATTCTGTGTCCACGTGCAACTTTGTATCAGTTTATAGTATTTTTTCTCTTTAAATATGTTATTTCCCCCCCCCCCCAAATAGATACACAAGATACCCAATGTAGAAATTGAACAGCAAATAAGGCATGAAAGAGTTTGCCAGCCAGTATTTTCCATTCTTTTGCACTTTTGTACCACAGTGCTGGATAGACCAATTAATGCGACTGTGAAGTCTCTTTTTGTATTCACGTTGAAAAAAATAGCATTTTCAGCTAACTTGACTAGAATTAGTAAACTGCCTCTGGGTTTTTCCTAGCCAAACCACTATTTATTTTCATGAAGTCAAATGGCTTCAATTAAACCATCTGAAACACCATTTGTTGCAAAGAGTTGAAATGCTGGATTTGAGCATGAATGTCAGGAAATAGGTAAAGTTTCCACCCCTCACATCTTCTTTCGCTTCTGAATTTCACTTACAGCCAAACAAATCTTAAGTATGAAGGCTCTCCTTGAGGAAAAATGTCAACAGAGGAAATCTTAGGGGAAAAATACTGTACATCTGTTTGTAAGGGCATGGGTTGCAGCCATAAGAGGATAATTAAGCTGTAGACAGACAGGAAAAAGAAGCCAGATTAGCACCAGAAGTTGGAGCTTAAACTGTAAGTCAGGGATCAAACTGAGAGTCAAAAGAAGCCCCACAAAGTCTGCAGTTGTCCAGAAGAAAGCTTAACCTGAAAGCCAATGGTCCTCATGGCTTGGTTAAGAACAGAATAACAGAATTGGAAGGGATCTTGGAGGGCTTCTAGTTCAACCCCTACTCAAGCAGATGACCTTATACCATTTCGGACAAATGGCTGTCTAATCGCTTCTTTAAAACCTCCAGTGACAGAGCACCCGCAACTTTTGAAGGTAAGGTGTTCCACTGATTAATTTTTCTCACTGTCAGGAAATTTCTCCTTATTTCTAGGTTGGATCTCTCTCCTTGATTAGTTTTCATCCATTGCTTCTTGTCCTGCCTTCAGGTACTTCGGAGAATAGGTTGACCCTCTTTTCTTTGTGATAGCCCCTCAAATATTGGAAGATTGCTATCATGTCACCCCTCCTCTTTTCATTAGACTAGACATATCCAATCCCTACAAACATTCTTCATAAATTTTAGCCCCCAGTTCCCTAATCATCTTTGTTGCTCTTCTCAACACAAGTTCTAAAGTCTCATCTTTTTTATATTGTGGAGATCAAAACCGGATGCAATATTCTAAGTGCAGCTTTACCAAGGCATTATAAAGCCTTGGTAAATTCTAACCCTCTTGATTCTAACCCTCTGTTAATGCAGCCTAGGACAGTGTTACAGTTTTTTATTTTTGGTGGCTGCAGCATATTGCTGACTCATATTTAAATTATTGTCCACTAGGATTCCTAGATTGCTCTCACAGTTACTACTATTGAACCAGGTACTACCTATTCTATACCTGTGCATTTGGTTTTTCTTGCCTAAATGTAAAACTTTACTTTTCTCACCATGGAATTTCATTTTGTTCAAGCCTATTGAGATCCTCTTGGATCTTCAGCCTATCTTCTGAAGTGTTGGCTATTCCTGACAACTTGGTGTCATCTATAAATCTGATGAGTTCCCCTTCTATTCCCTTATCTAAACCATTTATGAAGATAATGAAGAGCATTGGACTTAAAACAGTACCTTGAGGTAGTAGAGGTACCCCACTGCATACTTTTCTATGTTCCATTAACTTCTACCTGTTGAGTGTGATTGATCAGCCAGTTACTAATCCATCTGGTGGAGATGCTGAATCCATCTGGTTTAGGGGTAGAACTTGGAACTTTCCCTCAGAAAATCTCCACTGCCCAGTTATCTTTAGGGCTGATTCTTCCCAACTATGCATGGTGGTGGGGAGAATAGGTGATCCTTTTCACACTTTCTGATTATGCTACTTTCTAGTGCTAGTGTCTAGGAAAAGAGCTCATTTTGCAGGCTATACATCCTGCCAACTTCAGGCTCATGGAATAAGAGAGTATCTTTGATTTTAAATCCAATCGGCAAATATCACCTCTGGCAGGCTGGATGATGAAACAAGGACGAATTCCAAATTAATAGCCATACTGTTTATTTGAAGAGGATGAATGTGATGAGAGCATTTGAACAGAGCCTTATTAAAGGTTCACACCCTTGGAAGTTATTTTCACTCAGTCTCTCTCTCCCCCTCCTTTTATAAATGCCGTCAGGATTTTATTTTTCTCTTTGTATGTCCAAAGATATACACAATCCAACCTGTTCATGGAAGATAAAAAAGAACTGGAGAATTTTTGGCCTTGATGCACAACTCTAAGCATTCAAGTTAATTTTGGGCCTAGTACAGAGTAATAAGCCTGAATACGATCAGAGGAATTAAAGAACTGCTGGCTACAGCTTTGAGTAGTAAAGGAGTACAGATCTGGCACCTTGTCTTGCCATCTGTTCCTTGTCCAGGGGAATGTGTTTCAGATCAATTGTTTTGGAGGGCTAGTTATAAATTGTTGCCTGTGGCATGTTTTTAGACATGGAGGACATATCTCCTCGGCTAAACCATCCTTTGGCCTGATTTCTGGCAAATCTATGGTGTTCAAAGCCAGGAATCGTTGGCTATAAACACAGCCTCTGCTGAGCATATTTTGGCAGCGATCTCTCCTGATTTAAGTAGTTGTTCAAGTTTTGGGAGAAAAGAAAGAGAAAACAATTTAAATTGACTCAGAGGAAGCACGAGATTGTAGCATAGTGGAGACATACAGAGATGAAGCAACTGAAGATCAAAACATGGTTGAATTTTAAATGTCAAGGAAATTGATTTATAGCAAGTCATCCCAACAACCTGTAATGCATGGACATTGCTAAAATCTAAATAGCATCCTGGTATCTCTTGAGTCCTAATTGGTATAAACTGTTTACGTGAATCTCTTTCTCTTTTAAACTCTCTTTATAGCTGCATAAATATTATAATTCATTAAAATTTCACACGACACAAAGGCACTCAATTATTTTTCCATCCCAATTGCACAAAATAAAATAAATTGTTCAGTTAATTTACAAGCATATCTCAGATCATTCTAAATCAATAATTCTTATCCAATTATAGTTAATTTCAGATGGCCACAAAGAAGTGTGAAGAAAGCATGTAAAATATTATTACTAACATTTTGGCACCATTATGGATTTTCAAAAGCTGGAGCAACACTCTCCATACAACCAACTAAGGGTAGAGCATGGTGGCAACCCAGCCAAGGGTATCTGCCGGGAGGTGAAAAGAAATCAAGACGATGGCCACTCCTGTGCAGTATGAAATAAAGGAGCAGAGTGTTGTGTGGTTGCCGTTATCACCTTTGTAACACACCCATTGCACCGTAGTTAAGAGAAAAAAATGGGTCCAGAACTGGGAAGCAAAGAAGAGGCAGAGAGACCATAGAAAAAAAGGGTGTTAGGAGAGTGGAAGAACAATTTTTTCTCTTTCTCTGTTTTTCAATACTGAGGCTATGATTCCTTCTTATATACATTCATAAATTATTTCTTTTTCAAAATTAATTAAAGAGTAATCAAAAGCTAGATGTTATTACTATAAGGTCTTCGTTGCTGCACCACTCCCTCCCTCCCTCCCTCCCTCCCTCCCTTCCTTCCTTCTTTTCATTTTGAGTTGGTATAAATAAATGTTGGTAGCCAGTGAGAGATGAAGCTAGGGATAGTTTACAGGATTGCAGTATCTCCCTCTATTAAAAATTCTTTACCCTGAATCAGTCTAATATTTATTATCACTGGTAGGTAGAGTGTTCACTACATTTATTTTAACTAAATACATTCTTCCTTGTGCCCTAGACAGCCTTATCATTCTTTTGAGCATTTAAATTATCTATTTAATTTAAAATTCAATTGTTTTCCCTCATTGAGTCAAACTGGAATTGCACTATATGTGATTGCTGCTTTTCATAATGAATTATGGGAGAGTTTGAATTTGACTAAAGTTGTGGATGGAGGTGGGGGGGAAGAGGCTGTTTTATTTCTCCCCTCTAGTCATTTTTTTCCTCCTAATTAAAATACCCTCAAAGTTGGTTTTCTACCCGTTGGGAAATAATTTGGGGATATTTCTCTAAATTAATGAATTCCTTGCTCTTGTTCCTTGCTCAATCACTCATGCGTTCCTCATTTACATAACTTCAAAAAATTGTTGCACACAGATCCATTCTACAATGTATGGTTTGAGTCTGTTACTCTTGTTCCTCTCTCAGGCAACACGCATCTGGACATCTTGTCTTGGTTCTTTATTTCAGATCTTTTCCTCTCTTTTGATAGTGTCTCCACATTTCCCCAGTCACGTAAGATCCACCCAACTCAAACACTTCAAGGATTAACATAACCCAACCAACAGACACCCAAATCTATTCATAGCCCTGCATATGTTGCTAGAGATACTGATAAATATAGAGACAGAGGGAAATACACATACTTTGAGAAAATATGCCTCTAGACAGAAGCATATTGTGCATATGCAAATAGCGACGTGTCTGCCACTGAAGTTTTTGCTCTTTAGCATTTGCTTAACTGTATCTCTTTTCTACTTCTGTGCCTCCATCTGTTTATGCCACCTCCCCTTTAAAAAAAATACCAAAAAAATCACTTACGAATATATCACTGCAACAAATACAACTGCCAGGTGTAACATGATAGTGTGTCTGGTGGAGAAGAACAAGAAGACAAATAAATAAATAAAAAGACAAAGGAGGCTTATTTACATTTCCTAACAAAGGTTACTAGAAATGGGTTTGATTCATTTCATCTGAACTATGTTCGCTCTTGGTTAGATTTCAAATCTGGTTACTTACAAGAAATTGTATAATCCAAGCCATGTCATCAGCTTTCTTAATTTATTTCCTTGAAATGACAGGCCTGGCAAAGACAGGCTAGCCTCTCAGATGTCTGGATTACACTGTAGCTATGGAAACAGGTGTTAAAGTGCTATGAATTTCAAGTTATACCAATGCACTGCACATCACGTTCTATACTGACGGTATGTTGTTATTTTACATGATGACCAATGGAGTGGCATCAATTTTCCTGACTTAGAAGAGACAATTGTGCAAGTTATTCTTTGTGATGAAGTTAGGAAGCTTTTTCTGGAGACAGTTGGATATGTACAAGGTTAAGATATTTGACTGCCAGGTCAAAGTTTCCTCTTCAGCTAACAGAAATAAGAGTTTTTAGAAGATATACAAGTCTAAAGTTCATTCACCCAGAGATTGCCCAAGTAAAGAATTGAATCCTTTTGACCATTTCAGTTCTACAATAAAACCATCATGTTGAAACTATATACCATAAGGGGAAAAAAATAACAGAGTAGATGTACTCAGAATTGATTCAATTCAAATATCATAGTCCGACATGTTACATAGAAATCTGAGTGAATGTTTCCAAATTC
>WNWU01000002.1:14024185-14046685 GCA_012654045.1 Ptyas mucosa | reverse complement strand
TGCCCTTCCCCTCCCTACCCTTCCAGGGGTCCCCACATGCCCCGTTTTTGCTCCAAGGAGGCTGCAGGGAGGCCTACTAGGCCCAAAACAGAGCATGAGGGGGTGCAGTGTGGCCTGTTTTTGCTCCTGGGGGGTGCAGGAGGCCGAGTGCTGCTTGTCACACCCCCTGGCCATGCCCATCCATCTGGTCCTTAGGGCAGAGAACCAGTTGTTAAATTATTTGAATCCCACCGCTGCTCTTTGTGACATCCCCTCAAATATAGCATTAGCTGGCAAAATACATATTGCCCTGAAACAACACAGGTAGTCCTCACTTATTGATCTCGATTGGAACCAGCAGCTCCATCACTTCAATGGTGCGGTCACAAAATGTCACATGACCACACTGATTTAAGACATCAGTTTTGGCTGCAGTCATTAGCAAATCAGCACGGATTATTTAGCTTGATGTCACACAATCATGACTTGCAATTTCCTGCTGGCTTCCCCATTGAATTTTATTTGTTGGAGGCTGGCTGTGAAGGTTGCAAATGGTGATCATGTGACGTTGGGATGCTGTGACCATCATAAATGTGCACCAGTTGGCAAGAACTGAATTGGGATCAGGTGACTCCCAAAATATTATGACAGCTTCAACTTTGAAGTCTGATCATTACTCTCCTTTTCAAGTGCCATCATACTGGTGAATGGTCGCTGAAAAAGTGGTCAGGAAGCAAGGGATACCATAATTAATTTATCTACAACAAAGATAAAGTAGCCATAGCTTTCTCATATTTATCATCTATAATGAGAAAATTATCAAAAATTATCTAGGTTTTTGCTCTTGAGCAGGAATAAACATTTCCTTGCCACCGGAAGTAGTTGGCAGTTCACTTATTCTGGTCCAGGAAATATAGCATCTGCCTGGTTTGCAAAGAGAGTGGTAGTGATGAAGTTGATATGGGGGGCGCAGGAGTGAAATGCTCCCGGTTTGGACCAGATCGCCCAATCCAGTAGCAATGGCGGCGGATGGTTCGGAGAACTGGTAGCAAAAATCCCTGCCCCCCCCCCCCCCCCCCGATGCCCAGCTGAGCTGCGTGATCATCAGAGGCTGGTTTTTTTAACTTTTAAAAGCATTTTTTGTACAACCTCTTCGGCCAAAAAAATGCTTTTAAAAGTAAAAAACCAGTTTCTGATGATCCCAGATGTGTTGCCCGATCGTCAGAGGCTTCTAAAAGCATTTTTTTCTGCAATCTCTTCAGCCGAAGAGGTTGTAGAAAAAATGCTTTTAAAAGTTAAAAAAAAAAAGTTGGCCACGCCCACCCAGTCACATTACCCCCACCACCACCAAGCCATGCCCACAGAACCAGTAGTAACAAATTTTAGATTTCACCCCTGGGGAAGCATGATGTGAGGAAGGATATCAAAAGAGTCAAGATGGCAATTGCAGTATTAAGGTCCAAGCTCTGGCCTTTTATACTTTCACACAAGGTCAGTGTATCTATCAAAGGAATGAAACATTCAGCCAGTTCTGTCTAGTAGTTAAAGTACCAGACTAGAGACTGGAAGTGTTAGGTATAAATGCCTGCCCTTGAGTTCTAGAGATGTAAGGGTTAATTACCCAGGGATCCCTTCACCCACTGATCCCTCCTTACCTTTGCTCCGCCCCTTGGGTACTTAAGGGTCATCCATGCGGTCTGGAGGGCATTCCAGCTACATACCTGTAAGATAAAGATACAATGTAAATACCGTATATACTCAAGTATAAGCCGAGTTTTTCAGCCCGTTTTTCAGCCCCCTTTTCAGCCTGAAAAACGCCCCCTCGGCTTATACGCGGTCACCAAAAAATGACTTTCCCTGCAAGCTAGGAAACAGCGGGAGAACGGGGTTTGCTTACCCCGCCCACTCCCAATCTATTGGGACTGCCTCCTGAGTTCCAGCTGATGGCTAGAGGGAAAAAAAACACTTTAAATTCTTGCCCGGGGCTTCAAAGGCCTCCCCCTACAGCTGATCAGGGTTTAAAAAAAACAAATGAGAAGATCGGTGCCAGCTACAAAAAGGTGCCTTCTGCAAAGAGCACATTTTTTTTTAAAAGGTGCCTGCTGCAAAGAGCACATTTTAAAAAAAAAGGTGCCTTCTGCAAAGAGCACATTTTTTTTTCTCCTGCTGAAACCCAAAGCGAAACTAAAACAGCTTGTTGGCTTTGCTGTTTGCTAAGGCAGATTTGATTTCTTTTTCCTCATCAAAAAAGGTTGGTGCAAACAATGGGAAATTTATGGCAAATGGCAAGAGGGGAGTTCAAGATTTTAAAACACAAAAGAAAAAAAAGCTCTATTTAAATAGGGAATTGTAATAATTGAGATATTATTAATTGTATATTGTGTTGAAAGCAGAAATGGTTAAGTTGTGGTTTGGAAGAATATTGGGGGAAATTATTTGGTTTATTATTATTGGTAAATATAATTAATTGATTTGTAAGAAATTGGATTGCATGGAAATAATTGGAATATTCAATATTCAAAGAAAATACATTGTATGTTTGTATGTGTGTTTCTAATTATTGCTATTTATTCATATTTGTTCTCCTTTTATGCACATGGACTACTCAGAGGGCTCAAAAAGTTATTTTTGACTGGTTCTCGCACTTGTGACCAGTCCTTGAACTTACGACTGTCCTCACATTTTACGTTTTGGCCCTATCTTGTCACCATGCAAAATGCCCGTGCAGCATTCTTAAAACCATGTCACTCATTTCACAACTGCTTCTCTTCACCATGGTGACAAGATAGGGCAAAAACGTAAAATGTGAGGACAGTCGTAAGTTCGAGGACTGGTCACAAGTGTGAGGACCAGTCAAAAATTACTTTTTCAGCCCTCTGAGTAGTCCATATGCACAAAAGGACTACCCAGAGGGCTGAAAAAGGTGATTTCTGACAGGTCCTCGCACTTTTGACCGGTCTTTTTTTATTTTGAAATTTAACAGTAGCCGCTGCATTTCCCACCCTCGGCTTATACTCGAGTCAATAAGTTTTCCCACTTTTGGGGGGTAAAATTGGGGGGGGGGTCGGCTTATATTCGGGTCGGCTTATACTCGAGTATATATGGTAAATGACTTTTGGATATACACGTGCTTGTGTATTACAATTATTGGGCTCGATCCAAGAACAATTCCAACAGGAAGGGCGTGAGTTGTAGTCCTGCTTTAGCCATGAAAGCCAATTCGGTGACTTTGGGCCAGTCTCTCTCTCTCTCAGCCCAAGCCACCTCACAGGGTTGTTGTTGTAAGGAAAATAGGAGGAATATTAGATATGTTTGCTGCCTTGAGTTACTTGTAAAAATAATAAAGATTGGATATAAATAAATAAACCTTGACTCCCCTTTGAAAACATTGTTGGCAATGATAAAGTCAAAGATAGAACTGCCATCCAACTGTTCTAACCAAAAAGATTATAGTCTGAGATGAATTGGTACTGTGCAAAAGACAACAATAAGAATATTTTCAAATCATGGTGTCTAAAATATTCAGATTTTTTTAAAAACAGGTTACATAGTTCTTACAATCTTTTAATCAATTCCACATGGATTCAGAAAACAATTTTGTCATGATCATGGTATAGGCCCATGATGGGGAACATATGGCACACGTGCCACAGCGCCCTCTCTGTGGGCATAGGAGCCATCGCCCCAGTTCAGCTCCGCTGTGCATGCACATGCACGTCCCACCAGCCAGCTGGTTGTCGGGTCTCTGCCATGCATGAGCAGGGGGCGGGGCGCATGCAGGGAGCATTCATGCATTCATGCATGCATGAGGGGCATGTACAGGGGCTGGGCATACATGCATGGGGATGGGGCACATGCATAGGGGCCATGCACGCATTGCATTTTGGGGGTTCGGGCGTGCACATGTGCTTTGGGCACTCAGTCCAGAAAAAGTTACCCATCACTGGTATAGGCAGGCCTCAACTTACAACCATAACTGAGCATAGAATTACAGTAATTAGTGACGCCGGTTGTTAAACAGGTCTTCACATAACTGACCAAATTTGATATTTTTGTGACAGTGTTAAAGCAATCACCATGGTCATTAAGCTAATCTGCGGTTGTTAAGTAAATCTATTCCTTGCCAAGGACATTATTTTCTTGAAAACTGGAAATAAACATTGGTTTCCTGCAAAAAACACCAATCACAACAAACCATTGCAAATTGTAAGTCATGTGACCACAGGATGCTGCAAATGGCTGTAAATGCATAAATATATATCTGCAGCTGCAAGAGTCATACGATGGCACCTAACCATCACTAGAATTTGGTGGCTTGCCAAAATACTGCATTGCACCTTGTTTTTATTTCAGAACCAATGTACTACCAAGTCAAAACAGCACAAATATCAAAAGGATAACATTTAGCTGCTAACAAGGGAAGATGCTAAGTAATTGTTTTCCATCTCTTAAATATGTCAGAAGGTAAATTACTAGCAATTTAGTCAGTACAAGCGACAGGATTTCTTCATACTAAGATGAATAACATGAGAGTTTCACAGATATCAGCAGTAGTCATAGTGTGCCATTATCTAGGATTCTCATTAAAAAATATTAAGCAAATAATGAATGGTGTTATGTTCATGAGCAATGATGTACAATTCCTTATTATTCTTTAATGTTCTTATCTGATTTATACTGTACCTTTTCTTCAAAAAAATCAAGGCAACTTAAATGAAAATCTTCATCCATTTTATTCAAAGACTGTAAAATTCATCGGTTGAGGTTGGTTTGGCCCACAAACTGGACTATTTCATGACCCTCACGAGATATAGCGGAAATCCCAGGCTCCATTACGATCATAAGTTGAGGACTACCTATATATGAGATGTTCCAATATCTGAGGGGTTGCCACAAAGGAATGGGGGACAACTTATTTTCCAAAGCACCTAAAGGCAGGACAAGAAGCAATGGAGGAAAACTAATCAAGGAGAGAACCAACAAGGAGAGAAATTAGGAGAAAGTTCCTGAGAGTTAGAACAATTGATCAATGGAACAGCTGGTCTTCAGAAATGATGGGTGCTTAAGAGGTTTTTAAGAAGAGACTGAACTAGTATAGCGTCTCCTGCTTGAACAAAGGATTAGACTGGAAGACCTCCAAGGTACCTTCCAACTCTGTTATTCTGTTATTCTATTATCTTGTGCACCATGTCTGGAACACCTTGAGCTGCTTTCAATTTAGAAAATTTATTTCCAAAGCCTGCCAAACTGCCCTAGGAACCACAACATCTGGGAGGAAGTTCAATATCTTCCAGAAAGAAAGAAATATTATGAATTTCCCTGGAATGTTTTATATATAGATCAACAAATTTTGTACATCTCTATTATAAGTCTATAGGACACAGGTTGGATTGAGGAAAAAAAAATTCACCTAGTTCAGGGATGGCTAACCATTTTGTTGTCGCGTGCCAAAAGCGCGTGCATGCACCTGCACCCATAATGCAATGTGCGTGTGACTCCCACATTTCTCCTGCCCCCCCACACATGTGCCTGCAATCCCTGCGCTCCTCCTGCCCCTGCGCATGTGCGTGCAACCCCTGCACTCCCCCGCCCCCGTGCATTTGTGAGTGACCCTCCACGCTCCCTCCTGTGCATGCGCCCCACCCACCCATGCCCATTTTTGGCTTCCAGGTTGGTGCAGGTGCCCCGTTTTAGGCCTGGAAGGCCTTCTGCACCAACCTAGAAGCCAAAACGGGGTTCAGGGGTGCTGCGCAAGACCCCAAAATGCAATGCGAGTGCCCCCCTATGCATGTGCATGCGCGTTCCCTGCATGTGCCCCATCCCTGTGTACGTGCGGCAGAGACCCGAGGACCAGCTGGCTGGTGGGAGGCATGCGCGCATGCGTGGAAGAGTTGGGCTGGGGTGACGGCTGGTGTGCCTGCAGAGAGGGCTCTGTGTGCTACCTGTGGCACATGTGCCATAGGTTCGCCATCACGGACCTAGTTGACTTCCATGATAAAAGGTTGTTTTGAAATTAGTCTTTATCTAGTCCTAGTCCAAAATCTTAACCATTAAATTATAAAGACATTTGGAATAAAACAGAAGGAACTCTTCCCTCTGGATTGATTTTTCACGCTTATACTTCACATGCCTCTTCTAAATATTTATTTACAGTAAATATAAAGAATTATTCCTCTGGTTGGTCTATATTGAACATTGGTATAGCCTTTCTGCATAATTCAGACACTAAATCTCTTTTATAAAGTATTTGTACATGGAAATATAAGGCTATTATTATACAATAGGGAATGAAAAATATTTCCTTGATCTTCTGTAAATAGTACGATCAATTTAGCTCTAAATAAAAGTGCCATATTTAATTTGGATTGTATGACCAAATATTGAATGGATTAGTAAATTATAGAATTTTCAAATAATTTTAACTTTTTGGCAGTGAATGCTGCATCATACTAACTTTACTCTGCTTATTGGAAGAGCTTATATTTCTGTCATAAAGAAAAAGAACTTTACTCCAAAAGAGATGAATGTTAAGTTATCCAAATCTTTTCCTGCCAGATGGAAATTAATTCAGCAAATAATAAAAATCCAGAGGGGGTGAGTCCACATATACCAGATTTGGACACCGAGTTAGTTATTCCTCATCTTCTCTCACGGAAAACCAGAAAGAAGAAAGAGAATTAACAACATGCTTATCTCTAAAGCAGCACTGTATATTTAAATCTGAATACTTCGTAACAGCTGTTACATGGGTAACAGTGGGTTAAACTGGTTTTAAATTTTCCATCTTATGCAATGGCATAAGTACTTTAGTATTAATATAATTGTAGGAATATTTGGAATATTTGGCGTGAACAATATAAATTATGTGTTTAGACAAAAATGAATTCAAGAGGATAATTAAGAAATATATATACAGTATATATGTATATATCAGTGGTGAAATGTAAAATTTGTTACTACTGATTCTGTGGGCGTGGCTTGGTGGGGGGGTAATGTGACTGGGTGGGCGTGGCCAACTTTTTTTTTTACTTTTAAAACTATTTTTTCTACAATCTCTTCAGCCGAAGAAGTTGTAAAAAAAAAGCTTTTAAAAGCCTCTGCCGATCAGGCAACTCAGCTGGGATCGTCAGAGGCTTTTAAAAGCATTTTTTCTATAACCTCTTTGGCCGAAGAGGTTGTAGAAAAAATGCTTTTAAAAGCCTCTGATGATCCCAGCTGAGCCACGCGATCATCAGAGGCTTTTTTTTTTACTTTTAAAAGCATTTTTTCAGCCGAAGAGGTTGTAGAAAAAAATGCTTTTAAAAATAATTTTTAAAAAAGCTTCTGATGATTGCGCGGCTCAGCTGGGCAGGGGAGGGCAGGGATTTTTGCTACTGGCTCTCCGAACCACCTGCCGCCATCGCTACCGAATCAGGCGATCCAGTCCAAACCAAGAGCATTTCATCCCTGGTATATATACCTATGCATACACTGTACATATTTTCTATCACAAATGAATATATTTGGGAGTGTATTTGGTTTGATTGTTTTCCACCAAGAATAAATAGTGTTGGTTAGAATATTTTAAAGACCCCCTTCTCTCACAGAAAGGTATTTTCTACATTCAGTGTCAAAGGCCCCATCATAATTTATGGGCATGCACAGGAGGGCTAGTGGCATCATGCAATGCAGTAAAGAGAATGATACATGATTTATATTATTTCTTTAGTGACATTTCTTAAATACTATTATTATGGCTTATACTGGTTGTCTGTGGCAGGTCCAGTGGTGGGTTGCTCCCGGTTCGCCTCAGTTCAGGCAAACCAGTAGTGGCGGTGGCGGAAGGCTCCGCCCGCCCACCCAGATGTCACCAAAAATGCTCTGCGCATACGCACAAGCTTCTGCACATGTGGAGAAGTGCCAGGCACCCACGCACTACTGATAGCAGACCAGTAGCACCGGGATTTGAAACCCACTACTGGGCAGGTCCCCTTGTATTAAACACCAATGTCTTCTCCACTGTATATCCCTAGCTTTGAGATGTCCCACTCCAATGAATTACCTGGAACAATTTAGATACCTTTTGATCATATACCTTTCTTTGTTTAGATCTTTCCAAACTTGTTTCTGTAACAAGTTTTAGTCTCTCTCTCTCTCTCCCTCCCTCCCTCCCTCCCTCTCTCCCTCCCTCCCTCCCTCCCTTTCCCCCTCTTTCTTCTATCTATCTTTCTATCTTTTTTTCTATGTAGCTATGTAGCTATCATCTATTTCCCACCTTTATTATTTTTACAAATAAGTCAAGGAGGTGAACATATCTAACATACCTTCCTCCTTTTTATTTTCCCCACAACAACCACCCTGTGAGGTGGGTTGGCTGAGAGGGACTGGCCCAAGGTCACCTAGCTAGCTTTCATAGGTAAGGTAGAATTAGAATTCACAGTCTCCCACTGCTCCCCTTTTTAAGAAAAACAGATATAGATTTAGTTTGGATTATTGTCGTAATAATTTCTCTTAGCCATTCTCTAAGCCAATCACCTGAAGTAACAAGTTATGAATTAAGAAACATTACCAAACTTGCTTAGACATTCTTGTGCTGCTTGCCTTACCCAAATGTGTACAATCACTTTCATAGCCACCACCTTTATTGATGACCAAAATAAAGAAGCATGTGGAACAGCACATGCTCAATTGATCTTCAGATAATAAGTCCTTTGCTTCCTATTCATGAACCAAGAAGAGGAAGATAGAATCTAAATGAAAAAGCCAATCCTCTGAATGATTTTGCCTTAAGGGTGTCTTTGCCATATCAGACCTAACAATCCCAATTTCCTGATCTATTGGAGCAGTCATACTACTCAAAGTCATCTCAATGAGCCTCTCACTTTTCAGGAACATTAAATAAATTGGCTTAAAGTTAGCCAAAGCTTTCTTAAGATTAATTTGAATAGAGTAAGGCAAGGAAGGGGGACTCTGTCTTTGATATCCCTACCAGGAAATGAATGAATACTCTTGAATACTCTTTTCAAGCATCCTCCTTTTTTTAACTCTCTGTATATGAACCCTTAGAAAAATTTCCTTGGTGTCTTGGATAGCAATAATGTCTGGATTTAGTCTGAAACTACAGTGCATATGATAACAATGCTGATTTTTAATGGTAATTTGTCAATTGGGAGGAAGGATTTCATCAAGAGAAATAAGTTAATGGAGATGAATAAACATGCTTTTCAACTTCACAAATCAAATTTGAGAGCTCATTTACTTGAAGGACACTTCTTTCCAAATTTATGCCACATGGATTGTTAATTAGTTGCTTTCAGAATTGAACATTGGGATATTGCTTTCCAAAGTAAGGCTTTCAAAATTGCTTCTTCTCTCCTTCCATTCTAACCAAACTTTCACTGAATAAATGTGGCAGTGGAGAATGGCATTGTGACGTCACAAGTCTTCACATTTATTCCAGCATATTGTTCGTGAGCTTTTATATCAAGATAAGTGCCAAGACCAAATTGTTATGTTATTGTTTTCTTAAAAAATAATAATAATGCACCCTAATGTGTTTAGATGTAGTGATTTGACACTATAGCAGAGGCAGGCAATATACAGCTTGAGAGTCATGTGTAGGCTATGGGATATATTTGTGTGGCGTCTCCCATCACTTGGGTGCAGCTTTTTGGCAGAAAACAAACCCAATGCAATCCATAGCCATTAAAAGACTGCCTAGCTAGATCTCATATAATAGGAGAGTGATTCACTAACGTAAGTCAGTATCAAGTCTTAAATATCCTATTGTTATATTTTTTTCTAGGAAAATCTGTCCTCCACCTGGTTATTCAAATTTTCCAGTAGTGCAGCCACTGTTACTGTAAATGAATTCATCCACCTTGCTTCTGGTTGCCTTTCTTTCCCCCCTCCCGCTTCCCTCCGCTCTTTCCCGGAAATGCAGAGATTTTCAGAGAGGTAAGTCTTAGCATAAGGTGTTGAGAATATGATACAGTGGTATCTTGGTACTCAATGTTAATTGGTTCCAGGAGACATGAAGAGTACCAAAAATGATGAGCACCAAACATTTTTTTCCCCATAAGGAATAAGGCCCCATAAGGCTCACAAAATAGCCAACACTGACAAATTCTAGCTTGTGCGTTGAGTACCAAACAAAGGATGAATATTGGGACAAAATTTCCACATCAAAATGCATTGAGTACCAAATCCGATGAGTTTCAAAGCAGTTGTGTATCAAGGTACCACTGTAATTTGAGCTTGATAATTTGTGCCTTGAACACTGGAACAACTCGATATATTTTGCATTTTTACATACTTTGATCTAGATTCATTGAACTGTATTTTTTTTTCCACTTAGGTAGTTAAAATGTATGGGCTGCCTACAAAATGTCTTCTAGACAATTACATGTTCATGATTGGCAATCTTTTGGGAACTGTTCATGAGTGTTCTGTATTCTTAGAGAGCATTAAATGAAGTCTGCTATCATTAGCAGAAGATCTTTACTAATAATCTGGAAGCAGTGCTATGTAGCAGGCAGGAAGGAATTCAACATTATTATTTTATCACTGCTTCTTCAATTAAGGATTACAATGCTGCTATTTAACCATTTAAATAACCAGAGCCTATTTAGAAGATATGTTCATCTAAACAGGAAGTCAGCCTCCAACAGAACATGAATGTAGCTTTCTGGCCATGAAAAATGCATAAACTATTGGAGCATATTGCAGTTGGTTCAAAGAAATAAATTGCATTACTTGATGAAGAACGCTTTTACAGTGATTTCGCATTATTTTGGTGGTTCATAGTTTGCGTGACTTTTTATACAGAATCTGAAAAATGTGCTCTGGATATTTAAGGGCTCTTCTGCCTCTTGAATGAACCTGTTTTATGACTGAGAACATTTTTGGAGGCTCTGCTTTGCATTTCACCCAATGTACGTATAACTGGCAGAGATGCGGGACACATGTTTTTCAGTGGCAAAGTCCTAAATTTAGAACTTCTTTCTAAAGGTTAGATTCGTTCTTTAATGCCTTTTAGAAAGCGGAGTTTTGTTGTTTGGCCAGATTGTCAAAGTGTTTAAATTTTACTTGGTAATGCCAGACCTTTCCAATTTCCAGATTTTGGGACAAATCCCAGAATAAATCCAATGTATCTGGAAGCACTAGATGAGATAGAAGCTGATTTATTATTCAGCTTATCTGTTTTACTTTTACCTTAAATGGTATTTTTATGAAACTGATTATATTTTAGTGCAAATCACCGTTGGGCCCTTTGTCGATTAAAATGTGATATAGGAATGCAAGAAGAAATGAAAGAAATTGAAGCCATGGTCAGTGATATCATTACAATACATTCCTAGAGGGCTGGGCATGCTTCAGAAATGGTTCAGAGACAAGTGCTCCAATCTCATGCAAGAACTAGAAGAGTATCTCTCTGTTATTCATTAAAGTAGCCCATTGTATTTCATGATTCCTTATAAGAGAGAGAGAGAGAGAGAGGGAGGGAGGGAGGGAGGGAGGGAGGGAGGGAGGGAGAGAGGGGGAGAGAGAGAGAGAGAGAGAGAGAGATCAGTATTTTATTGGATTCCTAAGAGTGTTGCCTTCTTTTTTTTTCAGCTTGATGGAAAAGCCTGAGAAATTGAGGGTTTTTTAACAAATGGTAGAAAGCTCCAAAATTATTCTTCTGAATTGTCTTACAGTGCTATATATACATATGGAGAAGACTCCTTTGATTCTGTAGACCAGTTGTGCTCAATTTGGCAACTTTAAGACCTGGGGACTTCAACTCCCAGAATTCCCCAGTATGGTTTGTTGGGGAATTCCAGGAGTTGAAGTCCACAAGTCTTAAAGTTGTTAAAGTTGGACACACCTGCTATAGATCATACTCTGAAATAAAAGAGTATAGAATTATGTTTTAATTCTATAATTGTTTTACCATCATTTTTATGTGAAATTGTTTATTTAAGACAATCCAATTGTTGAATTTATATTCAGCAGAGCAGATGTCTTGTTTGTATACATATGTATTTCTCTCAGCTACTGACAATTCCATCTTCCTTGCCTTTAATCTGCTTTTATTCATTTCTTAAAAACAAAGGGCATGGACAACTGTAAAAGAAAGCCTTTGTTGTGTAAACAGAAAGGTTTGGAACTGTTAATAGACAATAACCAAATCTTAGATGCATTTTTGGTAATATTTTTCTCATATTTTACACCTGGCGTTTACATCTCATTTACCGATTGAAAGAAATCATACATGTGTTTCTGTTTTTTTTAAAATAACAGTTTAATATTTTAAAATGTCTCCTTTTTGCCACATAGTCAAATCATTTATCTGTTTTGATTGCAGAGGTTTAGATTACATAAACATGTGTAGACTGGGAGATAAGTACCTTTTCAAAACCCAACCTGACACAACCTAGTCCAAAGCTGAGCACCTTTAATTTCTGCTGATTTCTGTTCGAGAAATATGCTTAAATTCCGTTTAAAATCAGCAGGAGCTCGCTGTACAAAACATTGGCTGAGCTGAACTCCAAGTATTACGTTAAGAGCTAAATTCTGCTCAAATGTGCTTTTATGCATCATTTTGAAATAAGTATCACTCTGTCTGCCAAAATAATAATAAAAAAACCCACCCAGAAACATAAAAATTAAACCAGATGTCATTGAAGCAACGTAAAATTTAAATTCAAGTTTGAAAATAGCGTATTTGATCATCTGTCTGGAAAGAATAAGTGAGAGAAGGAGGAAAGAGGAAAAATAACAAGGGTTTTGTGTCAATTTTCACAAGCTAAAACATATCATCCTTTGCCAGGGATGTTTTTAGCCTGCAGACTTTTCAGTTCTAGGAAGCTGAGAAAGGGATTTATCTGGCTGTATTCTCCTGCTTGTCCAAGAAATCCTATACAAAGCCAGACAGCCTTCTCATTTCAATGCATCTCCCTTCCATCTTCCATGGCTTGTTTCTTGGATCTGTACTTGGCCAGCATTTGCTTCACAGCAAAAAAAGAAAAGAAAAGAAAAGAAAAGGGATAAAATAGCCCAAATCGGTCTCATTCACCTTATACCTTTCTCTGTTGAAATTTATAATTGAGCCATTATGATAGGGTTGTCTAATCTTGGCAACTTGAAGATTTCTGGACTTCAACTTTCAGAATTCTCCAGGAATTCTGGGAGTTGAAGTCCACAAGTTTTAAAGTTTGTTTGTTTGTTTGTTTGTTTGTTTATTTATTTATTTTATTAGGCTTATATGCTGCCCTATCTCCAATGGACTCAGGGCGGCTCACAACAATAAAACCACTGCAAGTTAAATGCAAGTTAAATGCCTAATTAAACAGATACAGTTAAATCTGTACAGTTAATTAAACAGATACAGTTAAAACCCGTAAAAAACCCCATCAGTCCAGGCCGGGGACCTCGAATAGCCAGGTTTTTCATTCGCGGCGAAAGGTGCGAAGGTCAGGGGCCAGCCAAAGCCCCAAGGGAAGTTGATTCCAGAAGGTGGGCACACCTACAGAGAAGGCTCTACCCCTGGGGGCCGCCAGCTGACATTGTCTCACCAACGGCACCCTGAGCAGGCCCTCCCTATGGGCGTGAACCAGGCGATGGGATGTTGCTGCTGGCTGCAGGTGGTTGCCAAAATTGGACACCCCTGTATTGTGGAATACAGATATGGGGAAATAGAGTTGGGAGACTCTCCTTAGACCTGGAGGTTGGCTGGATGATTCTCTTAAACCTAGACTAAAAAGCAAAAAAACTTCAGGGTGAATGTGGTAGCTGACAAGTCTATAAGTGTTAGGCTTTTGTCCTACAATGATGGATTCAAGCTAAGCGAGAACTTTCAGGAGCTACTTCCCAAAGACCTACCAAAACCTAATTACATCATTCAGCATAGAAACTAAGATGAAGGCATTCCTCGGGAGTTACACATTAACCACCAACCTCAATTGTTGCTAATGGGATTTATGTACCCTGCTTTGAAAGCCCAGCCCTTTAGATCAGGGGTCTCCAACCTTGGCAACTTTAAGACTTATAGACTTCAACTCCCAGAATTCGTCAGCCAACTTTGCTGGCTGAGGAATTCTGGGAATTGAAGTCCATAAGTCTTAATGTTGTTAAGATTGGAGATCCCTGCTTTAGACTGTGTAAACATGAGGAAACTGTGACTTCCATCTGGGGGAAGAAGAGAGAGGAGAAGGGAGAGAGCAAATGCACAGTTAAAATGCCATGTCTTTTGGATCAATAAGAATTGATTTAAAAATAAACACCAGCTTAATCTATTAAGGTTGGGCCAAATAACCCTTTTGTTAAAAAGGACTAAGAAAATGATGCCCACCCTTTTTGGTTTCATATCACCCAGAAAGGTTCAGAAGGAGGAGGCAAAGACGCCACAGCCCTCACAGCGACAAAGTGCAAATGTTCAGTAATTATTTCCCCTCCTTTTTCAAACGGTATCGCTTGCCAAAAAATCTCTAATTGTTTATTGAATTATTTGTGAATAAACTCTCTTAACATGAGTCCATTAATTAATTTTAATGATTCAGATGAATGTCTCAAGCTTTCCCCAATTGTGTCTGCTCTAATCAGGAAAGTTTTGAGGCACATCAGTTGGGGTTGTCACCAGCTGAGCAAATATCTCTATGTTCCTATTTTCAAAAGTAAAGAAAAAAAATGGAGTATGATTCACATTTTTAATACAGAAAATTTTGAAAATGGAGATAAAAATGAAACCAGAACTTTTCCTTTTGAGCCTAATGGAAAAAGAACTGGAGAAAAAAAATGGAACTTTATTATTATCTATGTTGACAGCAGCAAGACTATTGTATGTACAAAAATGGAAGGACACATCGATTCCTACTGTGGACAAATGGCGGCAGAAGTTGATGGAGCTGGCTGAAATGGCAAAATTGACTACTTTGATTAAAGAAAAGAACATAAGTGCTTTTGTTTCCACTTGGAGGCCGCTTCTGAACTTTGTGCTTAAAGTGGGAAAGAATGAAATTTTGATTTTGGGTTTAACCAAGTAGATTGATAGATCTTTACAGGAATGGCTGGTTCATATTATTATGAAAAAGCAAAAAGTTGTGATTTGATGTTAAGGCTTTATTTTACTGCAACAGAGTCGGAAGTTAATGCTTCTTTTTCTTTTCTTTTTTTTTCTTATCCTTCCTCACTTCTCTTCCCCCTTTTCCTCCCCACTGCTTTTCTATTTACTTTTCTATTTTGTATTTTATAATATTTTATAACTCAATAAAAATGTTAAACAGTGTCTTCCTATTTATAGTGGGCCAAAATTGCAAGGTTTCCCCCCACCCCCCATCTTGCCTGAGGAGTATCAAATAAGAAAAACTGGAGAAAACCTTTAAAACTAGAATTAAAAGGTAAAGGTAAAGGTTCCCTTTGCGCATATGTGCTAGTTATTCCCAACTCTAGGGGGTGGTGCTCATCTCCACTTCAAAGCCGAAGAGCCAGCGCTGTCCGAAGATGTTTCCGTGGTCATGTGGCCGGCATGACTAAATGCCAAAGGCGCATGGAACGCTGTTACCTTCCCACCAAAGGTGGTCCCTATTTTTCTACTTGCATTTTTTACATGCTTTCAAACTGCTAGGTTGGCAGAAGCTGGGACAAGTAACGGCAGATCACCCCGTTACGCAGCACTAGGGATTTGAACCGCTGAACTAGAATTAGAGGTCTTCTAATTCCACTTCAAAAAAGAGGTGTCTAATTTCACAGATCATGCTAAATTATGATGTTGTTTGCTTGTAAATGCATCCATTCTTAGCCACAAAGGCCCCAACATTATGCTCATTGTGAGATCACGATACAAGGTCTCAGACAATCCTGTTCAGCCCAACTCACCTCACAGAGATTGTTGTGAGGAAAATAGGAGGAGGTAGGAGCTTTAGTATATTCACCACCTTGAGTTGTATATGTAAAACAAAAGGTGGGATAAAAATATAAAGAACAACAAAAATAGCTCAGTCCTTTTATACCTGCAATGCAATGTCACACACAGCTACATAAAATCATTATAGCACATACTTGTTCCTTTTGAGACCTGTTTGTTATGTTTTAGTGCAGGGCTACTTGAGCCACTTTTTCAAGGTCTGCCATTCATACCATCTCCTACAACAGTGATAGCTAATCTTTTTGCTGTTGCATGCCAAAAGTGGGGACAGCGCGAGGGGTTTGTGCACATGCATGCCCACACCCATAATTCAATGCACCTCGCACATGCACGCATGACCCCCCTCACTCCCCCCGCTTTTGGCACGTGATGGCATGGTAGGCCCCGTAGGCCCATTTTTCACCCTCCCCAGGCTCCAGAAGCTTTTTAGGAGCCTGGCTAGGGCGAAAACTGCCTCCCCCCCCCCCCGGAGGCTGGAAACAACCCATTTCCCGACTTCCGGTGGGCCCAAAAGGGCCAAAAATCAGGTGGCTGGTGCATGTGTGCTGGAGCTAAGCTAGGGCAACACTCAAGTGCCCACAGATATGGCTCCACATGCCACCTGTGGCACGCGTGCCATAGGTTCGCCATCACGATCCTAGAACAAGGCATTACATCAGATATATTATGAGGAAGAACACAAAAGTCAATCACTAATTAGCGAAAATTCAATGGGTTTGAGCTGGGTCAAAAAACAATCAAGATGGCAGATTTGATTTCATGACTGAAATCCTGCCTGTGTGTGCATATCTGAGTTGTCAACACATGTAAAAAGGGCAAGACATCAATTGTATGGTCACAATTGTCACCTTGACTTTTTTGAATTGATCTTCTGTGACCATCCCTGCTTTTGTAGTGTCCAACGTTTCAGAACTGAACTAAAATCTACCCTAAAATAAGAGTATGTAGATAAAAGTAATATTCTGATTCCAAGCTCTAGTAGCTCCATCACATTCTGAAGGCTCTTGTGCTCCTAAGGGTAAACATAAAATGGGCTTCAGATGACTACTTTATGCTTAGAATTAGCAATCATGGGGCAATCAAAGTAGAACATGGTATATCAAAATTGTCCAATTATTATTATTTTATCAATGAGGAATCATTGGGGTTTTCTTTTCACAGAGTAAAAAAAAATAGCATATGCACCTAGGTAATAATTTAATACTATTGATGATGGGTTATTAAACTTCTTGAACCAATATGACTGTCCTTTTTTGTTCCATTAAAAGTGGTAATTGGTTACTCCTAACTATACAACATGCTCCCAAGAAGCATTTGATTCTTGCTTTTCTTTGATAGGATTACCTTAAATTCAGAATGTGGAGATTGAGGAACCTCACTCACCTTATAAATGGTAAATCAATTTGAACAAAGTATGTTTCACATTTGAAATATTTCTAACTCAAAATGTTCTGTCCCAAGTTTGAATCAGATCAGTCTAACCTTCCTGAATGTAGATTGAGTTCAGAACATCTTATTGTTCATTGAAGAAGTCCTCCCAATGAACTTAAGTTTGGATAGGCGTTCACACTAAATAGAAAACTAATGATATTTGGATTCTATTTTACTTTTTCAAAAGTGCATTAGTCAGCCAGTAACCCATGATGACTCTTTAACCAGCCTTTCATTTCAAACCTGCATGAACAAAGAGCTCTTTAAAAAACCACAATGAATGTATATTGAGAAGGATATGGATTTCTTATGGAGATAGAACAGTGAATAAACGAGCAGAGAAATAATTTGTAGTGAAAAGGATAACTAGGCATGATGAGGCACTGCTTTTCAAACACTTAAGAGGTGTTCATTTATTTCTGCTAATCACAGACAGACCTCGTACCCATCAAGTTTTCTACTTTAAAATCAAGTTGTTTTAAAAAGTTCCTGAAGAGTAAAAATGCAGCTGTTTTCATATCAAAGTTTCTTTGTATAGACTTCCATTGGAAAGCATGCAGAATTACTAGACAATGCCTAGGGCAGTGTTTGCAAACCTTTTTGACACCGAGTGCCAAAGATTTGTCCAGGCATTTCCCAGGTATCAATTCTGATTTGAAAGCATTATATATATAAAGGAAATAAATAAGAGTCTGATAAATATATGAGATTAGATCTCACCTAAGGAATTATTTAACCTCTAAATATCATTACCATATTTTCTTTACCCCTGAATAAAAATAAATTGCACGTTGCTTGCCAGCCTGTTTTATATTGGTTAATGGCACCAAATTTGTGTTGCAAAAACGTAGATGACTACTGGATGGCAGCAACGTAAGTAACATAGAATACTCTAATTTTATGCTGCTACCTAGTGATTGTCCATATATTTGCAATCTAGCCCAGATAAACATTTGGAGCCTAACTCCTTAATCTTCAGAATTCTTAAATACTGATTGTTGAAAACAGAGAACAGAGTTTCTTGCCATTTTGAAATCCGCAAAAATAAGTCTTTTCCTTTTCAAAGGAAATCCCCAAATTCATATTTAATTGATTCAATTTATATGCCGCCCCTCTCCGAAGACTCAGGGCGGCTCACAATACATTTAAAAAAATCATTACAAAAAAAAACATTTAAAAATTAAAAACATTAAAAACATTAAAAACTCATTCATGCCATTCATGGCTGGATCTCGTCAGATCACAAGAGCAAGATCAATGGCCCCAGGCCTGCTGGAAAAGCCAGGTCTTTACCACTTTTCAGAAGGCCAATAGGGTGGGAATGGTCCGCACCTCCGGAGGTAACTGGTTCTAGAGAGCTGGGGCAGCCACAAAGAAGGCCCTCCCCCGTGGGTCCACCAGCCGGCATTGTTTAGCTGACAGGACCCGGAGGAGACCAACTCTGTGGGATCTTACCAGTCACTGGGAGCTATGTGGCAGAAGGCGGTCTCGAAGATATCCCATTAGTATCCTTCTTACCTGATTGATTTGGCCCACCAACACTGCAGTCTCATCAGAAGTGTTAAATGTGACCTGTGGCCATCAAAAAGTTCTCCACCCAGGTCCTAATGTTTTTATGCTTTTCATCTCAATATGTCTTAGTCCTTCAGTGTAGGCCAGATCAGAAACAGATTCTACAGGAAAAGCAGAACTAAACTTTATTGAAATACATTAACAGAATTTTGTTTGTGTTGTCCATTTCTTTCCTTTTATATCCCAAGAAGTTGGGACCAGTCAGCCTAAGTCTGTTTCTAATAATTTCTCTTTTCCTAAGACACAAAGCATGCTGCTTCTTCATCTTTTGTTTTTCAGATATTTCCCTCAAAGTCATTTCCATGATTCCTTAGAGTATGGAAAACCACATTGTTAGAGATAGGAAGTAAAAATGGCAGTTGTGACTATCTGATTGAACCTCTGCCTCTTCTTTTTTTTTATCCAAGCACAACACACATTAAAAAGTAAATGTTTCCCCTGTCCAGTTGTGTCCAACTTTAAGGGGCAGTGCTCATCTCCATTTCTTAACTGAGAGAGCCAGCATTGTCGGAAGACACTTCTGTGGCCATGTGGCTAGCATGACTATACACCAAGGTGCACAGAACACTGTTACCTTCCCACCGAAGTGGTACCTATTTATCTATTCACATTTGCATGCTTTCAAATTGCTAGGGCAGGTAATGGGAACTCACCCCATTGTACAGCGCTTGGGTCTCAAATCCAGGCTGTTAGCTTACCGGCTGACACATTCAGTGTCTTTAACCACTGAGCCACCACACACATCCCCACATCACACATAAGGAAAGAGAATTTTCATCACATGGAATGGCCACCATTGTGCCCTTTTTGACCACTCCTACACATGACAAAATCACAGCAGTGTGGTTGATACATACTGAAGCCCACAAAAAGAGGTTACAATAGGTTCCAGGGGTACAGAGATGCCCTAGTTTTTGTAGGATGCATAGACATTCCAGGAGGCTGATTATTAAGATAGCTGTGGAGGCTGAATCACATTTAGGAAGTGATATATTTAATAGAAAGAGTTGATCCGCTCAATTATTTATTTGCTTTACCACATGACTTTTTTATTTGAAATGTGGCTAGCTCTGACCCTCAGCCCTGAAAATAATGACAACATGCTTACATATGAAGAATTTTGATTATGCACACCCTAGAATGATCCAAAGAATTGATTCCCGGGTAGGTTTACATTCAGCAATTTACTCTACAACATCATTCAGCAAATTGTGAGCCAGGTTGTAACCTGTGGGCAACTGTGTGGTATCTGTTTCATAAAGCAGTGCAGTAAATACAACTAAATTCACACACTACTTATCAAATGGCGGTGAAGATTTAAAAATAAATACTTATTATTTATTTCATTTTGACTCTGTCTCACTTTCTCCAGTGGATCTATGGAAGGCTACCAATTCAGGAAAACCACAGAAATAGCAGCTTTCAAGAGGCGCGCCCGGTCAAATACATAATATTTATACATTCTTGCTATGAATAAACCTATGTAGCTCTGCACAACTCATATTGCTTTGCTCCTTCATAATAAATTGAGCTTCCTTTCCTATCCGATTACGTGACAATATAAAGACAATGAAAGAATGTTTGTTCCTGCCAACATCACATCCTCAAGTAGTTGTCCAACAAAGATTTTGTACAGTTTGGGAATTTTCAGCAGTTATTCCAATAAATGTGACCCTGGATCAGGGGTGGGCTGCTGGGGGTTCACAGGGGTTCATGAGAAACTCTAGCTAAGATTTTGTGCAGTTCGGAGAACCCCCAAATCCCACTCTTGGCTGGCCCTGTTCACCGCGCCCCACCCCTCCCAGGAGTCCCCACATGGCCCATTTGGGATGCAGGTAAGTGCAGGGTGTGTGCGGAGGCTCAGGGAGGGCAAAAAATGGGCCTAGTGGAAGTTCAGGAAGGCCAGAAATGGGCCTGTTTCAGGCCTCCAGAGGGCCTCTGGAGCCTGGGGAGGCTGTTTTCACCCTCCTGGAGGCTTGAGGGAAGCCTCCAGAGCTTGGGGAGGGCAAAAACACCTCCCCACCATGGTGCAGGAGGCCGACTAGGCCACACCCACCATGGCCATGCCCACCCAGCAACTGGGGAGAGAACCCCTTGTTAAAATTTTTGAAGCCCACCCCTGCCCTGGATCCAGAGATGCTTACTGGTTATGAGCACGGTTTTGCATTAACATTTTTAAGGAGGACCACAGTGGTAGGTACAAGTGACATTTCTTTTTATGGAAATAAGCCAGATGATTCATTTCTAGAAAATGAAAGACATACCGTAAGAGAAATGATGGTCAGAAGGTCACAGGAAAAAGTGTTCCTCCTCCCTCCCTATTAGCCTGTGCTTTTTGGAAGTTAGTGTCAGAGAAGACCTTAATCGATCTTGTCATATTCATTCATGAGACATGGCGACAAGGGCTTCTGCAGAGGGAAAGTAACACATTGTTTTGAATTCCCCCTCCTTCCTGTCGACACCCCAGAATGAAGAACTGCTTTGCTTTTCCAACTCTCTTTTATAATTGATGCAATTAATTAATCCAAATAGTGTGTGAGTGGGTTTTAGGTTTAAACTCTGCCTTTCTTTTAGGTAATTCATGGCGGAATGTTTCATTTTTCCCCAGAACAACTATAATAAATAATTTGTTAAATTAATATGCTGCCCAATTACCAGCAAATTTCTAAAAACAAAGAAACAACATATACAGTTCAGAGACAAAAAACAAAACAAAACCCCACAACAACACAAAGAAACAATCCTGTGAAGATTGGGGTGTGAGAGAGATGGTCCTGAAACCAGGTGTCTCCAGCCTACTGCAGTGCCTTAATCACCAGACCACACTGGAATTTAAAATGTATTTTCTTTTAAAAATCTCTTTTAAAAATCTCAGTGAACAAATTGACGATTTAATCAGGCTTGGCATAGGGAACAGGATACCAGCCACACTTAGCGGTTAATAACGCTTCATCTGTGGACTACTGAGATTTCTTCTTTTATTTTAGACATAAGCCAGGAATTAATTTGGCTTGTTTGTTTCCACAGTAAATAGGCAAACATATGTATTTAAAAATAATGAACATATGTGTTCAGAATGAAATGGGAGTGGGAGGATAAAGCAAGAGTATATAAAATGGCAATTACAGCGAGAGATTTACCTCATTATGTTTGCCAACCTTCAAACCCTGGGAGAGATTCCCATTCCTACACCCCCTGGATATATTCCAAACTAGTCTATTTCAGGACAAATTCGCCAGAGGAAAGCGTGATGTTTATAAACTGGGAGCAAGGGATTGTGGATGTTACACTAATATGATAACGGGCTGCAACCAATAGCACAATACCCGTGTATTGGCAATAAGCGAGATCAGTGGCAGCTTCTCTGCTACCACCACCCTGCTTCACGAAGCATATCTGACTACACACAGAGGGCTTGTAAGCCAGCAGCCGTGCTTGGTTGCGAGAATATTATGTCTAAACCTGACAAGCAATTTTCTTTCTGTCTTTCTTTCTTTGTTTCACTCCTCCTACATCTGTTGTCAGCTACATTCTCATTTCTAATGAAGATAATGAAGAATAAAGATGGGAAATTCCTGTGGAAGGAAGGAAGGAAGGAGGGAGGGAGGGAGGGAGGGAGGAAGGGAGGGGGG
>WNWU01000002.1:13995424-14024085 GCA_012654045.1 Ptyas mucosa | reverse complement strand
GGAAGGAGGGAGGGAGGAAGAGAAGGAAGGAAGGAAGGAAGGAAGGAAGGAAGGAAGGAAGGAAGGAAGGAAGGAAGGAAGGAAGGCATTTAGTTCTAAATCTTTTAGAACATGGGTGTCAAACTCATGGCATCACGTTGCTGTCATGTGATGTTTTGTGATGATGTTTTTTCCCTTTGTGTCCCCTCCCACGAGTGGCCTTGCAGAGGCTCAAATAGCCCGGCAATAACAAACACAGGCTAGAGAGACTGAAGCTGCCCCTTTAATAAATAGTTCTCTTCCAAAGCGTATATCAGTCCAATAGTTACCGGGCAATGTTCCAAAGGTCTTGGCAGACGGCCAGCAGGCTAATGCAGGAATGCAGACTCTTGTCAAAAACTCCAAACTGACAGTTGTAACTCCACTGCATCTAAAACACCAACAAATTGTTCACCACGCCTTTCCAGCCCAGTCACACCCCTTTTATACTTTGTAGGGTGTGGCCCTACATCTCCTGACCACACCTCTTAGGACGTGGCAATAGCTGTTCTCTACGACGTCTCCTACGTCTCTCTCTTGCATCCAATAGGGGTTCCCCCTCATCGTTACCGGCCTCTGTTTCCTCCTCAATTTGGCTGGGATCCATAGGCACATCAGCAACTGTCAGTTCTTGCTGACTCACCAGTGAAGACAGCCCCTCTGGCACATAGCTCGTGACAGCTTCCTCCTCCTCCATATCATCCTCCAAATCAGCATGCAAAGATAAATCAGCCACCAGGGCCGGGGTCACAACATCTGTTTTAGAACACATTAATGACAGCACTACCATCACAAATGGTCATGATAGTGGGAGTGGTGACAATGAAAAGCTTTCCCAGTAGGTTTTCTGCTATTGTTTGTGAATGCAGGCTTCATTAGCCATGCCTGAAGAATTGACAGAGCCTTTATAGAGTTGTAGTTGTGCGTTGGTTACTGGTCTGCAGTGTAGTATGTATTAACAGCAAGGGCCACCAACTACCTCCTGGAAGCTCCAGGCTGAGAAGACTTCAGGGACACTTCAAGCTCTTCTGCCATCCCTGCCTTGATGCTTCATGTGTTAACAGAAGCTTGTGGGCACACAGAAGCCCAGCCAAGAATCCGCCTAGGGTGGGCACCGAAAGTGCTCTGCTTCACTGCTGAATGCCAGAGTGGAGCACTATAATTTTATTCCAATTATACTCTTAGTGCCATGATGTCACGGCATAAATTTGTACTTGTGCATGCAGCTCATGCTGGTGTGATGACAGCTCTTAAAATATTGAGTGATTGTGGGCCCGTCAGCATAAAATTATTCTAACATGGTGCCTTTATTACTGCTTCAATAAATGCCATTCGTTTTGTGTTCCAAGGTGGCATTTGCAAATGAGCTAATTCCTCCACAGTAAAATAATTATGTTGCACTTCTTTTACAGGAACGAAGAAGGGAAGCGGGGAGGGGAACGCAATTACCTAAAAGAGGCTATTTTGCCATCAAACTACCTTTGCTGTAGTTAGGCAAACTAGGGGTGGGGGAAGAGCTGCCTAGCTCAACAACTGTACCGTTCTTCAAATCTGTTGGCTGCTTTATAAAGTTACGAAGGGGAGGGAAACTCTAAATGAAGGTGGCGGGATGTTCATAAAAAAATATATATTCTTTTTGCAAGCCAAATGCAAACTGTTTGCTGATGGATGACAGATATTTTGCAGCCTATAGTTCATCCCTCTAAGCATGGTGCTAACCGTTAGCCTGATGGCTTAAGAGGAAAGCATTCATTTCATTTGGACATGCTGTGTTAATTTTGTCATTTCCCTCTGACAAAATAATGCGCCATTTTAAAAAATGAGAATGATCCTTGCAGCATCAGTGCAAAACTCACTCTACACAGGCGTTCATTGTAAAGCTGCCTCTGATTTTTTGGGGGGAGGAATGGATTCAGTTATTCATTAAGTCCATTTTGAGGAGACCCTATACTAAGGAAGCAATCCATATTGAAGGTTCTTAACTTGTACTACATCAAACTTTGCTTAATGAGGGTTTCTCGAATAAGCACCAATTGGGTAGTTCACATAGCGTCACACTACACCAGGGGTCAGCAACCCGTGGCTCTGGAGCCGCATGTGGCTCTTTCATCCCTCTGCTGCGGCTCCCTATCACCGGTTGGCTCCACAATTGATAGGGTTTTCGATTAGGCAGGTAGAGGAAAAAGGACACCACGCTAGGAGGAGACTCTATGGTGGGGGAACTGGACTTCCGGTTGGCAGAGGAAAAAGGATGCCACAATAGGAGGAGAGTCTATGGTGGGGGAATCGGACTTCAGGTCGGCTCCAGAATTGAATAGGGAGCTGCCGGTTAGGACCTTTGTGGCTCTTTGAGTGTTTAAGTTATCGACCCCTGTACTACACCATAAATCACAGCATACAAATTAGAAAGGATAGGATAATACAACAACTAAATCAAAACCAGCAAAGCATATTATGGCTTGGCAAACTGTGAGGATCTATGGAATTAGATGAGAAGGCAGACAGACTTGGAAAATCTCAAAACCTAAGCAGGGTTGGGCTTGGTTAGATCTGAATTTAGACTATGAGCAAGTTTCAGAGCTATAGGCTAAACTGGGAACCGTAAAACAAAATTCCTAAAAGGCAACAGCATGGCACTTTAGTAGTAAGTGATGGTTCTGTGCTTACACAAAGTTGCACTTAAATTCTCACTGTAATTAGTAAGACCTAACATAGCAATGATTTATGAAAAGCATATTCATTGCAGCGTAAATTGAAAGTGATATTGTCTGGATAGCAGGATTATTATATGTAGGAATAATACTCAACTCGTGCCCCCCAAAAGTTCACAGAAAACCACGAACACTCATTTGGCTCGTGTTCTATGCAAATTTAGTGGGATCACACTTCTCAGCCCTGTCTGCAAACTTGAAAGCTTTTCCATAATACATTTTTTTTAAAAAAATCTGAGGCTACAGCTCACAACATGAACTAAAAGTGATCACATTAAGAAGAGTAATATATTATATTAGGGCAAAGATAGCGCAATGGAGGAAAACACGTATTTGAGCACAAATGTGCATAAACTGCGAACAATGTTTTTGCCCAGATTTACATCAACAAACCTGATGCAGACTCAAAATGACATAAATTTAAAGTCGGGAAGACCAATGGAAATTATTTGAGAAAGATTTCCTATCTAGATCTAATATAGGACTAACCCTATTACTGTACTATTGATTGGGAGGTACACACCCGGGTATGTGTGCACAACTAGTTATGTGGCTTGGGATCGCTTAACCAATCAAATTGTAAACAAATCATGCAGGTTGTATTATCATAACACATCGAACCACAAAATAGTCAGTCCCAGTTTAGCCTTGCGTGTTATTTGAATCAAGTCATTGCTTTTTCCTTGCATTTAATTTAGCTTTCTGATATTCGTTGGAAAGAATGGGAGAAGAGAGCAACTACTCAGTTGCTCTGTTTCAACCTCATTTTCTAGCAGTGGAACAAAGAATTTGAACAAGTCCCCCCCCACACACACACACTCCTGCCTCCCATCTGTCACATGAAGTGTTATGAGATGTTTTAAAGGATCTTGACATCTCAGGGAACTGCTCACCCTGGCAACAGGGTTGGAAAAGGTCCTACCATTATCTCCAGAATATTAAAAAGATCTTGGCTTTTCTTGGTAACTGGCTGGAAAAAGAAATAGTGTTCAGTGCAGTTCGAAAAGGGAGGTCATCATGTTACCCCAGGCATGGACATCCTTCCACTTCTGGTATACAAGTGTGGGTTTCCATCAGTGGTGGGATTCAACCGGTGTAACGACCATTTCACTTCATGTGCGGATCGCCAAACAGGCAATCCGCGCATGCACAGTACATTGGAAGATAGCACTTTCTACTGCAGCTCTGCGTCAATCAGCTGGGCTTCAAAAAAGGAAATAAATATAGGTATAGCGCAGGGGCGGGGGGGGGGGGGGCAGGCCCAACTGATCATTAGGATGAACCGGTTCACTCTCAGCTGATTGCCGGAGCTACCGGTATGCCCGAACTGGGTCCAAACCAGTCTGAACCAGTCTGAACCGGCAGAATCCCACCCCTGGTTTCCATGTGTTGCACAATTCCCTGGGTGGTACAGAGTTAAAACTAATGTATAAAAAAAAATTTAAACCCTCCTGTGGCTTTTTTCTGCCAATTCTCATTTTATTTGATGAAAAAGAAATTGCTTTTGAAATTTTTTTCAAAAAAGATTATTTCAGTGAAATTCTCAAAGGTGGTGTCTTGGATGTCCTATCTTTAATTCTATACTTATCTCTACAGCAATCTGTGGCCTATCTGACTTCCCATCCTTCTAGAGTATTAATTCAGAAAGGAACTCCCCAGTAGGGAATCGGTATCCTCCCGCTGTTTAAAGCACACTCAACCAACTTCACTGCAATGGAGACATTACTGCAAAACAACAACCATCACAATAGCATCCTTCACAAGGAGATATTGTACTTCAGATCCAAAGGTGAAAAGGCATGGACACATTCAGTGCAACTTCTTAAAGCCACAAATTTCCAGGAAAATACAAGTCAGATTTAAGAAGGTTCAAACAGTATATCCACACTCTTTCTGAAGATCTTGTCAATACCTCTTTAATGGAAATGCATGGTTTCTTGAAATTGCAGGGTTACTATGTGAACTCAGTGTTATATATTGAATACATGTAGTTGTGTTAAGCCCTGTTAAAGTGACACTAACCTTTAGATGACTGTTAACTTCAACTGTTTTGGAGGGAAACTTAGAACATTCATACTTGGGTGGGCTTTTTCAAGTATTATGATTGGTTGAGGCCTTGTGGGCCCAGAGTATAAATTACAGGAATTTGCCTGTTGTTCAGCAGTTCCAGTTGAGTCAATAAATGCTGTTGTATCTATGCTGTCTGTTCTTGCCTACCGCAGCCCACAACATAACATTCAGGAAAAGACACAGCTTATTTAAGGAGGCACGGAGAGGTGTGGACATGCCTGCTTGATTCAGTTTTTACCTTCAGACCCAAATTCAGCATATTCCCATTCTGCACAAACTCCAGTAATAAAATCCACCACTGAGAGTTAATTTGAAGGAAATTCACAAGTGCCCTGCAAAACAACATTGGAAACACAGATGTCTTTTTCACAGGAGAAGAAGAAAAAAATCTGAAAAATTGCAAGGCAGATTTTGAGGCAGAAGAGTTGAATTCAGAGGTGGTATTCAGCCGGTTCACACAGGTTCAGGTGAACCATTGGTGGAAACTTGGCCAAGGTCGCCAAACTGATAGCAATGGCCAGCTGGCCACACCCCCAAACCAGTTCCCTGGTCGCCACTTGCTCACCCCACCCCACCCAACATGGTTGCTGCCATGTTTTTTGCGCACAAGCATCCCATTGCCTTCCAAGTCCAATGGGATGCTCATGCGCAAAGAACATGGCAGCGATGGCAGCAGCTTTTTCTGTGACCTCCGGTACTTTTAGGCGGCCTGCAGCTGGAAGGCTTCTTTGCCAGCTGCTTTCCAGCAGCAGTGGCTGGCTGGGGGCCACTAAAATCTCCGGTCAGCTTGCCTTCCGGTCCCTGGATCAGCCGCTGTGGAAAGTAAGCAGCCCAAACAAAGAGGTGATGGTGTGGGAGGAAGCGGGGCTAGGACTGGGGCCGCTAAAGGAGGGGAAGCGTGGGCAACTGGCAAAGGGAGGGCGGGAGTAGATAGGTGAAAATTCCAAAAAATTTCCTACATTTTCCTGTGGGTGTGGCTAGGTGGGGGGGGTGTCATGTGACTAAGTGGGCATGGGCGTGAGTGATGTCAAGTTGGCCATGCCCACTCAGTCACATGACCCTCCCCCCACCTAGCCACACCCATTGAACCGGTAGCAAAAATTTTTGAAACCCACCACTGGTTGAATCCAAGTAAAAGAATACAGAAACAACCCAAACACATTTTTAAATCTTTTTAAAATGATTACAAGCACATAAAAAGACAACATCAAGAACGGCTTGACAATTAGCAATAGCAATAATGCACAATAAATCATAAAATTCTACAAAAAAGTAGAAGCACCACATGAATGTTTGACTATCATGGTTCCATATGTAGGGAAAGTTTCTTGAGATTGAATGGAGGCAGACGTTCATTTCTCCATGACAACTACATGTACAAATTGTGAATTTTCTGGCTTCCACTAAGGTGTTTAGAATTTGGGGGTGAAAATTCACTATTATATACCCATTGCAGCCATCTATGGATCAAAGAAGTATCATAATTACAGATTGTTGTGTCATGAATATGGACTGCAACCGCTCTTTAGTGACCCAAAGGTGCTTTTTTCAAGAGGCAACTGGACTTTGTGGTTTTTCTTTGAAGACAACAAATTTTGGACAGAGACGATCACTGGTTTGAAAGAGGGGTTAAAGAGGCTCTATGTCAAAATTGAGCAGCCCCCTCTCAACAAAGAGGAAGGGATATAACATCATCTATCTCCAATCTACAACACAGTCCTTTCAACAGTTCCAAGAAAGCTCCACATAATTTGCATCATTCAGGTGACCCTAACAACCTGCTAAAAGAATGCAAATGACCAGCTGTCTGCAAGAATATAAATCCTTCCATTCCCTACCATCCAGTCAGAGCTGAAGAAGCTTCCTGGATGAGAAGTGAAATATCTTCAAAGAAAAAACCAGAAAGTCCAGTTGCCTCTTGAAAAAAGCACCTTTGGGACAACCATGAGCTGGATGACTGAGAATCTCCATAGACACTCCCTTTCGTGAATGTTGGCAGAAAATAATTCAATGCTCTCTGGTGGATGTGTGGCTCAAAAATTGATTTGCTATAGTGTCCACATTCATTTTACATTGATCTTGACCAGGGTTGGATGATTGCTTAATTTTTGCACCCATGTTCCTTATCAGTAAGATGAATTCCAGTGATAGTGGTGGAAGCAGAAACCATGAAGACAATAAAGTGATGAGTTCTTGATTTGCTCCCTGGCATGCAAAACAAATACACAACATGAGCTTTTAACTGGATTCTAATCATATTATCAAAGATGTGGATCTATTGTATATTAATTTCATGGTTAATGTAAGAATTTGAATCATGTGTTTCCTGTTGTGCAATCTAGCAGGTGTTTTGGTCTACCAATAAAGCAGAAATGACTCAGCACATTGTGCAAGTCTGACCAAAAAAAGCATAGTCCACTCTAGCATAACCTTTCTAGTCATAGAGATAGAAACTTTGGTGGGAGGAGCTGTTACATGGGAAAAAAAACTTCCAGAGTGAATTTTGTTCCTTATAGTAAAACTTTCAGAGTGTCTTAAGGATTCATGAAAATTAACAGATATATTATTGCATTAGTTTTAATGAATTCATTATGGCCTCACTGGAATGATAATGTGTACATGGATTTAATAATGTCAATGTAAAGATGTACTTTCAAGAAACTATAATACTTTATGTGACACTATCAGAAATGCCTGATTAATTTGATTTTTCAAACAGTAACAAGAACCATCCCTTTGCGGCAAATTGCATAATCTTAAAATCACATCGGGAGCTAATTTGCAACCCCGGCTGCCAATTTCATCAATATGCAATGAAAGAGGCCAAAATGAAAGTCATCGGGGGGGGGGGGGGGGTTATGGTAAATTGGGAATATATTTCACAGAAGAGAAGCTAATCAATTCCCACCCAAATCTTCCCAAATAGGTTCAATTAATTTGAACCTCTTCCTCAGCTCACCCCAAATTAGTAGCTCCTCTTCAATTAATTTACCTTCATTAATTTCCTTCACAGACCCTGTTCTAAATCAAATTATCCTTCAATTAATTACGCCACTATCATAATCCCTCAATCAATTTTAGTTTTAAACAGGAGGAAAGTATGACATATTTCCTTTGGTTGGTAGGGTCGATCAAATTAAATTGTCTTCCAAAGGGTCTTTTAAAGGAGGAGGAGGAGGAGGAGGAGGAGGAGGAGGAGGAGGAGGAGGAGGAGGAAGGAGAAGAAAAAGGAGGAGAAGGGGAAGGGGAAGGGGAAGGGGAAGGGGAAGGGGAAGGAGAAGAAAGATATATATACATATATTTATATTATTTTTCTTCAACCGGGTATTTTCCTCCATAAACCAAGTTTCTCAACTTGTAGCCATAGCTCAGTGAAATCACATCCACATTCACTGAGCTATGGCTGCAAGTTGAGAAACTTGGTTTACGTAGGAAAATACCTGGTTGAAGAAAAATATACACACAAAAACCTACGACAAGAGAAGAAAGCTTATATATATTAATGGATACTATGGATGCTTACAAATTATCCCAGCTTTGTATAGGAGAAAATTTCATCCATAGCACACATGATAGCGTCAAACAGAGACCAACAGCATTCAAGAAATGCAGTTTCACCAATAGCATGCAGACTAACACTATTACTTAGGTTATTACTTAGGCTATGAACCATCTGCAAGGAAACCGCCAACTCAGAAAGTACCAAGGTTCGATACTAAGCTACATATATTCTCTTCTTTTCAAAATCTTCCCTTTTCAGAATCCTGCAAAAGCAGGATTTATACAAGTCTGCATATTGTTTATGTAGGAACAACAAAGATAAATGCTTATTATTGTTAAATATTGTTAATGTTTTAGATTAATTTCGGAGGAAAGAATAGCCTGAACAGAATATAAAAACAGGCTTTATGACCACAATTGGGCCTGGAATTTTGGTTGTAAATTGGGGTGGTCACCACATGACCTGACTCGATTTTATTACTATTCTTCAACTGTAGTTGTTAAACAAACCATGTGGTCATTAAGCAAATCATATGTTTGTTAAGTAAAACATCATTATTAAATGAATACAGCATAATTGATTAGTGTTCTTTGCCGATTTCTCTTAGAAAATGGCAAACATTTTTTTGCAAATTTCAGTCATATGATTGCAGGATGCTGCAATCGGTCATCAATGCGATCCTTGATCTCTAAACATGATATATAAATATAAGTGCCCTAAACATGGCCATGTGGCTGTTGGGGGGGGGGGGCAGGGGGGGGGTTTTAATTTTTTTTTACTACTGGTTTTGTGGGGGTGGCTTATTTTGTGGGCATGGCTTGATGGTCATGTGTCAATTATTTAGGATTTAGCAGAGGTACTGGTCTACCAGGCTTTTAACTGCTTGCAGAGCTGTACTGGTCTACCCATTTATTTTTGCAGGCACTGGTCTACTCATTTGTTTTCTTTTAACAGTGATCAGCTGTAGGGCGGCCCTTTGAAGCCCTGTGGCAAGAGTTTAAACAGTTTGTTTCCTTCTAGCCATCAGCTGGGACTCAGGAGGCAGCAATAGATTGGCGGTGGGGCCAAATAAAAGGTAAGAATAATGAAGGGGTGGGGGTGGGGTGCAGGGGATGGGGGGTGCGGGGGAGCGGGGGGGCAGAACCAGTTCGGTGATGTCATATCGTCACTGCTACGGGCTCAGGAGAACCAGGCCGAACCACTGGGGGGGGGTGGCACGACATTTTACAATGGTTGAAAGAATTTATAGGCCACACAGCTCCCTTTTTGAGGCTGTTGTAACTTCAAATGATTGTTAAACTACCGATTGTTAAGCAAGGACTACCTGTATTACACAATCCAGATACAGAGTGACAGAGACCAATAAATGATCTTCTAAAAAAGTGACTTTAATATCAGATTCTTGTGAGGCTTTTGAAATCAGGAATGCTTTCAAGGATACTCCTCTACCAATTCAACTATTCTTAGATAAAAAAATCTCATCTCTTAGGTAACTATACACTAGCATGATCCTATAAATGGAGTGTTCTCAATGAATAAAATGGCAATACACACACACACACACACCAAATTTATATTTGTTGATAAAGAAATAAAGGGAGACTAGTACAGAACTATTTCAAGCTATTTAGCTCTCATCAGCTAGCCATACCCTTATTCGGATTTGAACTTGGGCTGCCTGCATATTAGGCAGTTGTTATTAGGCAGCCCAAGTTCGAATCCGAATAAGGGTATGGCTAGCTGATGAGAGCTAAATAGCTTGAAATAGATCTACAGTAGTCTCCCTTTATTTCTTTATCAGCAAATATAAATTTGGTATAAAATGGTTTGTCATGAATGCGACTGCTTGAGGGCTCCTGGGTTGGAGCTGAAAGGCGAAAGGGAGCAGAATGTCCCCTCCCACATGTTGGGATAGACCAGGTGTCTCGATAGAAATATATACATATATATACATATATGGTACATTTGTTTGAAGTTTTTTTTTTGCTACGATGGCCAACATTTCAGAATCAGAAGAGAAGTAGCTCATGGCTTTTATGATTAACAAGGAACAGAAAAGGCATTGTGTTTCACTCCCTGCATGCATTCTTTGTGCCTTAAAGGGAAAGATCAAAACAACAACAACCCCCCAAAACATGGGCATCTGGGAGTCAAGCATTATTATTGTAACACAATGGAAATAATCTTCCTTAAGCCTAAGAATTATATCTAAATAATGACAGGCAGCTGATCAAGCTTGAAGCAGTGCTTGGCATTGTGGGAAGAATCTGTCCTAAGGCTAAACCAAGAATATGTCTATATTTTTGACTATTGAAGTTTTCAGGAATTTGAGGTAGTGATGCTATCGGTATTCTGATGGCACCCAGTGCTAATTCAGATGCCGTCGGGATGCAATATTTGGCTGGAAGAGGGCCAAGGCGATCAAAAAAGAGAATTTGTGAATTGCTGATTTTCAGGCATAGGAGCTGGAGACCTTTTTTTTTTTTTAATTAGAAATAAAATTGCATCCTGTCAAAAAAAAACCAGATATGTAATTTGGAGGCGGATCTAGAAGTATTATTATTCCTAGAAGCCAAGTGACTTCTTTGACTAGATAAACCTATTACTAGCTTTGCTTTTCCTGTTTCAAGTTACACATTTGCTTGATCACTAAGATCATCCCTATGGCAGGTGACGGGAATTATACACTATCATATTTTGGTCAATTGTGGATGCAAGTGATGACGCTGGCAATGAAGTTGTCTTCAATTCTTTTATAGTTCAATTGCTAAGTTGTGTCCTAGTCTTTGTGACCCCGTAGACCACAGCATGCCAGGCTCCCCTATCCTCCACAGTCTACCAGAGCTTGCTCAAACTCATGCCCACTGTGTAGATGATACTATCCAACCATTTCATCCTCTGCCGTCCCCTTCTCCTTTTGATCTTCAATTTTTCCCAACATCAGAGTCTTTTCCAATGACTCCTTTCTTCTCATTTAGTGGCCAAAATTTTTGAGCTTCAACTTCAGTGTGTCCATCCTTTCAAAGACTATCAACCCTGTCAAGCAACTCTGTGAATACTTAAGAACCTTTTTTCCTTGTTTCAAGTTTCTCTATGTGGCAGATTCTATATTGTGGGTTAGTTCCATAGCTGTAACCATTAAGTATAGCTGTATTTTTGAAATATTGATAATGGAATCCCATCCCCACCTCAGAAAATAGTTCTAGTATACCACACAAATATGTATATATTCTGATTTTCACTTCCCTAAGGAAATTCTATCCTTGACTGCATTTTTTAACCATACTAAAAGGTATCATTAAAACATTACTGTATGGGATAAGTAAAACACATCTTCTCAAATGTCTATGGAAATTACTGTATGGGATAATAAAACACATTTTCTCAAACATCTATGGAAATTCTCCAGGTCATAGGCCAGTGGCCTTTTGAAAAAGCACCTTTGAGACATTTTCTCAAAATAAGAAATAGCTGATCATTATGGTTACTTGCATTTTAACTAGCTAATACAAAGCTAATACATTTTTACCTCCTCAAGGTACATAGTGAAGAGATCTTGAGACCTGAGTATCATAAAAATGCCATAGTACCGTGATGGCAAACCTATGGCATGCGTGCCACAGGTGGCATGTGAAACCCTCTCTGCGGGCACATGAGCTGTCACCCAGCTCAGCTCCACCGCGCATGTGCGCCCGCCTCCTGGCAGCCAGCTGATTTTGGGTCTCTGGCACGGGGCGCATGCAAGAAACATGCGCACATGCGCAGGGATTGCACACACATGCACGGTGGGCAGGAGGCGATGTGCCCCCATGCCAAAACGGGCCACAGGGAGGTGTGGCGTGCCTGTCCTGTGGCCATTTTTGGTCCCAGGAGATTTCAGGGAGGCCTGCCAGGTCCAAAACAGGCCTCAGAGGTGGGGGTCACATGCGCATGTGTGGGGGGCAGGGGGAGCATGGGGTGGTCACACGCACATGATCAGGGAGCGGGGCGCACGGGGGGGCATTGCATTATGGATATGGGCACACACGACCCCACCATGCTCCCCCCACTTTTGGCATGCACCAGTGAAAAGGTTAGCCATCACTGCCATAGTACCTTTATTTAATCTGCTCTATTGTAATACATCAAGAATTGATTCCATAAAAGTTGTTATCAATGTGTAGATTAAACGTAATCTTCCAACAGGTTCAAGCACAACTGCTGCTTTTGGTAAGGAATTTCTGGATGATTTTTCCCCCCCTCTCATAGACCAGGATAAAACCTTACTTCACTTGATTTATCACAATCCAACTTCGATCAAATTCTAACTTTCACTGAGATCCAGCTTTGGATTTAGAAAAAGAAATATGTGACCTAATCATGGACTCACCCTAGAAATCTTCCTTGAAATTATATCATCCTTTTTTCCAGTATGACTGATGATTTAACAAAGCATCTTAATAGGTCCACATCTAGTTTTTTCATAACAGGACACCTTTGGTAAATGTAGATTCCTTTCACTAGAACAATACAATACTATACATTAAAGATTTCAAACTGAGATACTACTGCCTGCTGAAACAAAACTATACATGGAACACTTCACTATCTTTGCTGGTCTATTCTTTCTACAGTATGTTTCTCTTGCTTTATGATACTTTGGTTGAAGAGTCTCGTGCAACATGAAGTTGGACTTAAAGTGTAAGACGTGCTTCACCATTAAGCAGTGTGTGTGCATGTGTGTATACTGATGCACACTCAAACACATCAATTTAACCACTATTCAAAGTTCTCTGTAAATGTATCCGAACTCCAGCTATGACAGCAACGTTGCCACCCAATTTCCTATATTAAGCCTTTCATGAGTGGTATATTTTTAATGTTGTTTGCAATGAGCATACCCAGAAAGAGAAACCCAATAAGATGAAAAATACCAGGGAGAAGTTGTGCACTTTGTCAGAACTGCCATTTATATTCAGTGAAATGTGTGCATGTGTGTGTATGGGTATGTATGTGTTTAATCACTAGAACTTTGTGATAATTGCTTTTAGATAACATCTAATATTCTCTTTTCCAACACACTGGATAAGGTGACTGGCTTTGGCACATTCACGCAGATAGTTCTTTGTTGTTTCACTCTTTGGAAACATTTTCTTTCCAGTTTACTGAAACTGTCATTTACAGTGAATCACAAATTGTACTGAACAAAAAGTATCTGGGAAAAAAATAATAATTCTGCATTTATTTAGTTCCCAATGTCACTGAATTATGTGAATCTACACTCTGCTGGACAACACCTACAATATGTGCCCCTTGACATTATGAATCTTATGATACATTGAGAAGTCATAATATTAACGATTCACTATCATTATTCATTATTTCCTTTTCGGTGTGGCTTTCTGAATTCCATGCCGATTCGGAGGAAGTAAAAATAGTTCCACAAAGTTTTTGGCTGACTTTCTGTTTGGCCATAGTGGAATTTGGATTCTTCAGAAATGTTTGGAAAGACCGCTCTGGTTTGGATCAGCAAGAACTTCAGCATCAAAGCTGTTTTAGACAATGCAAAGTTGCTTTGCATAAGAAAGAAAACTTCATTTCCTTGCTGAAATAAATCTACTTTGGATAAACGAAGCTGTTTACTTCACTCCTCTAAGCTGCTTTTGAAAAAGAAATGATTTTGTAAAGAAAAATCCTTTATCATTTAATAAAATAAAAGGATGATAGGTTTTTGAAGGAAGCGCCTGACTTCACTGCCCACCCAAAGCTCTCTCTGCTTATGAAGAGTCACTCAAATTACTGTGCATTGTACATTCTGGCATTTCTTAGAACTCTCTTTTTCTCCTACAGTGTGGCTAATCCCCCCTCCTCCCCTTTTGCTATGTGTCATGTGATGTGGAACCTCCAATAGAAGTCAGCATAGATGGGGTATACAGAGGGAATTTTGCCAAATGGGAAGCATTGTCACATGCATAATCTCACAGCAAATTGAAAGGCGCAGGGCCAACTCACATTCCAGCTTCTTTCAGTACTTCTGAGACATTTGGAGGGATAAGCAAGAGAAAAAATCTGAAATTTCCTAAGATTGATTTTCTGAACATGGCCTTGTTTACACATTTTATTTAGAGTTACTCAGACTGGCACTTAATTCAATCAATAAAAAAAAATCTGGTGTGTTTCATTATGTAATAATTGTGCTGCTATTTATTAAGACACAGAAGCTGTATTTGAAAATGTGATGTGGCAATTTCAGACAGAATTAAATCTGAATCCTGTATATTTGGGGAAGCCTAAATGCATTGTTGGCTCTTTCTATAAGAGGCGGCACTTCATAACATGGAGATAGCAATAGCAATAGCACTTAGACTTACATACCACTTCACAGTGCTTTACAGCCCTCTCTAAGCGATTTACAGAGTCAGCACATTGCCTCCAACAATCTGGGTCCTCATTTTACTGACCTCGGAAAGATGGAAGGCTGAGTCAACTTTGAGCCTGGTGAGATTCGAACTGCTAAATTTCAGGCAACTGGCAGACACAAAACTGAAGGAAAACTGAATCACATAAAAGTATAGAGTTCTAAAAGTATCACCAGTTCTAAAAGCTAAGAAATGTCTATCTGTCTAATCTATCAAATCTATCGATAAAGGAGAATATTTGTAGCTCAGTACTGAAATAAGGGGTCATTAGTGTTCTCTGAGCTTGGTTGTTTTCCTGCAGACGTTTCATTACCGAAACTAGGTAACCTCATCAGTGCTAGAAGAGAGTGGGATTTGCTTTCACTTTATATTCTACCGTTAGACAAGCTGAAAACCTAACAAAAAGACCAAAATACCTTCCCTACCAGCAATAACACCCAGATGAGCATAGGTTAACACCAAGATTAACATTAGAGCAACAATCAAGAGGTAAACAATACCCCAATCAAGGAACTTCCAGACAAGCTAACAGTAGATAACCCAATCAAAGAACCTCCAAGACCACTCATACCAATACTGACAGGGCAAACCACTAGAATATAAATAAGGAGCAAATCTCACTCCTTACTAGCACTGATGATGTTACTTAGTTTGAGTAATGGAACATCTGCAAGAAAATAGCCAAGTCAGAGAGCAGCAAAGACCACTCCAACCATCCATCATCCATCATCCATCATCCATCATCCATCATCCATCTATCTATCTATCTATCTATCTATCTATCTATCTATCTATCTATCATCTATCTATTTATATCTATCTATCCACCTTGATCCATGCAAAGTTTTTCCAGCTATTGAAAATGCTGGAAAAGGCCCCAGAAGAGTGATAAAGAGAAGCAATATAGCTATTTTGTTTTATTCCCCAACATGAAGACAGCACTTTTCTTTATGAAGCAGTTTCAGCAGAGTGCCTAAGTCAACTTCCTTCAAAGCAAAACTCCCTTTGGAGATCTGTACAACTCTTCTGTAGATCATTTATATCACCTGTCCAATCCCAAATAATCTTCCTGCATTTTCAATATGCCCCAACAATAAAATCTTCAAGAGCGTGTCTTTTAAAAGTTCTGCTATTGAATTTAAAGATACATTTTCTGGAATATGAGAAGAGACCTCCTCCATTAGGGACACACATCTTACTCAAGAGTTCTGCTTGGTTACAACTAAAGTTACCTTAGGTGATATAGTTCAGGTGCATCTCTTCAGCCAAGCCTTAAATGTTAGGTTAGTTAACAGAACTTTAGAGCTTTATTTTTAATGCATTTTATATTCTTTAATTGTGAAGTGCCTCTATAATCCTCTGAATGGAAAAGTAGGATATTAAGTACATATATACATGCATGCTTATGCTGTATATTTTCATCTTTTTGGTGGAAAGGATTCTGAAGAAGATCCTCTTATAGCTTAGAATTCATAAATAGAATGAAACTTATATGAGTCTATTAAAATACATTTGATGCTTTAAATGAACATAATAGAAGTTGAGAAGCTTTGCAACTTTGCTATATCCCCCAAACAGTTAGAAGTTAATGTTGTATTAATTTAATTTACCTATATAAGCTTTCTGGGTTTATTGCAACAGTCCACCTTGTCCAGCACCTTTCCTTGAGACACACCTTTGTGCTTTAAATTAAACAATTGTTTCAGTGTGGGACCACCAGTTACAAAAACACAAGTAGCATTATCACAATCTAATTTCAGATTTGATATAATGCTAGGCCATCTTAAATTGAGGAACGTCAACAGATAAGCTTGAACTGAATTCAAACTGTACAGCTCCTGTTCTCCTTTCATAGATAATTGATACAGTGAAATATCACCTTTTCCAAATCTTTGTTTAATGTTGCTGTTTCTCCCAATGGGGTGAGAACAAATAGCAGATTAATTACACTGGTCAGCTAAGCGCACTCAATTTTGTTTGCTTTTTTATTTTAATTTCCCATATGAAGCGCAGTCCCTTTTGTGTACAACTGGACTGAATGTATGAATTGACTAACCAACAAGGTAGTTTCTTTCAAAAATGGTGCATGGGTTCAATTTTTATTAACGGACAAGGAGATTATCTATATAGAATTTTTCTGTACATAGTTCACCGATTGAACCAGGAACCTTTTCCTTTGGATGTTGTCTGGCTTCTTATAAATTTCATCTTTGGATTTAGATGAGGTTGTGCTCCCTGGAGAGAATGGATCTGTGATCTGGGGATTGTTTTAGATTCACAACTCCACTGGCAGAACAGATGGAACTCATGGTCAGAAAATTTTGCCCAGCTTTTACCAATATTGCCATGTATTCCTTGGTCTGTGTTACATGGTTTGGTTTGGTTTGGTTTGGTTTCAGTAAAGGAGTTTCCTAGATGATTCCAGCCATTTTTTGTTCACATCACAATAACCCCTTGCTTTTTGAGACCATATGCAATTATTAAGGGAAACTCAATGGCCAACATCTCCCAATTATGTGTTTCACTTTTAGACTCCTGAGCCCGAATGCATCGTCAGTTTGGCATCACAGGACCTCCATAAGAGACCTAAATACAGCTCCCCTTGAAGTCTGATGACTTATCTAGTACCAATTTGCCTTGACTGTTAGTAGATCAGGTTCTTGTGTATAATTTGCATGGAATAAACACATAGTGCTCTAGAACGCTATCACAGCTCCTGATTTCCTCAGCCTGACATTAGGAATCTTTATACCTATGACAGCAGGTCTGTAGGTCTTACACCTAATCAAAGGATACAACAATATTTGTTACTATGCAGAAACTCTGTGAACGTGTATAGTAATATCTTTAGTTGTTAATTTATAGTAGTGAATTCATCGATTTTCCAGTGAAGATTGATGATTGTTATCTAAGCTGCAAACATCTAGGCAACCACCAGGTGGCGGTAGAAAGATAAAGCACAGACAACTCTAACTCTTTGCTATCATCTACTGGTGGTCTGCATTTTTGCATATCAGCTATGGCAGTGCTATTGTCACAGGGAAAGTCATATTTTGGGCTTTTTTCTCAGCTCATGTTTATTTCTTCCCATTCTGCTAATAGCTTGCTCTTTGGATTAATCAAGTATCCAGCAATTGAGCTGTTTGTGTTACATAAAACGTATAAGCTTAGAGCAAATGCACGATGGCTAAAGCTATGCTCTTGAAACACAACACCCCCTCAAAAAAGCTCTCTTATTCACAGCAGGGCTGTAAAAATCACTTTCCCTTTAAAGCTATTCTGCTAATTTAGACAAGGAAAGAGAGAAAGTGGAATCAAATGTATAATCAATTGATTGGCAGTATTACCTGTTGTAAATCAGGCAAAGTCTCGAAATCGTGGGTAGAGTGGATTATCAGGAAGACAGAGGAAATGGGGCTTATTTCCCAATACAGGCCAGAGTTTTATACACACAAATCTATTCAGGTCTAACATAAATGCTGATCTGGATGGCACAGAGGGGGAAAAAAGGCATGACTGTAAAACAAAACAAGAATCATAGGATTAGTTGTTGTCACAGTGTGAACAAACTCAACTTTATATTTTTGCTTCTGCTTTTCCATATCTTGGAATTGCTTGATTTACTACTGTTTCTAAAGTTACATGCCACTGTAATATGCCATGGAGTGTTCCACTACTCATGGCTATTGGTGCATATATACTTTATATACAGAACAATAGAGTTGGCAGGGTCATGACTACCATGAAGAATGATATTTGTCCAGAATGGTATAGGATTTCCTGCTCGGGCAGGGGGTTGGACTAGAACAGGGGGTCAGCAACCTGCGGCTCTGGAGCCGCATGTGGCTCTTTCATCCCTCTGCTGCGGCTCCCTGTTGCTGGTTGGTTCCACAATTGATAGGGCTTTTGGTTAGGACAGATAAAGGAAAAGAGATGCCACGCTAGGAGGAGACTCTATGGTGGGGGAACAGGACTTCTGTTCGGCTCCAGAATTGAATGGGGGGCTTCAAGTTAGGACCTTTGTGGCTCTTTGAGTGTTTAAGGTTGCTGACCCCTGGTTTAGAAGATGTCCAAGGTCCCTTCCAATTCTATTGTTCTGTATATAAAGTATATATGCACTGTGCAATGTAGCTACATATGTACTGTACATAGGGTTCAGCAATATCTGGAGAGCTGTGCATACACTCAGTACCTATAGCAGAAGTGAGCACAAGTGGCTCAGGAATTCTGGGAGTTGAAGTCCACAGGTCATAAAGTTGCCACAGTTGTCATCCCTGACCTATAGTATAAAGATTGGATCTACGAATTTCACAGATCAGTCATTGGGCGAAATCATTCAGTTAAGACAGAACACGAAAACTTGTCACATCTTTATTAAGAATAAGAAACGGGGAGGGGGGAAGAGAGAGAAAACCAAGAAAATGTGAATATTTCATAATTCAGTTAGCAGTGAGACTAGAACAAGCTGTCACAGAAAAGTGTAATTGGTATATATACAATTCATGCAATTTTTACATCATCTTAGATAATTCAATTTCACTCATTGATTCATTAACCTGCATTTTTCAAGACATGAAATCCTATCAAAAATACTCACTTGTGTATTCCTGCATTTAATGAAAGATGGCTTTATCTCTATAGATTTTGTAAAGGCATTGTGTGATCTCTATAACTTCCACGAGTTAGCAGCCTAAGTGCCACAATTTATACCGGTGCAACCTCCAGAGATTTCTCAGTGGTAGTCCATAATGAGCTTGTTATAGAGTGGCATCCATGGGAGTGGGTGCAAAAGGGAGGAGAGTGATCTAGGGGAGTTGTGACATTGCAACACAAATCCCATCCCCTTTTAACATATACATCATAAAATTGCATGCATGCTCCACACTGCACAGCGTAAGAACACTGAATAGAGAAAGAGACTACTGTACAGGCATTGCAATTGATATTAAAATAATGAAGGTGAGAATGGAAACAAGGCATGGATAATTATTATCAAATCTGACCAGCATAATAACTACAAGTCTGTTCCTTTCCATGTTCTCAATCCAAGGACTGCTAAAGATAAAGGAGCATTTTCAGATTATGGACTGCTTTTTCAGGAACACTGAAACTGCATCAAAAGGACTGAATCTCTAACCCCAAGCACCCCTGTGTGGTCTTGATTTCATTTCAATATACAGATTTCCCCCGCAAAAAAATAAATCAGATTGAATGTATTCAATTAGAACAATTGGGATGGAATGGTTTGCCTTCAGAAGTTGTGGGTTCCATCACTGGAGATGCTTAAGAAGAGATTGGACAACCATTTGTTTGAAAGGGTATAGGGTTGTGGCCTTCAACCCTGGGGGCTGGGTGGCCTTGGCCAACTTGATGTCACTTGTATTGGGGGTGCCTGTCATGGCCCGAGTGCTCTGCCAGCGAAAACAGAGCTTGGGAGGGCCACAGGGGCACAGCAGGCCAGTCCTTCGCTGTTTCCAGGGTGGCCCCACAGGCCAGATCTAAGCACCCCATGGGCCAGATGTGGCCACAGGCCGTGAGCTTCTGTTCTAGCTGTAGTCAACAGAAATACCATTAATTCTTTGAGTGGACCTAAAAGACAAGGAGAATCCATAATCCCTGTGAACTGGATCTTGTGACTTACCTGGCAAGATCAGCATCTGGATTTGCAACAGATTATATGGACATTTTCTTAGATCATTATCTTAGGTCAATGCCCGCAAACCACCTGCTGCTGGTCCTGACCACACATAATTTGGTACCCAAATACCTTTTAAATCAAGTGCTTATCTATTTCGATTACACACAAAGCCATTTTTAAAGGCAAAGACTTCAAGGAAAGCTGCTTTGTCTCCTTCTGAAAAACAACACTGACCTTTTTTCAACAGATGCAACACCACTTTTCTTTGTTGGAAAGGTCTTTCCACTGATGCTGAAACAAAAGCTTTCTTTTTAAAATATTCATAAGATCAGACGTCCCGATTCTTGTAATTTCTTCTGACTCATCTGGCTAAAGGAGCTCATGCATATACATCTGGTGTGGTGCAGCAAGCCTACTAATATCAGGCAGAGCATCAAAACTGTGCCTCCAAAATTCACAAGATAGGCTTTCGTAGTTGCTTGTTCTTGTCGACTTATGACAATTGCAAGAAACAAATTAGTGCAAGTATCTACTGGAAGAACATGAGCTTGTGTCAATGAAGTTGAGTATAGAGTTTTTCCACTGTACAAAGGGAAACAAATATGGAACCTAGTTCCTGTTCATATTTTGACAAGTTGACGAAGTCTGCCATAAAACGAAAGGAGTCTGTATATGTACTATAAGCAATAGCAATAACACTTAGACTTATGTACCACTTCGTAGTGCTTTACAGCCCCCTCTAAGTGGTTTACAGAGTCAGCATATTGCCCCCAACAATCTAGGTCCTCATTTTACTGACCTCAGAAGGTTGGAAGGATGAGTTAATCTTGAGCCGGTCAGAATCGAACTGCTGGCAGTTGGCAGAATTAGCTTGCAATACTGCATTCTAATCACAGTGCCACTACAGCGCTATTAAGTCTTTATATAATGATCCAATAGTAATAGTCTTTCTTATTCCTACTTATAGGAAGTTGATAATTATTTTATGAAATGCATAAAATGCATTCTTTTCTTCTAAAGAATCCAAAAAAGCATTGTTGTGGCCAAGTTCCAATGAAGTCATGAGGTGATCCTGACAGAATTTCATTTATTGAGTTTTTGTCCTGAGGTGGGATCTAAAGTTAGGTCTTCTTGGTCCTGCCTAACTAAATGGGAACATCTGGTCAACTTGGCTAATTTTAAAAAATTAGAAGGATTAAATCTGGTTATTACTTGGGTGGAATATCACCAGGTAATGTTATAGGCTGGATTGAGAAATCAAAAATATATGCCAAGAGGCAACAATAGCAAACCATTTCTATTTTAATTGTTCTGTGAATTTCTCTTTAGAGTCAGAGAAGTCAAACTTGACTTTAAAAGTTTAATAAATTACCTTATTGGTCCTAATCTACTAATCCACTTTTCCAACCATGATTTCATATTTATTCCTCTTCATCAAGAAGGGTACAACTCTTTCCTATCTATACATTTGGCCATCTGTATATTATATTGTTTCACCTTTGCAGTGCTTCCTTTAATTAAAAAAAATGTATTTATGTTCTCTGAAGCAAATTATTTGATTGGCTAAGAGTTCTGCCTGAGCAGCAATGGTTCCACAGTGTTTGTAAGTGAGTCCCTAGATGGCTTCGTTTCTTAAAAAGAATATGGGACCTAAAATTAGAGCAGGAAACCAGATTGCCCTGATCACTGGGTGTTCCAGGCTATTAGAATGGCCTGTTCTGAAGATGCTGTATCCAAGATTGCCTGTCTTCCAAATATAATTAAAGATCAGTGGGTGGCAGCAGTTAAGATATGATTGGCTTGGGTGATGCTTTTGCTCCCATAGAGATACAGCCAGGCTTTTGAAGAAAGTGAAATGGTGAGAAAAACTGTAAAATAAATTCCTATTTGGCCAAATGACACTTTACTTAGAGCCCCCAAACTCTTACAGTATATCACTTTTTAAAAGATTGGCCATAACTACACAGAATTGTCACAGTGTCCTATCTTTAGCATTTATAAATATGTATTTCTTTTTAGAATGTAGGAAGTTGCTTTTTACCGAGTCAGAATTACGAATTCATGAAACTGTATATTTTCCACATACTGTGTACTTCCACATACCCTCGTTTGTCACACTCAGAGGTGTCTGCAGGGATAGGTCAAAAAGTCAAGAGGGCAGCTGCATAATTTTACATACAATTCTCACACGTTCACATACACAAATGGGTGGGGCTTCTACTGCATTGCCATAGGCACCCTAGTTTTGACACCTAGCCCACAGGTAGCCCTGGTCACACTAGGCCATAACATGGAATGTGGAAGAATGTAAATGAGGAAAGCCTTACTCGTAAAAAAATTAAAGAGTGGTCTGATATAGCTAAATTATTTATTTTTATTTATACAATGTTAGAATGACCTCAGATTTAAATTTGTAGACAGTTTAAAAAATGCAATAATTCAAGAGCTGTAAATAAACAGAAATGCAATATATTGTTCACATTTTCCATCTCTGGCATTGATGAGTCTTCAGTGAGGAGATCCTAAACGTCTTCCAAATGAACCATAAGCATGGGACCTACCCAGGGGTGAAATGCTCCCGGTTCAGACCGGATCGCCTGATCTGGTAGCAATGGAAGCAGGTGGTTCGGAAAACCAGTAGCAAAAATCCCTCTCTCCCCCCCCCCCCCAATGCCCAGCTGAGCCGCACAATCATTAGAGGCTTTTTTTTTACTTTTAAAAGCATTTTTTTCTACAACCTCTTCGGCTGAAAAAATGCTTTTAAAAGTAAAAAAGAAGCCTCTGATGATTGCGCAGCTCAGCTAAGATCATCAAAGGCTTTTAAAAGAAAAAAAACCCCTTTTTTTCTTTTAGATGCCTCTGACGATCCAAGCTGAGTTGCCTGATCGTTAGAGGCATTTAAAAGAAAAAACTCTCTGCCGATCAGGCAACTCAGCTCTGATCGTCAGAGCCTTTTGAAAGCATTTTTTTACAACCTCATTACTGAAGAGGTTGTAGAAAAAATAGTTTTAAAAGTAAAAAAAAAAAATGGCCACACCCACCCAATCACATTACCGCCCCCCACCAAGCCACGCCCACAGAAGCAGTAATAATAAATTTTAGATTTCACCACTGGACCTACCCTCTCTTTGGGGGGAGGGGTTCAAAAAATGAGTTCCAAAGAGAATAGCTGTTTCTGAGCCCCCTCCTGCCATACTTCTCAATAAGTGAGACATTCTCTCGAATGAAGGCAAATGTATGTGTCTCAGGATAATGTTGCAAGATCCAATCTGGGTTGGTCATCGGGATCAGTGGTTTCTCTTCTGAGCTTTCAGTTTTGTGCTGGAGCCCATCCTCAGGGAACTTCTCTCTACTGGAATATGTGTTTTAGGCTATTCTATGAGTTGTATTTATGTGGTGCCTTCCTATTGGTTGATCGGTATGTTGATGGTTGGCAATTGACTGTTGTTTCCTTGTGCTGCTAAGCCCTCAGCTCCTAAGTACCTGATAAGCACAAGGAAACAACAGCCAATCACCGGCCATCAACACATCAATCAACCAATTGGAAGGCACCACATAAATACAACTCATAGAATACCAGGACAGATATATCCCTGAGGATGGTCTCTAGCACAGGACTGAAAGCTTGGAAAAGTACACTTCTGGTCCCAGTGACTGATCCAGATTGGATCTTGCAACATTTTCTCTTCAGTCAGGGCATGCTTTCTTCATTTGGGTTGAGCAGACAGAATCAATCAGATGTAGCCATCCATGGAGATGCCAATTATTATTATTATCACAAAATGTACATATGCATCCAAGAAAAACATTATCCAATACTGTATCCTTTGAGACAATCCCAAAACTTTTCAACAGCGCTTTCTTAAATTTTTGGCATCATATGAATTGCTCTTTATTTATTGCAATTCCTAGACTGGAATGGAACATGAAAGTCAAGGAGACAGGTGGGATTGGACTTCCTTCTTTCAGTGATGCCGGTGGAGAAGATTGGTGAAGAAGTTAGAGGATGAATGGGTTAGACCAGTGTTTCTCAACCTTGGTAGCTTGAAGATGGGTGGACTTCAACTCCCAGAATCTAGGAGTTGAAGTCCACCCATCTTCAAGCCACCAAAGTTGAGAAACACTGGGTTAGACCCAGAGTATCATTTCCTCAAGTAATGCGTGCTCTGTTGGAGTACTTCTCTAAACCTTCTTAATTACTCAGGCTTGCATTTTGATCCTTTATAAATACTGCCTCAAATCAATTTGTTGTCAGGCAACAGCTGCAGCATTCATCACAACTTGTTTCCTGGGGAGATAAAAAAAAAAAAGTTAATTCTAAAATATGTTAATAGCCTCAGTTTTTCAGTCGGGAGGTTTAATCGTATGTGTGTGTGCGTCTCCACACATAAGTACGTCTCCACTTAAGATAGGCTAGCCTGACAAAAGCATCACTTTTGATCCAGCTGAAGAAGGCAAGAAGATTGTATATCCCTGTTAATTCCATAATTGGCATCTAGAATCTGTTTCAACCCTCCCCCCTTCCCTCCCCAAATCCGATTTATTTTGTAGCAGGGGATTAAACTTACATTGAAGGTTCTTTATGGCCTGCAGGAGCTTGCGAAATTCAAATATAAAAATTGTCAAGGAAACATTTCCATGGCAAGTCCTACCTTAGGGTAATCCCACGGAAACATGGAGTAAAAGGAGTGTAAAAGGAGATGAATACCACAGTTTCTTTCTCTGGCTAACCATTTGTGGGGGCATTCTCGTTTTTGAATGAGGCCAATGAACAGCACTGCCGACTTAGATCAGAATTCACTTTTCAAGAGAGTACTAACGCAGTATTTTTTATTTTTTTAAAAAAGATGATCGTTGGATTAATGAAATATTAATGCTGCCAGCCAGCCATCCTTCCTTCCTTGCTTGCCTCCTTCCTTGGCTTTGGTGTGCAAGCTCAGCTGAGTAATTCAATGAAATGATAGAGACATGAATAGATATGCTAACGAGCATAAAGGCTAACCTTTACAGGTTTTTTTTTAAAGCTGCCAGAGAGCTTTCACTGATTTTTTTTTTTTTAATCTGAGATGGAATGTATAAATACTTTTCTGTAAATCTGGCACCAGGGGAGGTAGCAGGAAAATCTCAAGGAATCGGCTTCTAAGATTTAACACTTTTTTTTTTTTAATGGCAAAGAATAAGCTTAGGATGGGTGTCAGTTTCACAGTCTTGCATTCGCAGGGCTTGTCATCACAATATATTCATGTTGTGCCCGATTCTCATTACAGTCACTGTCATCCAAACATAGTGACGGCATTTAAATATCTCACACTGGTTCTTCAGGCAACGTACTGCAATCGGAAAGCAAATAAATCAGTAAGAGAAAAGAGGAGAAAGAAGGACGATGTTAGTGCGCGGCTGCTGAAAGGTCAAGAATTGCCTCAAATTTAGCCTAAAGATGGAAATTAAGATTCGCCAACACCTTTTTGAAGAATTACCAAGATATGGTTAGTGCTTATGATATTTTCTGCTCCCTTCATTTTAGTAAAAAAGGTAAAGGTAAAGGTTCCCCTCGCATATATGTGCTACTAGTTCCCGACTCAAGGGGGCGGTGCTCATCTCCATTTCAAAGCCAAAGAGCCAGCACTGTCCGAATACGTCTCCATGGTCATGTGGCCGGCATGACTAAACACCAAAGGCACACGGAACCCTGTTACCTTCCCACCAAAGATGGTCCCTATTTTTCTACTTGCATTTTTTTACGTGCTTTCAAACTGCTAGGTTGACAGAAGCTGGGACAAGTAACGGGAGCTGTTACATGGCACTAGGGATTCGAAACGCTGAACTGCTGACCTTTCGATCGACAAGCTCAGCATCTTAGCCACTGAGCCACCGCATCCCTCACTTCATTTTAGTAATTTCATTTAATTGTGAGGGGAAAAGTTTGATCAACTTTTGGGTCCAGTTAAAAACAAAAAAATCAAGTTGTTTGTGATAGTGCCATCGAAGCTACGCCTGATCAATCACAGTGTTGCAGTCACCATCTTGACTTTTTTCAGCCATACCCTGAGATACCCCCAAATGCAATGGCATGAATTAGAGATTAGAATATGCAAGTCAGATATGCACCAAAATAGATGGTGGAATACTGCAACTGAGGAATCTAGCCATTCTTTTTACCAACAGTTTCTTTCTCAATTCACATTTAGTTGCCCCTTGTATGCTTCATTGGGTATTCTACTGATACCTTCAGCTCAATAATCCTTTTAGGAGGGAATAATAGCAGTTAAGCCACAGGCTTGGGAAGCTGTTATACAGGAGAATGATTCCAATGAGTGCAGGGGAGTAACAGCTAATCTATTAAAGTTTCCACTCCATTAATTAATTTAAGAAGATATATGTACCTCCTTTACTATTTAGATTAAAATTAATTTCCTCCAGGATTCTGCTAACGCAAGGATCTGATTCATAGATATTGGGAGATTATCATTTGTGTAACTATGACTTTTTCAAAGAAATCACACTTGACTGGATTTGCACAACATATAGTGGCACACAACAGAGAGTTAGATCTCCTATATACCGTAGTCTCACCCCATTTTGATCATGCTTAAAGTATCTTATGACCAGGCAGCTGCAATTGGGTAGCACGGTTTCTTTCCATTTTGAGATGAGGAACCAATTTTCACAAATATCCTCCGCATAACTTCCTCCAAATCCTTGCCTCACCTATTTTGTACTTCTTTGGTGTCTGATAGTATTACATATGGTTTTTACCTACCCCTGGATAGTTGACAAATCACAGTCACTAGATCAGATAGCACTCTAAGCCAAAAACAAACAAATGTACAAGATAAACATTGAGCATGGACCAGGCCAAGAAAACATCAAGCTGAGTTCTAAGCTACTACTCAACCAAGTAGCCCTTAAAGGTATCTACTGAATAATTATAATTTTATTCATCTAAGGCAGTGGTGGGTTGCCCCCGGTTCACACCGGTTCTATAGAACCGGTAGTAAAACCGGCGGGAGGCCCCGCCCACCGACCCCACTGACCCCAAAACACTTCTGCACATGCGCAGAAGATCACACGCAGCCCTGCTGCGAACCGGTAGTAAAGGTAATAGAACCCACCCCTGATCTAAGGATACTGGTTGTTTGGCTGAATATGAAGCCAAGGAAAAACTATTCATTTAAATACTTACTCTAGCTTAAGTGTTTGTAAAAATCACAATGACACAAGTTACAATATATTATGATATCATGCAAATCCTGTTGCTGTAAGAGAGCATTATTACATACTTACAATACAAAAATATAAATATGTAAATATCTGCATGATGGTGCAGTCACACGTTGTCATTTGGCCTCATCTTCATCTTCTGAGGATACCAGGATCTGTAGATCTCCAGATAACCATTAGATAGCAGCAAAATAGCTTTTTTTTTTTTCCATAGCTCTAAATTGCCATCCAGTGGTCTGTCTTCTCAATCCCCAACCCAGCAGAGGTGAGTCATAGGTTGTTTTGGACTTGGAAGCAATGACCACAAAGTATGAGAATGTAAGGTTATATTCCGAGGTACTGTTAATATACAAAAACAACATTATAATATAACAATCGACCGCAAACAAAGGATATTATTAAATACTGAGAAATACAATAAGACAAAGAAAGAAGGACCTTATACCTTTCTGCCAGTCAGGAGCCCCAAAGAAATATGGCAGATGAATTTCTCCATAGCCCATAAATATGCAGCACCTTCTCAGTTGAAGTTCCATTTCATGTGAACTTTGATTAAGCAATATAGGTTCAGAATCATAATTAGATTAGATTAGATTAACAAAATTGGAAGGGACCTTGTAGGTCATCTAGTCCAACCCCCCACCCAAGCAGGAGACCCTACACCAATTCTGACAAATGGCAGTCCAATCTCTTCTTGAAAGCTTCCAGTAATGAAGCTCCCACAACTTCCGAAGGCAAGCTCTTCCACTGATTGATTGTTCTCACTGTCAGAAAATGTCTCCTTATTTCTAGGTTGAATCTCGCCTTGATCAGTTTCCATCCATTATTCCTTGTCTGATCTGAAGCCTTGGAAAATAGCTTGACCCCTTCCTCTCTGTGGCAGCCCCTCAAAGGAGCCTTGGTGGAGCAGCAGACTAAAGTGCTGTTAAGTAACACTTAGCTGCCAGCTGCCTGCAATTACTGCAAGTTCAAATCTCACCAGGCTCAAGGTTGACTCTGCCTTCCATCCTTCCGAGGTAGGTAAAATGAGGACCCGGATTGTGGGGGCAATAAACTGACTGTCGAGCCGTGAACAGGCTCGCCATCACTTATGGGGGGGGACG
>WNWU01000002.1:13954261-13995414 GCA_012654045.1 Ptyas mucosa | reverse complement strand
GACTGTCGAGCCGTGAACAGGCTCGCCATCACTTATGGGGGGGGACGGAGATTGGAAAAGGCAGAACGCAGCCAGAGCTGTCGGACTTACAGAGTTACAGCGACACTCACAATGACACTTCACAGCAGGAGGCAGCTACAAACAAAGCCAGGAGCAGCGGAGACAACGGCAGGGAGGCGTGGCTGTTAACGTTTTCCTAAATGCGCTTCTGTGACGTGAACAGAGGCACGGTACTGCCAAACAGCTGTGGAGGGAGGGGAATGTCCCGAGGTTCTTTTATTTGCCGGATGTTAGGTTTGCTTTATGCCAAGTTCAGATATATAGCGCCACCTGGCTGCCTCCGGTAGCGCTGACTTTATTAATTTTTCCGGCTTGTTCGTTACTTTGCCTTGCTGCTTTTGGCTGTGTTCCAGTAAAGAGTTCTGGCTACTCCTTCAAGTGTGGAGTCGTTTTTTTACCTCAAGCTCGGGCGGGACGACAGGCCGAGACTGACTTTGTATAAAAAAGAACACTGCTTGGGGGGGGCGAAAGCCCTACTAAGCAGGTATATACAAAAGTATGAAGGCTATTGCTTAACGTATTGTAAGCCGCCCTGAGTCTCCGGTGAAGGGCGGCATATAAATTGAACCAATAAATAAATAAATAATAAATAAATATTGGAATACTGCTATCATGTCTCCCCCAGATTAAGGACATTCATTTTTCAATGATCCCATCTCACTAGATTTTTATGAAAGGCAGGGATGATAAGTCTATCTTATCTTGAAAGCTGCTTTGCTCTCCTTGCAAGAATGAGACCATAAAGGTTCAAGTTTAAGGATTTCTGCCAAGAATGAGAACATCAGGGTTAAGGAGTCTTTGCATATACCAGGTGGTGATGAAACTATCTCAGAATTACGGAATATTTGTGTCTCAAGGTTAATTGGAGTGAAGATGAGAAGAAGAAAAAACTTCTTAGCCAACACAGGTGTCTCATCACGGACAAGGCAAAATAAAATAGAAGTCAAATACGACCCTTTAGTGACTAAAATAAATCCTTGCTTAATTCTGTACAATACTGAATTAGTAAATAAAAAAATATGAACTCATACAGAGATCTATGCACTATGCAACTGAGGAGAAAATGTACCCACAATTATTCAATTCCTCCTTGCCCATCTTCTGATGGAACTTCTAATACTACAGGGTCTTCTAGATTTTTGCAGTGCATATATCCGTAATGGCGAGCCTATGGCACGGGTGCCACAGCTGGCACGTAGAACCCTCTCTGCAGGCACACGAGTGGTTGCCCAGCTGAGCTCCACTGCGCATGCATGAGTGCGCCTCCCACCGACCAACTGATTTTTGGGATGCACAGGGGGCAGGGGGGCTTGTGGAATATGCACACACATGCGTGGGGGGTGGGGAAGTGAGGGGGGGAAGTGGCATGCATGTTCCAGAAGTATGGAAACGGCCCCGTTTCTGGCCTCTAGAGAGCTCTGGAGTCTGGGGGAAGCCACTTTCGCCCTCCTGGAGGCTTGGAAAAGGCCTTCAGAGCCTGGGGAAGGTGAAAAATGGCCCTACTGGAAGTCTGGAAATGGGCCCGTTTCTGGCCTCCAGAGGGCCTCCAGAGCCCAGGGGAGGCCATTTTCGCCCTCCCAGAGACTCGAGGAAAACCTCCAGAGCCTGGGGAGGGCAAAAAATGGGCCAGCGGGCCTGTTTCTCACCCCTGGAGGGCCTCACATCCTGGGGGCGGACATTTTTGCCTTCCCAGAGGCTCGAGGAAAGCCTCCAGAGCCCGGGGAGGACGAAAACGCACCCCCCTTCCGCTGTGGTGCAGATTGCTAAAAAATTTTAATCCCATCCCTTGCATGCATGCGTGGGGATTGCATGTGCATGCAGGGATGGCACGCATTGCATTATGGGTGCTGGCACACCCGTGCGCTATCACGAGCGTGCGCTTGTGCTTTTGGCACACGAAGAGAAAAAGGTTAGCCATCACTGGCATATATGATAGTCCTAATAGACAAACACTTAATAGTCCTAATAGATAATAGTTCTATCAGGGATGGTGTAATAAATCATGTAGTTTGCAAGACTTGTTTGATTACTATAAAATCAAATTTTGATTCAATTTTTTTACATTTATAGCATTAGGTACATGAATTTCTTAAATATACACATTACAAAAACATTTTAAATTCTTTCATCATGTAGTATCTATTTAAAAAGCTCAATATATCAATAGATTTTGTCTTACATACTAGAAAATTCTACCAAAGAGCAAGAGCATGGTAAAAGATTTCAGCAATTCAAACAATTTTCAATTTGTACATTGGCTTTTTCACACTCATTTTGCATAAACACCCAGAAATGGAAAGAACAGAGATTAGTTTAGGTAACAATTACCACAATTCACAATTGCATTAGCACCTATTAAGCTTCATTGTTCTGTGGAAATTTTAATGATATATTCTAGAGTTAATAAAAGCAGAAGATGATTAGAAGTAAAATTGTTTCCATGTAAGCTGACAGGACTGCTGAGCATAATAATATATTTCTAAGACGACCTGTTTGGAGTTTACTCCATAATTTAATGTAAATTCTGAAGAACTTTTTTTCCCTTCTTCTGGTTAAATGTTAATGTGTTACCTTTTATGACACAAAGAGTTCTAATGGATGCAACAATCCAGTGATGCAGTTGCTAATAATTTAGAATCCTGACTATCTCAAAATAATGTGCATTTTCATTGGGTTTTTTTTCCCTCTGTTGCTTAATATCTGTCTTTGGGCAGCTCTAAAGGTAAATTTTTCAACAGATGCATTTGTAATATGGATTCAATCCTAATCACAATTCACAAATTATTGATGTATTCTTTTAAAAACATAATAAATATAAGCTTTTGCTGCATGTATTATTTTTTTCCATTGTTATCTTACCATTCCTCTAATTTTATCCTCGCAGAAATTTTGCAAGGCTGAGAGCAAGTCCAGGGAAGGACTACCAATATGGTAAACAGATTGAATACCAGGACATATGAAGACTGATTAAAAGACGTAGGTAGGTTCGACTGGCAGAAGATAAAATTGAGAGGGAACATAATAGCTGTCTTCAAATATATGAAGTCACATCCCAGAGGATTAAGACATATTCTGACTTGCTCCAGAGAAAAAGACTAGAATTAATGGAATGAAACTTCAAGGATGTAAGTACAGATTACATACTAGGAAGAACTTTGCCATACAAAACCTTTGCCAGACGTATCCTTGAATACTATTCACCTTCCTGGAACCCACACTGTATTTCGGACATTAATACATTAGAGAGAGTCCAGAGGTATTTTACAAGAAGAGTACTCAACTCCTGTGCTAGCAATAAAATTCCTTATGCCACCAGGCTTGAAATTTTAGGCCTGGATAACCTTGAATTACGCTGTCTACGTTCCGACCTAAGCTTAGTACTCAAGATTATCTACCTTAATGTCCTACCTGTTAATTTATTTATTATTTATTTATTAATTCAATTTATATGCCGCCTTTCTCCGGAGACTCAGGGCGGCTTACATTGCATTAAAAAAAAAAACCATTATAAAAACATTTAACAATTAAAACATTAAAACCCATTCATACCATTCATGGCCGGATCTCACAAAATCGCAACAGCGAGATCAACGGCCCCAGGCCTGCCGGAAAAGCCAGTTCTTCACCGCTTTTCGGAAGGCCAATAGGGTGGGGGTGGTCCGGATCTCAGAAGGTAACTGGTTCCAGAGAGCTGGGGTAGCCACAGAGAAGGCCCTCCCCTGTGGGCCCACCAGCCAGCACTGTTTAGCTGATGGGACCCGGAGGAGACCAACTCTGTGGAATCTTACCAGTCACTGGGAGCTATGTGGTAGAAGGCAGCCTCGAATGACTTCTTTAACTTCAACCGCAATAACACAAGGGCTATCAATAGATACAAACAAAATGTAATTCACTCTAATCTTGATTGCAGAAAATATGACTTCAACAATAGAGTAGTAAATGTCTGGACACTCTACCTGATCCTGTTGTTAGTTTTTCTAAACCCCATACCTTTTATCTTAAACTGTCTACCATGGACCTTACACATTTCCTAAGAGGTCCCTAAGGGGGCATGCATAAGCGCATCAGCGTGCCTACCATCCCTGTCCTACTGTCCCCATTTATATGTAATCATTTTATGTGTTTATGGCTATGTTTTGCCTATTTATATCCATTTTTGTGCCATTTTTTCATGTGTCCATGTCTATGTCTATACTGATACTTGTTTCCTTGTACTTGTTGACAAACAATTAAATAAATAAATAAATAAATAAATAAATAAATAAATAAATAAATAAATAAACTTTTTGACAGTAAAGGCTCTCAATCAGTGGAGTAGTTTATTTCATGGAGTGCTTTCTTCCACTTCATTGGAGGTTTTCAAACATAGGCTGGATAGTCATCTATCAGGGATGGTGTAGTGAATTTTGTAGTTTGCAAGAGGTTGGACTTGATGACTTCTCAGCTCTATGCTTTTATGATACCTTTATCTCATAGTAAGAGCCTGAGCTTCATACCCTAAAGCTATCTTCCCCAGAACCTGAGTACCATCACACATTCTTAAAATGGTTAAGGTGCCCTCAGCACTGAAATCTTGAAACATGACTGTCAAAATCTCACAGGTTTCTGAGATATGAGGCTTTAGTATTCTTCTGGGTTATCACATGACATTTTTTGAGATTCTAGAGATTTTAAAAACTTGTTTATTTTTTGGTGTGGGGGAGGAGATTGGACACTGGACAAATGTCAGGAGTCATATTTCCAGCCTGTGTATTAATCCTTACAAAATAACAGTGGCTTTGCATTGGTGCCAAACATGACGGAAAATTGCAGGCATCAATAATGAAAGCATGTGGAAATAAAAAGGAATGAAATTATATGCAATGTATATATACTCTGTGATTAGGATTCTTCTGAATAACTCCATTCCACTGCAATCACTGAAACAGTAACTAAACCATCAGTCCATAGGGCTCACTTAACTTCCCAGGACAAATTTCTGTGGGACATCAAATCTTTAACATCTTGTGAAAGACCAACAAATCATGGCCATCTAGATCTCCAGAGAAATGGTCTTCTACAGAGCAAATGCAATGGTGGAGAAGGTAGAGCTTCTGGAACATAAGGACTCTGCTGCTTCTTGTGGGGTGAGGAGATAACCAGAGACATAACAATAATCTGCCCTGTGCCATGTAGGTGATGACTAGCATCTTGAATCATGCCCAGAAGCCAACTGGGAGCCAATAAAGATCATGGAGAAGAGATATCACATGGAACACGCAAAAAAGTCTGTGGATCAGCTATAGTTTTCAAATATTCAAGGAGTAATCCAATTTGGAGTTGACTAAAGCATAATTCACCATGAATAAAGTTTCCTGATTCAGAAATAGGTGCAATTAGTACACAAAGTACACTTGCATATGGCCTTCTATGATTACCATTTGCATGTCAAGTAGGATTTGCAAGTCCAGAATGACCTTCTACTGTCCTACAGTTCTGCTGCCCTTTTATTTGTACCCTCTGTATTATTTCTTCTGGTTTTATTCCTCTCTGATTTCTCATGTCTTTTTTTTTAAACTTTTTTGCTTTTCCACACACAAACAAACACATGAGACTCCACAACTATTCAAAAGTTACAATAGTACAGGAGGCCTTTTACAAATATGCATGTAGATATGGATAATTTAAATGCCCAATGTGTTTTAAGGTGTATCCTCCTTGAGAGGCTATGCAATAAATGTTTTCTCAATTATCATTCTTAATCAAAGTTTTAAAAGTTTTTAAGAAAAAAGTCACTGTATAAACTGTGAAATTATGCTTTAGAACTCTACATAGTTGGCAACAAAGCTGCTTTTGCAGGAGTAATACGTAGATTTATATTTGGGAAGGATGTCCCCCTGATAGGTGAAAGCCATTGATATAAATTCTGTTGCCCACACAACTTTGACACTAATTGTCAAACAACTTCAGACAACCTTCTGACAACTCTACATGGGTGATTGAGAATCTTCATCAGCATATTTCAATGCATTTTGGAGAGAAACCCCTGAGGTTGGTGTGGTAGGAATTGGTACATTCCAATGACTCCCTACCTTGCTCTGACTGAGGAAACAGCCTGGATGGGCAGAGAAATATCTTTCAAACTAACAAAAGAATTAGTCCAGTTGCCATGATTCAACCTTCAGACAACTTCAGACAACTCTATCTGGATGATTGAGAATCTTCACTGACACAGTTGCCCACCTTAGTTTCTCTCTTAATAGAATCTTCTTTTCATAGGATTATATTCTTGTAACCCACTCCAGTGCATTGCAACCCGTCAACAGCCTTTCTAAATCTGAAGCCCTTCAGATCTATTGATGATCCTGGCTGGGGATTGTGAGATTTGAAGTCCAAGGCTCCTGGTTGCAGGAGGCTGATTACCATCATCATTCTTCCTTCTCTCGGTTAGAAAGGAGCAATATATCGAAGTCAATAAAAATGACATATATTGGCAGTAAAAAGCTCCCTGTTTTACCATGCTTCCTCCACCCTCATTCATTTTATTCCATGAGTTCGGGTGAGGCAGAAATAGGTAGGAAACCATGGGGGCGGGGGGGGGGGAGGGAGAGAGATAAGTTTAAACAAAAGAGACTCAAAATGCCTGATCTGAATGTTGCAGAAAAACAGCTGAAAAGGTAGAAAGAAACAATGAACAAGTAAGCTTTTGGAATTGTGTTCCAAACAAGTCATCATACAAGAAAGCAGGAGCGCAAGTGGAGCAACCTAAACAGATCACCAAATGTCTAAAACCCAGGGGGAATTCCAGTTGATCCTGTTTTAGAAAGCATTCAAGAGGGTGCATATTTTTCTCTCTAAGATACTACAAACTTTCCGAGGTCTCAAATTTTACTTTGAAGTAAAATTAAGCTGGAGTATAATCTCCCAGGCCCATAAATTGGTTGCATTTCTCCTGAAAAATTTGGAGGGATAACTCTGACTCTGGAAAGCCAAATCCAAAATGAAATCTCTCATTTCGGACCTGGTGGAATCATCTCTTCTCTTTTATCCCTTTAATATGGGAGCTCTGATATTAGAAGAAGGGAAAAGGTGAAGAATCAGAGTTATGGTATGGCTGGAGGAGAAGAAGACGACAAAAAAAGTTGGATTCAAATAACCCCAAACCTTCCACAATGTCCCATTTCAGAGGAAAATTTAGACTTCAGTTAGGAAATTGATATTTTTATAGCCAAAAAGGGAGAAAGAGATGCAAATGACTCCAGCAGGACCTGGAAATGTCAGAGGTTCCTGCTATCAATATGCAGCATTACAAAGAGAAAGTAATATGCAGTTGGGGAATAATAATATCTCTGTCTTTAATGTTAAATTCACTACTTATCCACTGGCTTTGAAAAGAGCACTGCCTTTGCTATCAATTCTGTCTTCTGCCGTCTGCATGCAGGAAGAAACAGATAATTCTATTTTAAGTCTGCATACCATTTTCACATGATGATTTCACATCTGTCCATCCCACCAACAGCAGAGGAATGGAAAAAAACCCCAAGGAGGACAGGAGAAAGCTGGGACTTCCCATCACAGGTTGGAGTGAAATATGTTAGGGTTATGGTGACAAACTCAAGGCAATGGGATGGCAAACCTAGAACCCATGTGTATCTGGCTGAATCATTGGTTTCCATATAGTAGTTATAATATTATCAGGATTCTCCCACATCTCTAGAAGTAGATACTTTCCTTGGTTCAAATTAACCTCAACACACACACACACACACACACACACACACACACACACACACACACACCATTTTTACCACTCAAAAACAAGCCAAAATCGAAAGACGGTTCTGTGGGAGGAAATCATTACAAGAGTCTTGTAATACATGTTTTAAACAAATATATAAATCTCCTCAGACATTTCTCATTTGCAGATTGAAAATAACGCAGAATAAAACATAATATTCCGATGACTCCTGCTACCTCCCTTCCCAAACCCTGGAGAATGAGCCAAGAGTGTTTATAATGCAAACATTTTGCAGGCATCTGGCTCTTTTAATATGGGATAAATACTTCCCTATGTTTTTATATTTCTTTTAAAAATAGATGTTCTGAAATTGCCAGAAGCAGAATTCAAATTAGCAGCATTGAAGTACCTATGAGAAACTCTATCAGGGTCCCATTATTTCTAGGATTTGACAAAACAAGGTATCCTCAACAGTAGTATTATTTATTATCGGACTTATATGCCGCCCTCTCTCCACAAGGACTCAGGGCGGCTCACAGCAATAAATAACAACAAGTCCAATTAAAATACAACTATAAAACTAAAACTAAAATTAAAATTCCCATTAAAACCCCATTCAGTCCAGGCCAGCTTGGCGAAACAGCCATGTTTTAAGGTCATGGCGGAAGGAGCAAAGATCGGGGGCTACCCGGAGCTCCAAAGGTGTTTAACCCTTAAGCAGACCCATAGCTTAAATGGATGAAGCATACTTCACTATGGTTTGTTTCATCATGGCTTATTGAATACACTACATTTGGCTGTATTCATGCAACAAAGAACAGCAAAATCAGACCAAACCTATCATTTTATGACTTATTTGGATTTCTCAGGGATAAAAATGGAACAACTGGGACAAACTGAAATATCAAGAGAAGATGTAGATTGTAGCCTCTAGGCTCTTTAAGGACGACGTTAGGTGGCCTTTGTTATCTTTTTCAGGCAAATTAGTAGAAATGACAATAAATAAACATACTAAGCACATGGAGGCTTTGCTAAAGCCGAATTCTATTAAGGTAAATCCTGGGTAACCCACCTTTTTGTTTTTGAGAATTGAAACACACAGAGATGGAGACAATTGATTGACACTATTTGCTTAAAGTAGAGGTGTCAAGCTGACGGCCCATGGGCCGGATGCGTCGTGCACAGGCCATGCCCACCCCAGCTCTGTGAATGGGAAAAACATCATGAAATGTCACCTGACAGCAACGTGACGCCTTGAGTTTGACACGTGGGGCTTAGACTATCATAATGGGAAGATTAGCCCACTGCTAGCCAGCCAGAATTGGCTAACTTAGGCCTCTCATGGGATCATGAAGGTGGCAAAGTTAAACCCAAATGCTTCTCTTTCTGTTGGGTAGAAAAAAATATTTTGTCTTTTTTTTAAAAAAAGAGGACAGAAGGCTGAGAAGAGAATCTCATTCCTCTCCACCAGGCTCAGAATTAACTGACTCAGCTCAAGTGATGGGAGGAGAAAGGAATTCAGGAATAATTAAAAGAGTGGGAAATTGTTTCAAGAAATAGTAATCTCTGAAAAGATAGATAAAATAACATTCAGCAAGAAATACTACATATGAAGTATTTTTTTTGTTTTACTTGTTTTACTTTGTTTTACTTTCACTTTTTAGGTTATTTATTTTGAGTTTACTGTATATGCGTTTAAACTTACTGATCCTCTCTCTCTTTTTGCTCCATATAAGCTTAATGATATGTGGTCTCTGGTTCCCTAGAAGATTTGCATGAAGCAACTCCAGAGGCGATCACCTGGATAGCTGAATTGGACATCCAGTTATGAGACCACAGTTCTACCCTTGTAGAAATTTTATTTATAATTACATGGCCTGGGTATATATGTTTACTTATCTTATGTTGCGTTATCATCGTACTCTAAATAAAATAATAATAACAAGCTAAGTTTTATGCAGCCTGGATTCTCTTTACAACATAAATGCCTCTAAATTAGGAGAAGGCCGGTGTCATCATCCAGTCTGTCCACAGTCTTATATTTAAACAAACAAACAAATAAACAAACAAAAAAAAATTGCTAGTATTTTTAATAGAAAATCATCTTATGTCATGATTTGGGATGTTTTTATCTCTGCTCCGCTGAGTATTTATGCATATGACTCAGAAGTGGTATTCAGCTGGTTCTGACCAGTTCTGACGAACCAGTAGTAGAAAAGTTTGAGTAGTTCAGAGAACTGGCAAATACCACCTCTGGCTGGCCCCTCCCCCATCTATTCGCTGCTTCCCAAGTCCCAGCTGATCAGCTGGATCTCCTTTTGTTGCCCTGCACAGAAGAACAGAGCTGGAAAGCAGGTTAGCGGGGTGGGGAATGGGGATTTTGCAGTAACCCTCCCCAGGAGTGGGGAGGGAATGGGGATTTTGTAGTATCCTTCCCCTGCCATGCTGATCAAGCCACGCCCACCAAGCAATGCCATGCCCACAGAACAGGTAGTAAAAAAAATTGAATCCCACCATTGACTACTGAAAGCTAAAAAGGATTTTTTTTAAAAAAATGAGAATTGAATTAAGAGTAATGCCTCCAATGTTATAAATTGCCAGCAGATGGCAGCACTGATGTCCTAGAAACTCTTACGTGTTCTTAGCTGCTGCTCTTTCACTGTAGTCAGCAGGAAGATGCAGTGAAAAAAGGTTGTGTTGGCATTGTTTGTGAAATGCAACCTGAAGTGATTTCTCATCAGTGTACTTTAAGCAATGCATCATGATCTTTTTTTTTTTACTGCCGAAGGAGTCCTTCCAATTGAAATTCACTACCAAGTATAAGTTGTTTATGGTGATGACTATGTTGCTGTTAGTACTGCATGTTGTTATATAGAGCCACACAGTGAACTGTAAAGAATTGATTTGTGTGACCAAGAATGAAATGGATAATCTGTGATAGCAGCCAATGAGTTTCACATGAGAAGATTTGATGAACTGTAAAGACAATTGGAAGATCTCTCAAAGAGAAATTGCTCTCATGCTTGGCATTTCACAGGAATGTGTGGGTCACATTATTGATGTTCTTCAATACGAGAAGGTTGTGCACGATGGGTTTCATGTATGCTGATGGCAGAGATCAAAGCCTTAAGTGTTCAAATTTGCCAACAATCCTTGTCACACTTCAAGAATGAAGGTAATTCCTTTACAGCACCATAACAACTGATGAAACATCGGATCCTTTATGACCCAGAAACAAAGTTCATAAAATTGCATCACAAAGGGAAAAAGAAAATCAGGAAAAATCATTGTTTCGGGGGGATGCAGATAATATTATTCATATGGATTTTGTTGAACTTGGTATCACTGTGAACTCCATTGCAATAGTCAAAACTCTGAAAAAGCAGAATTCAGAAGCACAGGAAGAAAATTGTACTGCAAGATGACAATGCTAAGCCTCACCATCGATCAAAGAGACAAACCAGCCAAAGTCACAGGGAGTCAGGCAGCATATACATTTAAGAAATTATTTTCATTATTGTTATTTGCAAAGTTAGATCACATTATCTTACCCCATCTGCCACAGGGGTAAGATTTGGCACCGAATAATTTTCCACCTTTTTCCAAAATGGAAAGAATATCTTCATGAGCATCTGTTTTGAGTCAAATGAAGAGACAAAAAAGACTGTGGAACCTACTGGGAAACTGGGAAAGTATGGAGGTCTTTTGTGATGCCTTAAGATGCTTCTGTATAATCAGCAGAAATGCATATGGGGATGACGATGTGAAGAAGTAAATGTAGGTAATAAATGTTCTTTCAGGGTTTATTATCCTGTTTCGTCTATTAAAATAGCACAATTTAAATTGAGGTTATGATCATGGAGGAATTACTTCACATGTAGAAGGGACTGAGACTGATGTTTTGGGGTATTTTTAAAAAAGCTAAGAATCTAAAGAGTAAGGGTCATTGAAAAGAGCATTGGTATGAACCTTGATTTGTATGGTTTGTCTCACAGGTGGGTTTCAGCAGGTTCTGACCAGTTCTGGAGAACCGGTAGTGGAAATTTTGAGTAGTTCGAAGAATCAGTAGTGGAAATTTTGAGTAGTTCGAAGAACCAGTAGTGGAAATTTTGAGTAGTTTGGAGAACTGGCAAACACCACCTCTGGCTGGCCCCAGAGTGGGGTGGAAATGGAGATTTTACAATATCCTACCCCTAGGAGTGGGGAGGGAATGGGGATTTTGTAGTACCCTTCCCCTGGAGTGGGGTGGGAATGAAGATTTTGCAGTATCTTTCCTCTGCCATGCCCACCAAGCCACGCCCACCAAGCCACGTGCACAGAACCGGTAGAAAAAAAAATCGATGTCACCACTGATTTATACTAATGGTTGAAGGGACACTATATTAGGCCAGTGATATAGTTTTTGATGTTTCTTGAGTTTTTGAGAACTGGTAGTAAAAATTCTGACTGATCCCACCCCCATCTATTCTCTGCCTCCCAAGTCCCAGCTGATCGGGAGGAAATCAGGATTTTGCAGTAACCTTCCCCTGGAGTTGGGCGGGAATGGAGATTTTACAGTATCCTTCCCCTGCTATGCCCACCAAGCTACGCCCACCAACCAACACCCAGAGAACCGGTAGTAAAAAAAATTTGAAACCCACTACTGGTTTGTCTTTATTTTCTTTTTAATCAATGTGCCACAGTGTTATAGGAAAGCAATAATCTGGATGCAATGTTCACTGAAAGAAGGTTGCTCTCTTTAATTGCTAGATGTGATGTCTCTAACAAGGAAAGATGTAATCAACATGACAAATCATGCTATGATGTCACAATGCAAGTTACGTACCTACCATGTTTCCCTGAAAATAAAATCCTGCCTTATATTTTTTTTGAACCCTGAAATAAGTGCTTGGCCTTATTTTCGAGGAGGTCTTATTATTTTGGGGCACGTGGAGCAAGACGAAAGGCTCCTCTTGCCATCTTACCTGATTTCCAGCTCTGTCTCCCTCTGTCTCTGTCTCCCCAATCCAGAGGAAATGGTGGGGACCGGCTGTGCATGTGTTTAAATATTTTTTTGGGAGGGCTTATTTTCTGGGGGGGGGATTATTTTAGCGCATGCGCGCAAAAGCCCAATTGGGCTTATTATCCAGGGAGGTCTTATTTTCAGGGAAACAGGGTATATAAAACAAATAGGAGTAGAATGGTACTATGACTTCACCATGCAGATAATCATGATTGAATGGAGTTCTTTTTCTTCAACTGATAACTTCTTTTCCAACACATTCGGAGCTTTATGGGAAAAGTTTCCATTGACACCGAGAGAAACAATTTTCTGAATATTCGATTTTCACTTGAGAAGCAGAAAGATAAGCCTGCGAGGACTGTACTTTGCATTTGAAATAGGAATAATCTGTTTTAATGTGCCTTTCATCATTTAAAGAAAAAGGCAATCCTCATGCAGATTGTTCTATCGAGTTAAATATCATTGAATGCATGGGGATTTACATCTAAGGGAAAATGTTTTTATATAAGAGTCAACAACCCTTATTTAAGTATTTTTACTTAGATATAAATCCTGCATTCTTTTAGACTCTGGTTGCCTATCCCCTTTTCCTCAAATCTGAGAAAATGTCAGCCTTCTCAGCTGAGTTCTTTCAAGATCTAAATCTCTTTGAATGCAGATCTTATGAGGGACTTCAGTATTCTTCAGTGATATCTTGTAAACATCTGCCCATTTTGGTTAAAAATACAGCAGTGGAAAGCAGGATCTTTTTATAGGTTGGGTTCAAATATGTGTCTCTACCCCTGACATTCTGAATATGTCAACTCTTTGAATTCCCTTCATTTCAGAATTACCATGGATTGGGAAGGAGCAAAGGAGTAAATGGTAACTCCACACCATTTATATACCAGACATGATAGATGATAGATAGATAGATAGATAGATAGATAGATAGATAGATAGATAGAGACAGACAGACAGACAAACAGACAGACAGACAAGAAAGATAGATGATGGATGGATGGATAGAAGAGATGATAGATGTTAGAATAGCAATAGCACTTAGACTTATATACTGCTTCACAGTGCTTTACAGTCCTCTTGAAACGGTTTACAGAGTCAGTATGTTGCCCCCAACAATCTGGATCCCCAGTTTACCGACCTTGGAAGGATGGAAGGCCTGGTCAACCTTGAGCCATTGAGAATCGAACTGCTGAACTACAGGCCACCGGCAGGCAGCAGAAGTAGCCTGCAGTACTGCATTCTAACCACTGTGCCACCAAGATAGATTGTTAGACAGACAGACAGACAGATAGATAGACAAACAGATAGATAGACAAACAGACAGACAGATAGATAGATCTAACAATTCTGATTCGTTAGCCTGAAGCCTTTTTGGAACATTTAAAAATGAACTTTTAAAGTGTTCCCAGTCACTCAAAATTCCTTTAAGCCTTACATAGCAAATACAGTGGGACATTGCAGTAGGAATTTGTGTTAATCTCCCTACCTCCCTCCACCCTCTCCCCCCCCCCCCCCCCCCCCCCCCCCCCAGCAGTGGGTCAGAGATGAGTAAAATTCTTTGTCAGATCAACTCCTTTCCTATAATATGCAAATGTTGTGCTCTGGGCAAATAAATATCACATTATTTCTCTTGCAGCAGCCACATCCTGTTTCCCAGGATAATTAGGGATTCAACCTGAAGATACCCTTGTATAATGAAAGGTCAACGGATTAAACCAGATCAATTGTGCTCAATAATCTGGCAAGTTATAGTTTGCTTGACTCTGCTAATTCTTCAATACAGCCTGCTTTCAGGAAGCTAAAACTGAAGGCCAGGAGCTGGCAAAACCTTCTGCAGTGCTTGACACATCTCCAAGAGGTCTCGTTGCCAGTAAAATAACATCTTAAATCATTGAAACCTTGCAAAATTGCAAAGCCTTATGAGATCTAATGCAAGAATGCCATACTCATTAACATGAGAACAATAGCAAATGCAAGCTTTTGTGAGTTATTGCTTTTTTGTTTTGGTAGAGACATTGTACCCGGTACCCCCTGTACCCTCAAAGACATCGTATCCTGTACCCAAACATATACATCCAAGAATCCTTCAAGGCCTGAATCCAACATATTTTCAATAATCTGCAGGAACCTTAGCTGTTTTGAGGCTTATACCACAAATGCCACCACCCTCATCCATCATCCCCCAGTTTACTTTGTTATGGACAAGGTGAGGGTAGAAGGTAGACAGGAAAAGCCATTAATTGCATTAAGAAGCAGCCATGTTCCTGTGTTGTCAATTTCCCCTTCATGTGGAATGGTAGGATTCTGACAGCCTTATAAAGGGCTTTAGAAAGTTCAAATAAATTAAGCAAAGGATCCAAATTGTTGAAGGAAGTAACTCAATGAAAACAAAGAGAAGAAGGATGAGCACTTAGCTGCAGGCATCTTTTCCCTACCGAGTGTAAACCACAGAGAGAATATAAACAGAAGCTCTCTCCCAGTTCTTTACTCTGTGCATGATGACAGATATGGTAGGCTTTGAGGAATGCAGGTCAAGGAGTAGATGGAAAGAGAGGTTTTGCATGACCCACCTTTCTCAAATGGTGCTATCAACTGTTTGCTGGAGGATTATGTTGCTTTTATCTTAACCTCACGCAGATGAAAAGTAACAAATTCATCATTTTTCATGCAGGGTTTGCAGATGGAAGTACGCTGCAGTGGAGATCGGCTTCAACTCTCCCAGACCTGAAAGGCACCTGCAAAATATAGAAAACGATGACAATCTGAATAAATGAAGAAGGTCTTGATTCTGTTGTCTTTGGGAAGGTTGATTTGTTTTCTATTAAAAAAAGAAAGCCAATGTTCTGGTGGCTATCACTTCCCCATCTACCCTGGCTCACTTCTTAATCAGCTCATTCTCAGATATCATCGAAATGTGCTATGCTAGAAGTCTGCAAGAAAGTGTGGAAAAATCAAAAACAGAAGAACCGATGTCCAAGCTTTCTCTGCTAGAGTCCTCTCTTTTTCTTTGTCTGTAACAGAAAGTGTTTCTATTCTCATCATTAAATCCTAAAGCTGAACAAAATTTTCAAGCCCACCTAGTTTTTCCGGCCCACCTAATCTCACTGAAAGGTTTTCTGCAGCCCAGAAGCATGAAATGTTATATGATCGAACCATAAATTTCCAGATTATATGCAGCATTACTTCCATTTCATTGAGCATCACACAGAATTCCTCAGAATACAGCATAGGTTTGTCCTCAATTTACAGCCATTCATTTAATGACAGCTCAAAGTTACAACAGCCTCAATACAAGTGATTAATAACCTGTCCTTCCACTTACAATAGCCTCTATGATCTCATGATCGGAATTTGGGCGCTTGGAATGAGCTTGCATTCACAATAGGTTGCAGGACCCTGCTGTCATATTATTGCAATTTGTGACCTTCCCATAGTGGGTTTCCAACAAAAATGTCAATTGGGGAAGCTGGATTTGCTTAACGACCCTAGTGATTCACTTAACGATCATAGAGATTCACTTTACAACCATAAAGTGGTTGTAAAATTGGGTACAGTTATATAATGACTCAATTTACGATTATAATGAGTTGTGACATAAATTCCAATCCCAATAACTTGAGAACTACCTGTACTATTCTGTTTCGCATATGAGGTAGAATGTATACACATTTCTACAATCCACAGAGATGAACAAAAATGGTCAGAAGTTTGAAAAAAAGTCTGTCAACAAAAAGTTGAAGAAACTAGATGTGTTCATAAAAGTGAACTATAATAATGAACTTTGATGCCTGGAGAATGTCTACAACAGACAAAGTTTTATTCTCTACTCTCCAATGAAGTCTCAAGGCCTTACTCTATCAGAGTATAGATCTCAGTTGAACTTTATGGAAAATGTAATGAGAAGACTTCGACAATGGAACCGAATACCTTGCAGTGCAGTGATCTCTTCCTCTTTAAGCAAGGCTTAATTGCTTAGGGATTTGTTGTACTAAGCGGGGTTTAGATTTAAGCAGGGGTGGGATTCAGCCAGTTTGGACCAGTTCGGGTGAACCAGATGCTAATTTTACATCTCATTCACCGAACTGGTAGTTGCAAGGACTGGCTGGCTCCGACTACCCTGCCCCGCCCCGCCCCACCCCTCCCAGGAGTCTCCACGTGGCCCATTTTGGATGCGAGATAAATGCAGAGCCCGCGTGGAGGCTCTGGGAGGATGGAAAATGGGCCTCCCGGAAGTTCTGTAAGTCTGGAAACAGGCCCATTTCCGGCCTCCAGAGGGCCCCCAGAGCCCAGGGGAGGTCGTTTTCGCCCTGCCAGAGGCTCAAGGAACAGAGCCTGGGGAGGGCGAAAAACAAGCCTCCCAGAAGTTCTGGAAGTCCGGAAACAAGTAGGCCACACCTACCATGGTCACGCCCACTCAGCAATGGGGCAGAGAACCAGTTGCTAAAATTTTTGAACCCCACCCCTGGATTTAAGGGCTTACTTTTAAGAAAAAATATTATTTAATCTACAACATTAAAATACAGCTAATCCTGGGTTAGCAACCATAGTTGGGACAAGCAAGACAGTTGCTAAAAGAAATGGTTGCTAGTGAAATTGCAACTATGCTTATTATCTTTTTTTCAGCTTTCCTTTGTTTGCAGAACCTGCCACGGTTATAAATGTGAGGCTTGGACACAAACTTATTTTTTCATTCCTGTCATAACTGTGGATGATTGCTGAATGAGGCAGTCACTATATGAGGAAGGTTTTTTAGACTATTGCTGTGATCCAGTTGCCACAGGTCCTGATGCATTCCTATTTACAGAATAAGAAGAGAAGAACCCCAACTATTTTGTTAATTAATTCAGAAAATTTGTGGTAGAGATTTTTGTTATCTATCTATAAAGCATAAAATAGCATCAGCACATGACAACATACTCTTTCCCTATCCTCTACTCTCTTCAGAATGCCAGGGATGTTTTAAAAATTTCAAAATATTCAGACTGCCCAATTCAAACTAAGAGAAAGAAAGCGTTCTTGTGCTGTATCTTAACATTAACGAAACCAAGCGGAAGACATGTCACTTCTACAGGTAGATCTCAATTTACAACAGTTCATTTAGTGACTGTTTGGAATTACAACAGCACTGACAAAAGTGACTCAGGACCAGGAGTGAAATCCAGCAGGTTCTGACAGGTTCTGGAGAACAGGTAGCGGAAATTTTGAGCAGTTCGGAGAACCAGTAGCGGAAATTTTGATAGTCCGGCTGGCCCCAGAGTGGAGTGGGAATGGAGATTTTGCAATATCCTTCCCCCAGGAGTAGGGAGGGAATGGGGATTTTGCAGTATCCTTCCCCTGGAGTGGGGTGGGAATGGGGATTTTGCAGTATCCTTCCCCTGGAGTGGGGTGGGAATGGAGATTTTGCAGTAACCTTCCCCTGCCATGCCCACCAAGCCACACCCACAGAACCGGTAGTAAAAAAATTGGGATTTCACCACTGCTCAAGCCCGTTTTTCACACTTACGACCACTGCAGCATTCCCATGGTCACATGATCAAAATTCAGACGCTTGGCAGCTGACTCATATTTATGACGGCTGCATTGTCCCAGGGTCATGTGATTCATCTTTGGCAACCTTCTAACAAGCAAAGTCAGTGGGGAAGCCAGATTTACTTTTAACACAATGTGTTACTAACTTCACAAATGCAGTGATTCACTTAACAATTGTCATAAAATGGGGCAAAACTCATTCAACAAATATCTCGCTCAGCAACAGAGAGTTGGGGCTTAATTGTGGTTGTAAGTCAAGGACTTACCTGTATTCACTGATGATTTAGGAAATTGAATTCAACCCATAAGAAATCAAAAACTGCTTTCAAAAAATACTAGGAAGTTCAACTCAGGCATCCCAAAAAATTATAGCTGCTGGATCTTGTCTATTTTGAGTTAAAGCAAGTGCAGCTGTTATAAATCTAACAGTGTCAGGAACCTGATGAACATGTATAAAACCAGACTGAACTGGCTATGATCTGGTTAAATGCCCACATCGCCACCTCCTTATTTATCAAGGAAATTGGTCCATAATTAGACACAGCAGATTTCTTCCCTGAAAGTGTCATGACGTTTGCCTCATTAAAAGTAAGAGAGAGAGATTTATTGGGAAAAGCTTTATTAATGAAAATAGAAGAAAAAAATATATAATTTTTATAGAAGCTAACTAGGAAGTTATCCTGAGAAGAAGTCTTCCCTAATTTCATAGACTGATTTATTTTAATGATTTATTCAAGTGAGAGAAGTAAAATCTGTAATGTAATTCTATAATATGTGTGGTTAAAAACATAACCTTAACTCTTCTGTAAGAAAGAATAAATATTGCACCATTTAAAATTAGAACTGTATATTGTAGCCAGCGGTCTAGGCCATTTCCGGAAGCCAAGGAGAATATCCATTTAGTGTTTATGGATGCTGAATCAAAGTATTTAGGCTTGGAAATAGTTGTGGTCACAACTGCTTAGGTAATTATAATTGCTTGGGAATTAAATTACCTGTAATGTTTCAGGTTCTGTTTCAGCTTGCCCAACCTGATGCCCTATATTAAATAAGTAAATAGTAAATTGAAGAAGTCTCCAGATCATTTTAAGTATACTATGGGTAACCACAATAAGTACATAAAACAAGGTAATATCATTAAAATCTAAAATAGGATATTCTTTATTGACCAAGTGTGATTGGACACACAAGGAATTTGTCTCTGGTGCATAAGCTCTCAGTGTTAATTAATGAGTTATATAAATTTAAATTTAAATCTCAATCTAAATAATAATACCTAAAATAATAGAACCTTTTTAATGCACTATAATACCTTAAATGGTTAACAAAATGGGAGTAGGAACTTTAATACACCTTGTCAGGCTCGTATGAAACATAGGCATTATATAATCTGTTGTGTCAGGCAGAATCTACTATCCCCTTCCCCCTTAGCCTTTCTGCAAAGATAACAACTCCCTGTGTCAAAAATTGATTGGTACTTTGTAGGAGGAAATTCAATTTTATTTCCGTAGTAGTATGAGTTGATAATTCCACAATTTCCAGCCAAACCTGGGATAACAGGGTTTGGACATCAGCCTATCTAGAGATTGCAGGGTTATAAAGCTCACCTCTTCACTTGCTCATTCACTCAGATTATAAGCGGTGCACTAACAATTTTCCTATACCTGGCTTGTTATATTGTATATGTAAATATATCTTGTATGAGAGCCAGTTCGGTGTAGTGGTTAAAGCACTAGGCTAGAAACTGCGAGACTGTGAATTCTAGTCCCATTTTAGGTGCAAAGCCAACTGGGTGACCTTGTGCCAGGCAATCTCTGTCAGCCCTAGGAAGGAAGTTAACATTGAGTTGAAACACACACACAAAGAAAAAAAAATACTCCTTCTGTACTTATAGAATATAAATTAAAAACTATGATTAAAATGTCTCAAACCTATAATTGTCATATTAAGAGGAATCACTTTAGACACAAAGAAGAAAATGAAATATCGCTGCACCACAGCCACAGAAAAGAGAACAAGATAAAAAAAGAGAGGGAATGAATAATACTGTGTAACACACTTCAAAGTACTAAAGGAACTTTTCAAAAAATAGTCTTTGGTTGATTCCATGAAGGAATTTTAATGTCAGGGTTCCAAGTAACACCCCCAATGAAAGAAGACTCCGAGGCTAGAAATTCCTCAAAGTTCCATTTTATTAGAGATGTCATATTGGCACGTCTGGGAAAAGCCGAATCTGAAAACTTCCAGGTTTTTCCCCACTCAAAAGAAAGTCCAAGTCCATTCCCCTGCACCCATATGTCCATCACATGGTCCAGTCAATGCACCGTCCCAACTGGAGATGCTTCTCAGTCACTCCATTCCAGGTGCAGGCTGAACGTCCTTGACTCTCAGAGAAAAGAATGTTATTATGGCTAGATATCTTCCCCTCTATACAATCCCCCCTCCAAAAGCACTAAATGTGGTAGCCCTGAAGATCCAAAGAAGAGATGGCTTCCAGGGCTGACATATAGCAGGCAACCAATGCATCATTGGGAAGAAGATATCCTACACATCTGATACTACCACTAAAAATTCCCTTTATGCCACAATCACTCACCATAACAATTTAGTAGGAAATAAGCCTCAGATGATAAGCTTGGCTGGGGACATGGGACGAAATGTCATGTATTGGTGATAAAGGTGAGTTGAAGTCCAAAGCTTAAATCAGTGCAGGCATATTAGAAGCAATCTATGTTTTTATTTCTTTAGATTCTGGACTGAAATCAATCACTACTGTGCACTTCAAGAATATATACACTGAGAACAGATTGAAAGGTTATTATTAGAAGAAAATGACAGTATTTATGGGAGAAGAATTAGTCAGAAGAAAGAGCTGTCCTGGATTGAAAACAATCTCAATTTAGATTTGGGCAACTCAGCCTCATATTGGAGAAGTAACACCATATTATTGTTAGAGTAGTAACTACTACTAGTATAGAGTATACAATAAAAATCAGAACCATCAAGAATTATCATTAATGCTTAGACCTGGGATCTCCAAACTTGCAACTTTGAGACTTGTGGACTTCAACTCCCAGAATGCCCCAGCCAGCATAGAATAGCTGGCTGAGGAATTCTGGAAGTTGAAGTCCACAAGTCTTAAAGTTGCTAAGGTTGCACACTGCTGGCTTAGACAACCCTTGCAAAAAAGAGGGAAATAGCAATCAGTGTAAGAGTTAATCAAGTAGTAGAATATTGTGTGAAGTCACAGGACTTCTTCTGAAGGCTAAAATACAAATAGAAATAGCACTTAGACTTGTATATAACTTCATAATGTTTTTACCACACTTTCTTGGTGGTTTACAATGTCAGTGTATTGCCCTCAATAATCTGGGTTTCATTTTACTAACCTCAGAAGGATGAGAAGCTAAGTCAACCTCGAGTCCTTTCAAGATTAAACTCTAGACTATGGGCAGAGTTGCCTGCAATTATGCATTCCAACCACTGTACCACCAGGGCTCAACATTCCCCTTTTCAAATCCACAGTTTATAGTTATATTGTTCCATGGCGGAAGACAAGGGATGAACTCAATCAAACATGAGTAAGAGCTGCTTTTAAGCCTACCTTGTGGTGATTCGTGCGGCGAAGTGTAAATACTTCTCCACACTAATTGCATCTTTAGATAATCACCCAGTGACCCTCTTTAAGGTGAGCCTCCTCCTTCTCCTCCTGGGGAAGGAGGAGATTGAGGTCACCTGAAGGGGCGGACTGAGGAATTTGTAGATTTTCTGGAAGACAAAATTGCTCGACTTTGTTCCCAGTTAGATGTCAGTGATTGCTGGTCCAATTCTTGCCCTGTTATCTGGGAATAGTTTGACCTTGTTGCTCCCGAGGAAGTGGATAGGATCCTAGGGAGTATGCATGCCAGCACCTGTGTTTTAGACCCATGTCCCTCCTGGCTTATGAAAGCTTTCCAGGAGGCGATAGGCGGGTGGACCCTGATGGTGATTAATGCTTCCCTACAGGATGGGGCAGTGACCCAGCACTTTAAGGAGGCTGTGGTCCACCCTCTTAAGAAGCTATCACTGGACTCCACCTAGTTGGATAATTTCCGACCTGTCTCCAATCTTCCCTTTTTGGGGAAGGTGGTTGAGAAGGTGGTCATGCAGCAGCTCCAGAGGTTTCTGGATGAAACAGATTATCTTGACCTCTACCAGTCAGGATTCAGGCCTGGTTTTGTGACAGAAACATCATTAGTTGCACTTTTGGATGATTTCTGGTGGGAGTGGAATGGGGGTAGTGCTTCCATCCCTGCTCTACTTGACCTCTCAGCAGCTTTCGATACCATCGACCATGGTATTCTCCTGAAGCGACTTCGGGGGATGGGAGTGGGAGGTCTTGTGCTATCCTGGTTTACTTCCTTCCTCTGCTGCCGCTTTCAGTCAGTGTTGATAGGAGGGGAGAGATCCAACCCTCGTCCACTGCTTTTCAGGGTTCTGCAGGGCTCGGTACTCTCTCCATTCCTGTTCAACATTTATATGAAGACGCTGGGTGAGATCATCCATCACCATGGACTGAGGTATCGTCAATATGCTGATGATATCCAGCTGTATGTCTGAGCCTGTGGTGAGTTAAGTGATGCCGTGTCCTCCCTCTTGCAGTGCCTGGAGGCTGCTAGAGGTTGGATGGGGAGCAACGGGTTGAAGCTAAACCCTAGCAAGACTGAGTAGCTCTGGGTTTGGGGTTTGTTGGCTCAGGGAGAATTGCCATGTTTGGTCTTGGATGGGGTGGCACTATGCCAAACAGACCCTGTGCGTAATCTGGGGGTTCTCCTGGACTCACAACTCCTGCTCGAAGAGCAGTTGGCAGTCGTGGCCAGGAGGACCTTTGCATAACTGTGGGTTGTGTGCCAGTTATGCCCTTTCCTGGACCAACAATCCCTACTCACAGTCACTAATGCCCTAGTCACTTCCCATCTTGACTATTGTAACATGCTCCACATGGGGCTGCCCTTGAAGAGCATCCAGAAGCTCCAGTTGGTGCAAAATTCAGCCGCCCGCATGGTATTGTGCAGACACACATGTATCACCTCTCCTGCAGGAGCTGCATTGGCTGCTGATTTGCTTCTGGGTGCAATTCAAGGTGCTGGTTGTCACCTTTAAAGCCCTTCATGGCTTGGAATCAGGTTATCTGATGGACTGTCTCTTGCCGGTCACATCTACCAGAACCCATCAGAGTGGGGAGGCAGGGAATACTGCAGGTTCCATCCCCTAGGGAGATACACCTGGTGGGACCCAGAAGAAGGGCCTTCTCCATGGTGGCGCCTTCCCTCTGGATCATCACTCCCCCAGAGATTAGAATGGTCCCCACTCTTCTGGAAGGTGCTGCCAGCGGGCCTGGGGAACCCAGAGCGGGATGGAGCCCATTAAATGGCTTGTGTGATCTGCTCGCCGGGATGGGAGTGGGGGTGATTTTATTATATTATACTATATTAATTTATTTGTTTCTTTTTGTTAGTTTTATTGTTTTAAATGTTGTTTTATATTCTGTAAGCCCCCTTGAATTGCCATGGACGAATAGGCGGCAATATAAATTAGAATGAATGAATGAATGAATGAATGAATGAATGAATAAATAAATAAATAAATAAATAAATAAATAAATAAATAAATATAAAAGGAGTATGCATTTAGTGCCTTTAGGAGCTGCACTAAACTTAACTCTCAGTTATCCTAAATAAAATGCTGAAAGACCAAACTTGCTCTAATCCCTTTTCTTCTATGAAAAAAAAAGAAAGAAAGAAAAGAAAGCAGCTATTATCACACATCATTCACAAACCAAGCCAACATCTTCTACGCAAAGGCTGGGGGTCTCAGTGTTGGAGTCAGTTTCTTTTGGAGGCCTTTGGGTAACCCCTCCCCTCCTTCTTCCCCCTAAATAAATAAATAAGGCAGATGATTCCAGCTTTCTCAATCTGTCAGAGGCTGGAGAGCATAAAATTCATCACCCAGATAGTTTGAAATATGATAATAAAGAAATAAGCAGAAAAGGGATAAATTCATCAAAGTGCAAGAACTATTTGAAGGGAGAAAAAAGAATTTCCTGAGGTAACTGTCCTTGACCTGGCTCTTTAATCGAGTGAAATTTCATCACTTTATCTAATATCATGCTTCATGCTTCAGGCTCCTGGCAATTCTATTTTAGTGTGGTCTAATGGGCAGCTGACACATCCACTCAGCACCAGACTGCATAATATCTGCTGACACACTGTGTGGTAAGCACCCTATTGAGAGTGTTTATTTGTGCCTGGCAAGGGGGGGAAAATCATCCAATAAAAGTCTCTTCATAACCATTTCAATCTCAGGTTTCAGAGCCTCTGTAGGCTTCATATTTCAAGAAGTTCCACAAGGCTGGATAGGGGATGGGGTGGAGGTGAGGTGGGAAAGAATTTTGGCTTATGTGGGCTGCTGTACTATTACCTGGCTATAAGTGAGAGGTTGTCAAAACACCCGTTATGGTTGTCTGAAACCTGGATCTAGAGAGGGTAATCAAGAGTGTCATCCTACCTATTTTGCAGGCAGCTTCCTTCTCAACCCCTGATTCCATCTGATATTCAGAAGTTAGCAAGTTATGTTGGAACCAAAGCTAGTAATGCAAATGAAGCTCTGTTATAGTTATTCAGTTCAGTAAGCATGGCAAACTCATCAACAGCTATCTGCAACTATCTGGGACTTCCAGGGAAGACATGGAGAACTGAAGATGGGTGTGCTACACAACCCACAACCACAGTATTATAAAGAGGCAGTGAGTAGACTGGCTCTTCGTAATTCCACTCTGGACCAGGAGAAGCCTTTAGTTTGCCCACAAGTACTCCATACAGGTGCTTTTCATGAGGAGACCTAACGATAATGGTCTCTAGCAGTTTACAGCTCTGGGAGATAAGGGAATAGTCATCGTTTTGCTCATAGTGAGGTCAATGCCTCAGCAATTCCTTCAATCCTTAGCCAAACAAGTTTTAAATACAAGTTTAAAGACATTTTAAAAAAATGTTACAGAATAAACAGCAAAAGGTTGATCAGAACGTTGATTATGAAAATTGTATATGGGCTAAGGGTCCAAATGAATTTAAAAGAATATTTTGGAATTAATTATAAGATTCCTTCCAGTGGGAAAATGCTTTTGTTTTGAAACATCTTTTTTTTTAAATGATAGGATGAGGCTTTAACACCCAAGATAACCAAAGGAATGAATAATTATAATTAAAGAAGAACATTTAATTTTTTCTTATTAAGGCAGAATGAAAAATGTTTTCATTCATTGAGCTCCAAGCTTGACAGTTTGGTGCAAATGTTCCATCACCATTTAAGGAGACATCGTCAGTGCAAAATATTTTAATATTGGAAATACTGAAGGTTATTTTTGAACCATGGACCAAGAAGTTAATGTTAAGATTATTTGCCTCTATGTTTCAAAATTGTTATGAAAGAAGAACAAATTTACCTGATGATATTGAGACTGACATGAAAGTTGATTTAAAAATGGCATACCACAAGAATGATATGAAAAAAGATGCTACCCTGGACATACAAAAGAAACTAGCTGATGTGTTAATAATTAAAATGGATATGCAAATAACAAATTAAGAGACTAACCTGGATAATTTTCCTATAATGGATTTACAGAAAACATTTGTTAAAGCTTTGAAGAATGTAATGAGAAGTAACAATGAAAACAAAACGAAAAGAAATCCGGTTTTAGGAACTTATTTGAAGGGGCCTAAACATCAAGGCTGTTTAAAATAAAAAGAAGGAATATAAACATGGTTTATTTCATCAAGGTTAAAGTAGACATGTTTTAATATCTGATAATCTTTCACGGGCTTTTGCTGATCAAGACTGGACAATGAGGTTTTAAGGATTTGTTCATTGCTAAGAGATCATTTGTTTTATTTTAAGAGAAAGTGATACGTAAGTTACTAAAAGTTATACTTGTTGGGATGAACAAGTATAAATTTTCCTTCATCTTTCTTCTTTATATATTTCTTTTCTTTTTCTTTACTATATTTTTTCTTTTTTCATTTCTGCACTTTCCATTTTCTTTCTTTTTCTTTTTTCTTTTGTATTAGTTTTTATCTTTTTAATCATAACTTTTAACAAAATTACTTTTGTAGACATGATGGGAGGTTTATACCGATTTATACTTGCTAATTTATTCATTCAGTATTAGTTACTGAATGAAGAAAATAAAGATATGCCTTTAAAAAAAAGAAAGCAACCACAGTATCAGTGTTGGAAGGAGGTGAATGGGATAGAAGGGAAAGCCATAGTTTTCAGCCTAATCAAGTATATTATGATCAACAAAACATCCTCGGAAGAAAACAGCATGAGATCATAAATGATGAATGATTCACTCCTCCCAGCTTAGGCAACCATTAATGTTCTCCTTAAAGGGAACTGTGTTGTTTTTTGCCCATATATGCTCACAATTCAAATAGATTAAAACTGAAGAAATGTGTCTATCGTGAACAGACCCAGAAGACATTAAAAACTTAATTTGTTTTAAATTACACTTGCGGAGTCTATAGACAAATTCTTCACACAAAACATATCAGTTCCTTAGAGGGCTGTTTCCTTAATTTCCAAAGGCTTCTAAATTACTAAGTTGAAAGTAAAGGAAACTCCCCGTGAATGAACCTGTGAGGAGAAATGCTAGTAAATTCTCTCAATTTGAGCAGATTCCATAGTATCTGAGAGAGAGAGAGAGAGAGAGAGAGAGAGAGAGAGAGAGAGAGAGAGCGCTTTTCATAGACCAGTAACACTTCCCCCCCACCTAATAATACATTCAGAGTGATAAATAGTGTGCAGATAAATAGGGCCTTGGGGAAAACTATTTCACTACCCATTATATATCTTCCTTGGGAACTGCCTGTAGGAAACTCTTACTACACTCCCAGGACCAGCTAGGAAGGCAAAGCTGAGCATACCAAATAAAGAGACAGAGGCAGTTTACGAGGACTGTAGAGAAACAAGGTGAACCAGGATGAAAGAGAGAAACTCCACTTAAAAGTATCACTGGACACAAATGGTAACCCTTAAAATCAGTAAAGATAGGAAACCAGCAGTGATCACCCCAAAAGAATGGCTATTTCCTTCTCCCAAAACCCAACCAACAAGCAGAATGTCATTGTAAGCAGCAACCAGTGGTGGGTTCCTCCCGGTTCAGACCAGTTCGGCCGAGCCGGTAGCGGTGATGATATGATGTCACCAAACTGCTTCTCTTTGTTCGGGAGCTGGGCCCTCCCTTCCCCCTGCACCCCCCCCCCGTGTTATTCTTACCTTTTATTTGGCCCCACCCCCAATCTATTGCTGCCTCCCAAGTCCCAGCTGATTGGCTAGAAGGAAAAAAAACTGTTTAAACTCTTGCCATGGGGCTTCAAAGGACCGCCCTACAGCTGATCAGTGTTAAAAGGCAGTGTGCTGGTAGACCGATGCCTCCAAAAACGAATGAGTAGACTGGCGCCTCCAAAAACAAATGGGTAGACCAGTACAGCTCTGCAAGCAGTTAACAGCCTGGTAGACCAGTACCTCTGCTAAATCCTAAAGAATTGTCATGTGACCATCAAGCCACGCCCACAAAATAAGCCACACCCACAGAACCGGTAGTAAAAAAATTTAGAACCCACTCCTGTCAGCAACCCTCTTGCTTCAATAATATACACTGGAGATCACACACATAGTCCTCGACTTACAATCATTCATTTAGTGACCATTTGAAATTACAACAGCACTGAAAAAAATGACTTATGACTGTTTTTCACACTTAAAATTGTTACAGCATCCCCACGATCACATGATCAAATTTCAAACCCTTGACAACTGAATTGGCATATATTTATGATAGTTGCTCTGTCCCGAAGTCATGTGATCACCATTTCTGATAAGCAAATTCAATGAGGGGAGCCAGATTCACTTAATGATGGGTTCACTTTAACAACTGTGGTGATTCACTTAACAACCGTGGCAAGAAAGATTGTGAAAAGGGGCAAAACTCGCTTAACTGCATGGCTTAGCAATGGAAATTTTCCCCTCACTTGTGGTCGTAAGTTAAGTTCTATCTGTATAAGGGGATTTGTGTAGTTTATTTGGTTCTGTGAACTCACATATATTTTGTTTCTAGAAACGTAGGCTAGAAAATTATGACAACAAACAATAAACAATACCTTAGTCCAATTTGTAAACTAATTCTTTTTGTTCTTTCTCTTTACTCAATATTTAAAACTAATGGGTTTATTTCAACGGGAGCTAAACAATAACAGAATAACAAATTTGGAAGGGACCTTGGAGGTCTTCTAGTCCAACCCCACGTTCAAGCAGGAGATCCTATACCAGTGATGGCTAACCTTTTTGCTGTCGCGTGCAGAGGGGTCACTTGCACGTGTGCCCACACCCATAATTCAATGAGTCCTGCCCCCCCTCCAATCCCCACACGCTTCCCCCACTTTTGGCAGGTGATGGCACGTTGGGCCCGGTAGGCCCATTTTTCACCCTTCCCAGCCTCCAGAGGCTTTCTTGGAGTCTGGGGAGGGTGAAAACGGCCTTCCCCACCCCCCACCCCCCGGAGGGCCTCTGGAGGCCAGAAACAGCCTGTTTCCCGACTTCCGGTGGGCCCGGAAGGCCCGAAAATCAGCTGGCTGGTGCGCGCATGTGTGCTGGAGCTGAGCTAGGGCAACGCTTGTGTGCCCACAGATGTGGCTCCACATGCCCCTTATGGCACGCGTGCCATAGGTTCGCCATCACGGTTCTATACCAGACAAATGACTGTGCAATATCTTAAAAGCCTCAAGGGATGGAGCACCCACAACTTCTGAAGGCAAGCCGTTAATTAAGTCAGTGTCTGAATTTTATGCACCGATTTGTATACTTACTTAAGAAAAAATAGGGGGAAATGTGCCTTAAATCTGAAGAGGGAAAAACTTTCTTAGAACGTTATCAAGGATTCAATGCTTGTGGAGATTATTCAAATAGAGGTTTACAAGCCGTGGGCTCCCCAGCTAATATATACAACACATAATGCTGCACATAAATTGCCTTCATAAAGTTATCTTGCTATCTGGGGTATAAAATGATAGAAAAGACAAAGTGGAATATATTGAATCTTGATTTTACTCTCAGCAATTCTCAGGAATTGGTCCATGAGCAGAAAATTGCCCAGAATATTTGACAGGCTCACCTATAAATTTAAATAGGGAATTCTTAGGGATTGGAGGAAAGATCCATTTTTAAAAAGCCGTAAACTATTTGGAGTGATGCTTTCGTGTCTCAATTCCCATTGCTGTGGAGCTAAACATAATGCTTAATTAGGGATTCAATGTTTATACATCCAATCTTAAATAACCTTATTAGTTATTAGGACTGAAAGGTACAATATGTATTCAATAAAAAATCAATAATTGGCTTTGGTGTCATGTTCTGAGGACAATTAAATAATTAATTTGAATTTTTGAAAGGGATTTGTTGACTTAATAAATACAAAATGAACATTAAATACTTCTATGGTATAAGAGATTAACTGTGATGCGTAGAACATCTGCTTGGCAGTTTTTAATTCTCTCTGCCTAATTAGAGATATTGAATATAACATGTAGCAGTTGTCACTATCCCAACCATTATGATTTCACATAGAGCAGTTTCCATTTGTTTAATTATTTATTTATCTATTAAATGAATATGAATTAGAATCATTTCTAAAGAACTTTCTAACCATCTGGTATCAATGCCGCAAGACAGGCAGTTTTCAGCAGACCTCCCAAGATCACACAAGAACATTTAATTTTGGATCTTGTTTCCCATGCAGACACTTTGGGATTATCTTCCATCTGGTCATTTTTAATACTTGCTAATATTGGCATGGCTGGCTATAGAAATTATAGTTATTCCAAACATTTCTGCTTCATCTTATTTCATCGCTGCCCTGAATGGTCCTCATAACAGAAGTTGGACATCATGAGCAGCTGAGACCTGACAGTGATAGATTTGTTGACATTAGGTTGTTTGAGAGATTGTCCCTGGACTGCAAGGTAAGAATCTAAGGGAAATGATGCTGAGCAGTTTCCTGAATTCCTCATGTAAGCATTCCTATACTAGTCTTAAGTCATCCTCTCCAAAAGAAGAATCAACCCCCAACTTTATGCATTTCCATTCACGTGCTTCCAGAAATGGAATGTGACAACAATAAATCTTAGAAGAAGTTAAGACTGTATTTCAGTTTAGTATAACTGAGAGTAGAATTCACATAGACATGCAGGGAGATCATAGTTAAGTTAATTATTTCCTGATGATATTCCCTTCCCACAAATTTATAACTTTTTTATCATTTCATCATCATTTATTTTATGTATATATAAGGGGTACCAAAAATGATGTTACTTAAACAAAATTAAACTGAAAATCAAGTTTTGTTGTTGTTGTTAGTTATGAAGTCATGTGTGACCCATCGCGATCCCGACAATGTTCCTCTAGGCCAGTGATGGCTAACCTTTTTGCCATCGCATGCCAAAAGCGGGGGAGCGCAGTGGGGTCACATGCACGCATGCCCACATCCATAATTCTATGTGCCCCGCCCCCCGTGTTCCCCCCGCTTTTGGCACGTGATGGCACGGTGGGCCCGTTTTTTGCTCTCCCCAGGCTCCAGAGCCTTTCTAGGAGCCTAGGGAGGGCAAAAACGGCCTTCCCCACCCCGCCCAGAGGCCCTCCGGAGGCTGGAAACAGTGTGTTTCCTGACTTCTAGTGGGCCCAGAAGGCCCGAAAATCAGCTGGCTGGCGCACGCATGCGTGTCGGAGCTGAGCTCGCGTGCCCACTGATATGGCTCCGCGTGCCACCTGTGGCACCCGTGCCATAGGTTCACCATCATGGCTCTAGGCCTTCCTGTCCTCCACCATCCTCTGGAGTCCTTTCCTCCCCAGGAGCGTCTTTTAATTTCTTGGCTGCAGTCCTCATCTGCAGTGATCTTGGAGCCCAGGAAAATAAAATCTGTCACTACTTCCATATCTTCCCCATCCATTTGTCAGGAATTGAGAGGGCCGGATGCCATGATCTTAGTTTTCTTAATGTTGAGTTTCAAGACAACTTTTGCACTCTTCTTCTTCACCCGCATCAAGAGGCTCATTAGTTTCTCTTTGCTTTCCGCCATTAGAGTGGTATCATCTGCATATCTGACATTGTTGATATTTCTCTCGGCAATCTTAATTCCAACTTTTGATTGATCTAGCCCCACCTTTCTCGTGATGTGCTCTGCATATAAGTTAAATAGTTAAATAGGCAGGGTGACAGTATACAGCCTTGCTGGACTCCTTTCCCAATTTTGAACCAATCAGTGGTTCCATGTCCAGTTCTCACTGTTGCTTCTTGACCCGCGTATAGGTTTCTCAAGAGACAAATAAGATGGTCTGGTACTCCTATCTCTTTAAGAACTTGCCACAATTTGTTGTGATCCACACAATCAAAGGCTTTAGCATAGTAAATGAAGCAGAAGTAGATGTTTTTCTGGAACTCCCTAGCTTTCTCCAGCATATGTTGGCAATTTGATCTCTAGTTCCTCTGCCTCTTCAAAATCCTGCCTGTACTTCTGGTAGCTCTCGATCCACATACTGCTGGAACCTAGCTTGCAGGATTTTAAGCATAACTTTACTAGCATGTGAAATGAGTGCAATGGTGTGATAGTTTGAACATTTTTTGGCATTGCCTTTCTTTGGAATTGGAATGTAAATTGACCTTGTCCAATCCTGTGGCCACTGCTGAGTTTTCCAAATTTGCTGGCAAATGGAGTGTAGCATTTTTACCGCATCATCTTTTAAGATTTTTGGGTGGCCCTGCACAGCAGAGCTCATAGCTTCATTGAGCTACGCAAGCCCCTTCACCACAACAAGGCAGTAATCCATGAAGGGGAAAAATCAAGTACAGTATTTCAAATTAATTGACATGCACTGTACCTAGTTCACTCTGAGGTGAAGTTCCTAAAGACAGAAGAAACCTTCTTACGTTTGAATTTGCAATGTGCCAGTATTTCTAGTTTCCACTGATTTTGTAAAAGTATTTTTTTTTTTGTTTAAAAGAGAATGATCCATCTACAGCAGGGGTGTCAAACTCAAGGCCCGGGGGCTGATTTGGCACACAGAGTGCTTAGATCTGGCCCTGAGGCCCACCCTGGAAACAACAAAGGACCATCCCGTAGTGCCTCTGCCAGCAAAAATGGAGCTCGGGAGGGCCGCATGCTCTCTTTTTGCTGGCAGAGGCTTGCAGGAGGCCGTCGCATCTGAAAACAGAGCTTGGGAGCCTGTTTTAACTGGCAGAGCACTCAGGCCACCCCAGGTGCCCCTGACATAAGTGATGTCAAGCTGGCCATGCCCACCCTGGCCACACCCACCCCAGCACCCTGAGATCAAACAAAACTCTGATGCTGCCCTCAATGAAATTGAGTTTGACAGCCCTGATCTACAGTTATCAAACTATATCCAGCCACCCTTGATAGATTTAGTGGACCCACTGAATGCCCTTTTTACTGCCAAATGAAAATGCAATTCATTTTCTTTTCTACAAACAATATGGTGAACTTTTTCCAAAATATAATATCTCTCATTCTTTTGGCCCATGCCTGCAAGTATGACAGTAGCTTTAACACACAGGAAAACTTGACTCTCAACCCATATCTTTACAACCTCGACAATGATTATCATTTTTTAAATCCTTGTTTTTTAAAAATAAAAATCACAGAAACTGTTTTCTTTTATGGCTAAATGATTTAAAATAAAAATAGAGACCTGGTACTGTAACCCATCAGTGCCCTCTTACTATTTTAAGCAAGAACAACAACATTCTGGCAACCTGCCTTAAAAGTAGAATTTCCCATCTTAGAGATTACGTGCATGTGACGTTCATGAAGTTTTCTTTGTATTTAGTCCAACATTGGTGGCGCAGCAGACTAAAGTTCTGTTAAGTAGCACTAGCTGCCTGCAATTACTGCAAGTTCGAATCTTACCAGGTTGACTCAGCCTTCCATCCTTTCGAGGTAGGTAAAATAAGGACGTGGATTGTGGGGACAATAAGCTGACTTTGTATAAAAAAGAACACCGCTGGGGAGGGCAAAGCCCTACTAAGCAGGTATATACAAAAATATGAAGGCTATTGCTTAATGCATTGTAAGCTGCCCTGAGTCTCTGGAGAAGGGCGGCATATAAATTGAACCAATAAATAAAGAAAGAAATAACATGAAGTCAGGGAGAGTCTCAATTCTCATATATTATTGCACCCTACATTTAGAAGAGCCCAACTCTTAGCAGGGAGTTCTAATACATTCCCAATTTTTGACAATCTAAATTGGGGTTTCCCATGGACCAGAACCAGTCCATAGCCTGCCTGCTGGGAACTGGGCCATGCAAGCAGCAGGTGAGTGAGTGAAGTTTATTCTGAGCATGTGTGGGATCTAAGTTGTGTGCGAAAAACCATCCCTCCTCCAATCCATGGAAGACCATTTTTTTTCCAAAACTGGTCCCTGGAGCCGGACAGATTGGGGGCCGCTGATCTAAATAATACATGATGTTGCATACTGCTGAAGTGGTCACAGCTTTAAAATGTATTTCCTTTTCTTTAGATTTTACAGAAATAACTACACTGATTGATGCTGATGCTTTCTTTAATGAACAAAACTCAAGATGAAGTAGATGGACTCCATAGATTTTAATGGGAAGTCTCAGATCTATTAGGCAGAATAGGATCCTTTCTTTCCAAAGGGCAACTAAACAAAATTGAGCGTAAGTCATAATGGTTCAGAAAAGCAAATTAAAAAAAAAACAAAAGAGATAAACATCAGAGTTGTCATTGAGTGCATGAAACCACTATTGTTTTGCTGTCCTAAGAATTCAAATAACAGTAATTTTGAAGAACATTTACTAATGATGACATATTTATAGAACCAGTATGATGTAGCTGATTTGGCAGCCACGAGAGAAGAATAATTTTAAAATATGGGAAGTGGATTGATGAAGCAGTCTTGAGCAGCTGAAGCAGACAGACAAGTGGTTATGCATTTTAGACAACACAAGAATTAAGCTGCCGATATCTAGGGTACATTTAACTTTTGTCCTCTGCAAAATTGATTACTAAAGATGTGGAAGCAATTTGTGTCGAATGAAACAATTTGGACATGGGTCATGGAACTGACTGTCCTAGTCAAGTAGCTATTTCCAGAATGTCCATAATGGGATTTCTCAACCTTCTTTGTTGAAGCACTGAAACCAAGCTGATAAATTGCAAGAGATTCCTGGGAACCAGATAAATTAATCCTACATAACAACTCTTGACTGCTTGTATTGGCTTCCTTTCAGCTGAGCTATTCATTGAGTTTCTGTATATTATGTGCATGTGGGAGAGGGGAGTTTTCCAAACCCTCATAAATGAAAAATAGAAATGATATTAAAATGGCACAGTTTTAGCCCACCACACTGAAGCATTTCCTCAAATGTTGAGTGCCATTTAAATTTGCTCCATAGTCTACAGATGTCACCTACTTGTATTCCAATACAGTAATGGTGGTTGACCACATATGGTTCTCCAAAATGTGGTTTTGCCCTAATTCCACTAACTATGGCAACTATGCTGGAAACCACATGATGTTGATTAGGTCGGAATAACAATTGGTGTATAATTACAAAGTTTATATTTAACGCAATACGTTTAATATTTGGCTCTTTTGGTCTAATGGAACTGCTCCAGAGAACTGATAAATGTGCATCCTTGGAATCTTTTATGTTCCTTCTGCAAGGCGCTTTCTTCCACCTGCACCCTGAAAGTTGTAGCAACAATGTATTCCACACAAACGCTGTAAAAACTACTGATGTCATCAGGTGTTACCAGCAGCTGGTGTCCCTACCATTTCATACTCCATGAAGGAAGAGAGAAATAGAAAAGACTATATTTAATATAGATACCTTAACTGTTTCAGTCCTTCTTGAATCCTCAGTACGTTCATTTTAACCATGGGTGTACTACTTTTACTGGCTAAAGGGTTACCTGTTGGGACAAGGAAAATTGGATATGATCCAACCACATTCTTCTTCAATTCCATCTGCTCTTTCTCTTTCTCTTGTTCTCTGCAAAACTGATTACTAAAGATGTGAAAGCTTTAGTATGAAGAAGGTTATTGTCAGGGTTCCAAGAAACACCCCCAACCAATGAAGACTCCAAGGCTAGAAATTCCTCAAAGTTCCATTTTATTAGAGATGTCATATTGGCAAATCTGGGGAAAGTTCGGAACTTTCCGGAAACAGAAAGTTCCCGGGTTTTCCCCACCCAAAGGAAAGTTGAAGTCCCTTCCCCTGCACCCACATGTCCATCATATGATCCAATCAATCCACTGTCCCAACTGGAGATGCCTCCCAGTCACGCCACTCCAGGTACAGGCTGAACGTCCTTGACTCTCAGAGAAAAGAATGTTGTTATGGTTAAATACTTCTACCAACTCCATGCAAACCCCCCTCCCAGTTTCCCACAGACTAAGTGTGGCAGCCCTGAAGATCCAAAAGAAAAGATGGCCTCCAGAACTGACAGTTATTTCATTCATCCTTTCCTGCCTTACCCAGCCTTGCAATTAGTTTTAATATATAAGACTCAAAAAATTAATCAGATAAACCAGGGCTGAGGTTCTACAAAAAACTTCCAGGATGCTACATACACCGGCTGGATTGCAGATTATGCATCCATAATCCATAATCTAAATCAGGAATGTGCAACCTTCGCAATTTTAAGACTTGTGGACTTCAATTCCCAGAATTCCCAGCCAGCATGGCTGGCTGAGAAATTTTAGGAAGGAGAATCCACGAATCTTAAAGTTGCAAAGGTTGGATATCCCTGATATAGACAGAAGACCATCTGAGGCCCTGGGTAGCAATCTCCCATCAAAAGTCTTCACTGTGTCCTCCAGAACCCTTCCAAAATATAGCAGCAAATTTTGTACAGGTTTTGAATACGTGGGCAATGATCCTATTAACTTTATAAAATTAAATTCAGAGTATCTGAAATGAAATGAATCAAAATAGAATTTTTCTCTTGGTCTTGTCAGATATTTCCTGCCTTTGGGAGGGTGGCAGCCAGCATGCCACTCAGTTCTACACCTATGCATATTAAATCCAACTTTTTTTTTTTCAGTAACTAGCAGACATACCAAAACACGACTTAACCTTAAAGTGCTCCTGGTAAAATATGAATCCTCTAGTGAATGGGAAATTGCACATTATTCCTTCAATAAAGCAGTATAAAGCTGAAATGAAAATATGCACCCTGAAGAATAAGATTTTGAAAAGCTACGGAACAATTTAAGTGTTCAGCTCTAATGCGCCTTTGAAAGGCACTATGTCAAATTAGACATATTGCAAATCCTATGCTACATATTGCTGGGTTGGATTGTTAAAAGGACTGTAGCAAACTGCCTTCTTCCAGGAGACTTCATGGCTTAATTAATGGATGCTTACAAAGCACAGCAGGAACCTTTAATAAAAATGCTAGGGAAGTGCAGAGAATTATTACTTTCCATTTGTATCATAAATGAATACAAATGCTTTTGTGGAACTGACGTTTTCAGTGATATCTGATACCTCGTGTTACATTTAATATTTAAATGCTCTCCTCCTCCTCCTCTAGTACAAATATGAAAAGAAAAAGGAAGATCGATGGGTAGATTTTATTCATTTTTCTCTGGCCTTTATCACACAGCAGGAAAACAAGTTGCATAGAGCAGCACTGACTCAGTAACTACTACTCTCTATTCTTCATTGAAGGTGATTCCTACTTTACAGTCACATAATGGTTCATTTGAGAAAGTTTACTCACCCTCTTCTAGATGGGATGACACTAAATGGACAGCTCTGAACTTCAGTTGCCCCCCCCAAAAAAAGTTTATAATTGAAATAAATATCGTCTAAGACCACAGGTGGACTATTATGGCCCCTTGACCACTTGTGGACTTCAACTCCCAGAATTCCTGAGCCAGCCATGCTGGCTGTTGGAATACTTGGAGTTGAAGTCTACAGGTTACCATGGGGCCATAGCTGACCACTCCTGCTCAAGATTGTCTAAAATTCAGTTCTGTCTAAACCAAGGCATAAACCAGAGCTTATGTGTTGTGTTGCTTTTCCATTGATAGCAGATCCGGAGAACTTTCCTTGGTGCTGCTGGCATTCAATAGTGTGGTAAGAAAGTTTAACGTTAATAAGAGTGAAGCATGACATTTCAGTTAACTGAAATGTTGCCAAATCTAACCAGGGCGATCTAAATAATTTTGTAAAGGGCCTTTTCCTTTTGCCTATGTCCCTGCCCACTTCTAAATTTTCTTCCCAATTACTTCTTCCAGCATCAGCATGTCACCAAAAATCAATATTTGTCTCAAAATGGCCCTAGTCCAGTAGTTCCCAACCAATACTATATGTACCACCTGTGGGTTTCAAAAGTTTCAAAGTGGGACAAAGGTATGTCAATGAAACTTTAATGAAATCTTCAAAACTCAACCTAACTGTTTTTTTTAATTGTTATAAATGTGAAACAGCTATCATGAGGGGATAGAGTGATTGTGGCACTCAAGATACAAAACTCTTGAGACTAACAGTAATCTGGACCAGGAGTCTCCAACCTTAGCAACTTTAAGCCTGGAGGACTTCAACTCCCAGAATTCCCCAGCCAGCAATTCTGGGAGTTGAAGCCTTCCAAGCTTAAAGTTGCCAAGGTTAGAGACCCCTGATCTAGGCAGTAGTTCCTTTCAGCTTCTTGTAAATTTACCACTCTCAGTGGCTATTTAAAAAAAACTGCCCTTTTATGTGTGGAATAGGGGAACCTGTATGCTGAGGTAGATGAAAACTAAGAAAGTTCAGTTTTGCTCTCTCTTTTTAAATTGTATAGCATATATTAAATCTAGAAGACAATAGAGGGAAAAAAGATCTAAATTATATATAGACTGCCATTATAACTTCATTTTATGATGCCGATATGGAGACTGTTAAAACCTAATAGAATATATTAAAAGATTGTCATTATGTACAATAGCTCTCCCCAGATGGTAATATCTGACATGAGAAAAATCCCCTTTTATTCAAATGAACCCATGGGAAAAGAAGACAAATTAGGGGTTGAAATAATGTGGGATATTAACTAAAAATCAATTAACAAGATGGTTATGGTCAAGTCTGCACTGGCAGTGTCTCCTTTGAAGCTAAGGGGTTATAGTTAAGATCAAAAAGTGCAGAACCAAGAACAGCCTAAGGTAGTGGCTGTTACACACCTTAAGAAGACCCTGTCTCCAACAATTGACACATGACTTGTCAAGCTATCTGTGTTTATGTCAGTGCTCCAAGGTAGATCAGACTAGGAAACCAAAGTCACAAACTCTAATACTATGGTACATTTATTATGAGGTTACTGTAAACCAGAAGTGAGGAATTATGGCCCCTTGATGACTTGTGGACTTCAACTCCCAGAATTCCAGAGTCAGCATGGAAGTTGAAGTCCACAAGTCATAAAAGGGCCACAGTTCTCACCCCTGCTGTAAACAGACTTACAGGTCTAGATGCGCTTCTCCCCTCTCACATACCTCCCCTTTATATTTGTGAGAACAGATAGTCCTCAACTTAAAACAGTTCATTTAGTGACCATTCAAAGTTACAACGGCACTGAAAAAAAGTGACTTAAGACCACTTTTCACACTTACGATCGTCACAGCAGCTCCAGGGTCATGTGATCAAAATTCAGATGCTTGACAACCGGTTCATATTTATGATGGTTGTAGTGTTCTGGAGGTCATGCAATCACCTTTTGTGAACCTTGGACAAGCAAAGTCAATGGGGAAGCTGGATTTGCTTAACGACCATGTTACTAACTTAAAAACTGCAGTGATTCACTTAACAACTGTGGCAAGAAAGGTCATAAAATAGGGCAAAGCTCACTTAACAACTGTCTCACTTAGCAATATAAATTTTGGACTCAATTGTGGTCATAAGTCAGGGACTACCTGTCCTAGAGAGGGTCAGATCTGAGATGCTTACTCAGATTACAGTACTGCTCTGGACTCGGATTTCTCTTATCTGACTGTTCTCTTGGTAGCAGTTCTTCCTCCTGTTCCTCAAGGTTATTTTTTCTGCCTATTTATAGTTTGCATCTTGTTAGAAATTTAAAATTTGCATCTTGTTGAAATTTAAAGAAACGCATCCATACATCCATCTGAACATAGGATTCTTTGTAAGTATACAGACAAGAATGAATTCTTTACTTTGTTGTCCAAGTGATCAGAGAATTTGCTTTTCAGTCTGTTGACTTATACATTAATCAGTGTTGAGTTGCTACCTGTTCACCCTGGATCAGGCAAACTGGTAGTGGTGGTGGTGAGAAGCTCCGCCCACCTACCCGGACTCCTCTGTGCATGCGTAGAAGTGTTGCACACAAGTGCACGCGCGCCCACGAGCGAACTGGTAGCGACAGGTTTTGAAACTCGCTCCTGACATTAATAACATTCTCCCTATCATGTATATTCCATACTTATATCACAATCCAAGTATTCTTAGGGCTAATCCTGGATCGTGAGATATAAAGTACATAAGAGAGAACATTGTGCATAAAATGCATAAAAGATGAAATAATAAGAACACTAATGGATACAAAACAAGAACTGAGAAGACAGCAAATGCCACCTCTCCCAAAAAAACTAAAGAAGCTGCTGCAAGAAGGTTGCACAGACTGACTACAAATATTGGCATGACAAAATAATAACAATGGTGCACTGGAAGATTTGCAAGAAATAACATTTGACTGCAAGCAAGAACTGATGGGACCACAAAGTAAGGAAAAATGAAGAAGCTAAAGTGTTCTGGGACTTTAGAATTCAAACAGACAAGCACCTGCCACATAACACCCCCGACTTCACAGTTGTAAATAAGAAAGACAAAAACATCTGTATAGTGAAGTACCTTGAAGTACCTGTAGACAGCAGAAGAAGAACTGGAGAAAATCCCAAAATATAAAGATCTGCAAATAGAAGTAGAACAACTGTGGCAAAACAAAGCAAATATAGTATCAATAGTAATAGGTGCCTTGGGTGCAATCCCAAAACATCTGGAGTCCCACTTGAACACTATCAGCATTGACAAAATCACCATCAGTCAGTTTCAAGAGGCAGCGTTACTCGGAGCAGCTTACATCCTGCAACGATACCTGTCACTGCGTTCTTGTATTTACCAGCTGAGCTCTCATTTCTGGACTAATAGACTTGCCGTAGATGCTCAGAAGTTCTTATCAGTATCTAACTGCGCATCCTCCACATTCCTTTTTTGCCTTCATCTTTACTTCTTTGTTTCCCTGCCAGAGAGGTCCGGCAGGAACGCTGCCAAGATGTAACTAATTAGTTAGCAAGAGTTATTTTTATTTTTACTTTTACAATAAAATGAGTTTTCTTCTTCGGGTTTGTTTTCTCAGAGTATGCTTGCAAGGAGAGCCAACGGTCCAACCTCTAATCTGAGGTGTGATTGTCCCAGAGCCAGGATGGGATCAATCATCACCCTGACAATACCTTTAATATTATTAAGCAACAACATCTGCCCTTCTCAGATTCTTAGCAAGTACGTGGACAAAAATGCCAATTCCAGTCTATAAACATTTGGCTGACTCTGCAACCAACTTATTAATGGTATATGCTCCCCTACTTCTATCATCTAGGGGTTTACAAGTGAAAAACAAAGAACAGTACAGAAAACACAAAAACACCAGAAAAGAAAAACAATGGGAAAGAGAAAGAAAGAAAGAAAGAAAGAAAGAAAGAAAGAAAGAAAGAAAGA
>WNWU01000002.1:13831685-13941094 GCA_012654045.1 Ptyas mucosa | reverse complement strand
AGGAAGGAAGGAAGGAAGGAAGGAAGGAAGGAAGGAAGGAAGGAAGGAAGGAAGGAAGGAAGGAAGGAAGGAAGGGTGGGTATATAACTTTCTGTCTATAGACCTGATTCTCAAGGAGTGGTGAACACTGGGCTTCCGGAACTTCATAGAAGGAAGAGAATTAAGGTTGGTGTTCCTTTGCAATAACTACTTGTTAGTGCTTTTAAGGGACGTGGCAGCTCAGTGGCTAAGACACTGAGCTTGTCGATCAGAAAGGTCGGCAGTTCAGCGGTTCGAATCCCTAGTACAGGTCTCCTGAATGAGCAGGAGTTAGGCTAGATGACCTCCAAGGTCCCTTCCAACTCTGTTACTATTACTGCTTGTCGATCGAAAGATCGGGAGTTCAGGGGTTCGAATCCCTAGTGTCGCGTAACAAGATGAGTTCTCATTACTTGTCCCAGCTTCTGCCAACCTAGCAGTTTGAAAGCACATAAAAAATGCAAGTAAAAAAATAGGGACCACCTTTGGTGGGAAGGTAACAGCGTCCTTTGGCATTTAGTTATGCCGGCCACATGACCATGGAGACGACTTCAGACAGCACTGGATCTTTGGCTTTGAAGCGGAGATGAGCACCACCCCCCACACTCGGAAACGACTAGCACATATGTGCAAGGGGAACCTTTACCTTTACCTTTTTAGTGCTTTTAACTGGGTCAGCTCAGGATGCTTCTTGGTTTCCTTGGTCAGCTTGGCATAGGTGAGGGCAGTTCAGGGAACTATTGATGTATCACTCTTTTTTCTGATCCATACACAACTACTTTACAGATAACTTTGCAATAGACTACAGTGAAACAGAAGTTTCCCAGGGAGGAAGGAGTATATTCCAGAATGTGGGGGGGTGGAGACAAGTAGCAGCATAGTCCAGGGCTGGTTAGGAGAAGAGGAAGAGAGTTAGGATAGACACTCTCCAGAATCACTTATATCTGTTAGGGTGAGAGTAGTAAGGGTTTAGTCTGAAAAGATTCTGTTGTGTGTATGCAAATTAAGAACTGAATCCTGGAAGAATTGGTCTGCATTGTTCTTGGGCTTAATGTCTATGGAGATTCTCAATCATCCAGGTCATGATTATCCCAAAAGTCCCAAAGGTAATTTGGGACATTCTTGGGCTTAGCTTGACCAAATCTTCCAGGCTATGTCACAACTCAGTAGGGCTGCTCCAGGGATACCCAAAAGCTGGGCACATGTGGTCTAAAGAGGCATCACACTGACTGGAGGTATTAAGATCAACTCCTAGAAAGCTCAGCAGCTTCCTAGAGGCTACAACTGCAAGTCCATTTTAGGTGAGACCCTCTGCAGGCTTCTGCCTGCTTTGTCATTGCACTGCCTGGGCTTACATCCAGTCTTTCAAGGAGACTCAGCCTCAGTTGGCTCAGGGAGAGACTTCCTGGGATAAGCAAAAGCTTTCAAGGACAGGAAAAGCTCAGAGTTGGCTGCCCGGTGGCTCAGCTTCCCTTTGAGTGGTTTTAGCTAGAAATGAAAAATTCTTAAAATATGGTTTCTCTCCAGGATAATCAAAGGCTGGCAAAGAAGGGAAGAGCTCAGAGTTTGCTACACAGCTCTGCAATTTTCCCATAAGTAACTTTAGAAATTGATGGAGAGATTATCTCAAAAAAAAACAACAACCCCCAACTAATTTTTTTTCTCCCGCTCCGGCCAAAACATCAGTTTTGTCTGCTGTGTTAGCTCAATGACTCATCCATTTACCCAGGATCGATTTCTGAAAAGACTTCCTCGTTCTTAGTGTCTCACACTTTCCCCTTGCATTTAGAGCGGTCAGTATTAATGGAATTTGTAATCCAGTTAACTTTTCATCAGGAGGCCTACGTGCCTCCTTATCCGTATAAAGCATTGTTGAGTCTACCCCTCCAGACTAGGAATTAACCAAATATCAAGCCAAAATGACACACAAGTAGTGACATCATGCTGCCAATCCCACCTTTGCATACTGGCTGTACGTCCTGACCAGTGGTGAAATCCAATGTTTTTTACTACTGATTCTGTGGGCGTGGCTTGGTGGACATGGTGTGGTTTGGTGGACATGGCTTGGTGGGCATGGCAGGGGAAGGATACTGCAAAATCCCCATTCGCTTCCCACTCCAGGGGAAGGATACTGCAAAATCTCCATTCCCACTCCATTCCAAGGGAAGGATACTGCAAAATCCCCATTCGCTCCCCACTCATGTGGGAAGGATATTGCAAATTCTCCATTCCCACCCCACTCTGGGGACAGCTAGAGGTATTTGCTAGTTCTCCAAATTTCCTATTCAACTCAAAATTTCCACTTCCGGTTCTCCAGAACCTGTCAGAACCTGCTGGATTTCACCCCTGGTCCTGACGTGTGTTATGAGTTGTAAGCTGCAGGTTTTGCATCATGATATACTAGCATATATTTTGTCACTTTTGCCTCTCCATGTGGACAACTGTATGTTAAACTGAAGTAAAAGTTCGCCATTTCAACTGGAGCAGATCATAAAGAAAGGAGAATTCACCGTGTTTCCCTGTTCTAATCCCATTTGTCTATGCAAACCCACCATGCTACGAAGGCTTTTCTATCTATAAACAGGATAGCCCTCGGCTTACAACAATTCATTTAGTGACCATACAATGTTACAACGGCATTCCAAAAAGTGACTTTTGACCCTGTTGGCACTAATGACCGTTACAGCATCCCCGTAGTGGCATGATCAAAATTCAGACGCTTGGCAACTGGCTCATCTTTATGATGAATTGTAGTGTCCTGCGGTCATGTTATCAAGTTTTCTCGCAAACAAAGTCCGTGGGGAAGCCAGTTTCACTTAACAATCATGTTACTAACTTAACTAACTGCAATCATTCACTTAATAACTGTGGCAAGAAAGGTCATAAATTGGGCCAAAACAAATGTTTTTCTTAACAACAGAAATTTTTGCCTCAGTTGTGGTCCTAATCCAAGGACTACTTGTAATCCTAAAATGGTTCAGTGTTCAAATTTCAGGGGTGAAAGTCTTTTAGGAGAACCTTTATGGGAGAAAGTTTCTGATGAAACCATGGGCTTCATTTCAATGCATAGAGTTAAGTTAAAAGGCACCATTTAAGCTAAAGGGTCCAATGTTCTTCTTAGTGCAGGAATCCAAAGTAGAACATCCCAGGGAGAAGGCTGTTCAACTTCCTCTTGAATACATCACAACCTTTTTTGAGTAATTGGTTCCATCATAAAAAGCGCTCTTGCTTTAAAGAACGTTTTTATAATGTTCAATTAGCATATCATTCAAACCCGTTCACCTGCATTCTGCATTCTGGAATGAAAGAGATTGGCACTGAATTGTTTCTAAGTGGTCTGTTTGTAGGGTACTATCATACTACATCTCAATCATCTTTTCTCTAGGCTTTATGGACCCAGGACTCTGTAGGACTTACTTTCTAATTCCCTGACCATCTGTGTTGCCCTTCTTTGAACCTGTTCCAAAATCAGTAGGGGTTCATTCTGAAATCCCTCTCATGGTGGGCCTAAAAAAAGGTGCTGTTTTTAATTGTATTGTCCCCATAATATTCCCTTCAACTCATCTCTAGCTCATAGCATAGGTTACTTAGTGTTCCCCATTATGGGTTTCACTTACCTTCACTCCTGGTTCGGAACTGTGAGCACGCATGTGCACACATTTGCTTCACTCGCACATGGCACTTCTGCGCATCCACAGAACCTTCCGTGCATGCGCAGAGCATCCATGATGACATCTGGGCAGGTGGATGGAGCTACCCAAACTGGGGCAAACTGGAAGAAACCCACCACTGGTCTTCTCCTAATGTGATTTTCATCATGGTTACCATCTAGGACAGTGATGGCGAACCTTTTTTTCCTCGGGTGCCGAAAGCCTGATGGCGTAGTAGACTAAAGCAGTGTGATTAAAATTCAGCTGCCTGCAATTACTGCAAATTCTAATCTCACCAGGCTCAAGGTTGACTCAGGCTTCCATCCTTTCTAAGGTAGGTAAAATGAGGACCCAGATTGTGGGGGCAATAAGCTGACTTTGTATAAATATACAAAAGTATGCAGGCTATTGCTTAACGCATTGTAAGCCGCCCTGAGTCTCTGGAGAAGGGCGGCATATAAATCAAATTTAAAAAAAAGAAAAAGCACACGTGCGTGTGCAAAAGTGTGCACTTGTGTGCTGACACCGATAATGCAATGCCCCCCATAGGCCGCCCCCATGAATGTGCACACACCCACACTCCCCACGCCCCTTGTTCAGGCACACATACCCCTGTTTTGGTACTAGCAGGCCTCCCTGAAGCCTCCTGGGACAAAAAAATGGGCCGAGGGGGGGTGCTGCCCCCCCATGCCCAGTTTTGATGCTAGCAGGCCACCCTGAAGCCTCCTGGAACCAAAAATAGGGCACGCCGCACCCCCCCACCTCCGTGCATGTACACGTGGCCTCCCCATGCCCCATGCATGTATGCGCATCTCCTGGCAGAGACCTGAAAATCAGCTGGCTGGCAGGAGGTGCGCGGGCATGCACGGTGAGCTGACCTGGGCGTTGACTCACGTGCCTGCAGAGATGGCTCCGCATGCCACCTGTGGCACACATGCCATAGGTTCACCATCATGGATCTAGGATGTTTTGTTGATGATGTGGTTGACAAAGCACTCTGCGGGTGGGATCTCTTCAACTCTTATTGGCCAAGTTTCTCTATTAAGTTTAGTTCAGGCATTTTCCATCCATTTTTCCAGCCCATTAAGACTGCTTTATTTCTGCCTTCTATCCCATCCAATTTTGTACCATTTGCAGATTTGATAATGCATTCCTTCCACCACTTCATCCAAAGCATTAATGAAACTATTAAAGAATACACTGGACTGATCATCAAGGTCCTTCACTTAATCTGTCTCTCCAATTGGATGAGCGCTGTTTGAGTACAATTTTTGAGCCAGCTCAGTATACATGTAATTGTCAAGACATCAAATTATACTTAACTAGGTTTTTGATGAACATGTATTGGGATAGTCTGTCAAATATTTTACTAAAGTCAATGTATGTTTGTATGGTACAGCATTCCCATAATCCATTAAGGGCGATAACTGATTAAAAACAAAACAAAACAGATCTGTCTATCAAGATTTGTTTTTGACAAATCTATGCTGACTACCATAATTACAGCATTCTTCTCAAAAGCTTGCAGATTGATCTCTTTATGATATGCCCTACAATTTTCAGTACCCAAAGATTAATTTCATCCAGTCCTGGAAACTTAAACTCATTCCAAGTGAAGTGACAGTCTTTAACCATGTTTCTGTTGATCACAGGCTTCATTCTTGCCTCTTCAACATGGCCTTCGCAATCTTTTTATTGTAAAAAAATAAAATAAAATGGGAATCTTTTTCTTTTTTTTAATCTATTAATATGTGTCTTCTTTATTAGGCCGCTGATATACAAATTCTTTCTTTTTCCTTTCCCGTGAACACATCTTAAAAAGCCTGGTTTTTTTTTCCTACTCTTCGCATCCTTTGATAATTTCTGTTCAATTTAAGCTTTCACAGTCCTATTTCCATTGTTACATTTCCAAGCTAACTGTTGATAGTCTTCCTTTCCATTTCCCTTCTGAATGTACTTTCTTAGTTTTAAGATACTTTCTGTAGCCACGTTGACATCTTTGGCAGTTTTGTTGGAATTGTTGCAACTCAAGATCTTTTAGTGAATATAAACAAAAGTAGAAGGAGGAGAATACAACATATCCAATGAGTCTCTAAGAAAGCTAATTATTTCTTGTTTGTCCATTGGAATTCTGACAAAAGTGGTTACATGGAAGTGGTTACATGTAAACATGTTTTTCCCTAAATGAAAGGCTTATGTTAATAATATTGGTGAATATTTGTGATCAAAGGACATCAGCCTTCATTTCAGCAGTAGAGGTGACCAATGAAAGAGGATTAGTAATGATTTTCTACTGAGCTTTTCTGCAAGTACCTAGTTCAGGGGTCAGCAACCTGCGGCTCTGGAGCCGCATGTGGCTCTTTCATCCCTCTGCTGTGGCTCCCTGTCACTCAAAATATGCATCACAACCACCAATGTGTGACACCCACCGGCACGCAATTATTGAGCTTTTTAACCCCTGATAGGCCAACCATGGATAAATCCAAGAAAAGAAAAGTTTCAGAAGAAAACAGAACATTTAATTCAACTACATATGCTAGTTTTGGGGCTGCTCAAGAAATAATCAGGAATGGGAAAGATTTTGTGACTCTTGGTGTTTTCTTTTCTGTGGGAAATGGGTCCAAATGGCTCTTTGAGTGTTTAAGGTTGCAGACCCCTGACCTAGTTTGTCCAAAATGATGCTCTTATAAACAAAATAGTTACAATATATTAAAAAGTATGTGAATTCCTCATTTAGTGACTACAATTGGAACTTGGTTGTTCAGTGAAGCAGTCACTAAGTGAAACCATAACAATACTTCAACTTTCCTTTATTTACAGATCTGCAAAGGTCATAAGTGTGAATGGTTGATAAATGAGGCAGTCACTAAATGAAGATTTTCTAGGTCTGTGATGGTGAAACTATGGCATGCGTGCCACAGGTGACATGCAGAGCCATATCAGTGGGCACACGAATGTTGCCCTAGCTCAGCTGCAGCGCGCATGTGTGCGTGGCCAGCTGATTTTTGAGCCTTCCAGTCCCACCAGAAGTCGGCAAATGGGCTGTTTCCGGCCTCCAGAGGGCTCCCTAGGAGGTGGGGAAGGCCATTTTCACCCTTCCCAGGCTCCTAGAAAGCCTCTGGAGCCTGGGGAGCATGAAAAATGGGCCTTCCCCACCCTCCCAGTGGCCCTCTGGAGGCCGGAAACAGCCTGTTTGCCGACTTCCGGTGGGACCAAAAGGCCGGTTTTTCACTTCTTTTTAAAAAAAGGTTAAAAAAGGGCTCTGATGATCACAGCTGAGCCATGCACTCGTCAGAGCTTTTTTTTTTTTTTTTTTTTACTTTTAAAAGCATTTTTTTAATAACCTTTTTGGTCAGCGAACAGGTAGTAAACCAGTTCAGATTTCACCACTGCCTTAACCCAATTGAAAATCTATGGAGCTGACTAAAGAAACGTGTCAGTGAGAAGCAACCCAGCAATAAAACCCAGTTAATAGAAGCAACCATTCTATCTTGGTTTCACATTATAACAGCTGCAGAACTAAAAGACTTGGTTCACTCCATGGGAAGATGTTGCAAGGCTGTAATTCATGCTAAAGATTACCCAACTAAGTATTAACTGACGTGATAATTTTTGTATATCATGTTTTTTCTATGGTGATAATTTTTGTATATTTCATTTTTTCTATGTGTTTCACTTTTCTTCTTTATACTGTAACTGCTATTCTAATAGCAAATCCTTCATAAAAGTTATTGCATTACATTCTTGATTAAATTATCTTTCCATTGATATATAATTTTATGCTACTACTCCAAGAAAAAGTGGTGTTATTAGCTAGTTTTAGAAAATACATGGTCACACCCATTATTTTGACACTATCGACTTCCCCTGGATATCTTCTGGTTGCCACATTTTATTTTAATCATCTATGTCAGTCCTAGAGGAGATCAACCCTGACTGCTCTTTAGAAGACCAGATCCTGAAGATGAAACTCAAATACTTTGACCACCTAATGAGAAGGAAGGACTCGCTGGAGAAGACCCTAATGCTGAGAAAGATTCAGGGCGAAAGAAGAAGGGGCCGGCAGAGAATGAGGTGGCTGGATGGAGTCACTGAAGCAGTTGGGGTGAGCTTAAATGGACTCCAGAGGATGGTAGAGGACAGGAAGGCCTGGAGGAACGTTGTCCATGGGGTCGCAATGGGTCAGACACAACTTCACAACTAACAACAACGATATCTAATATCCACAATACTAATAAATAACATGGTTATTATCATAAAAATAACAACAGATAATAAGTAAAGGGGGGGAACTTCATTCATTCTGTCTTTGATCGTTTTCTTGCAGAACTTTCAATACCAAAAGTAATGAAATGCCTGAACCAAGGACCCCTCATTTCAAATCTGAATTACTAATATTTTCCTCTATAAATTATAAGTAATATAAACTTTGTGTTTATTAAGAGCCTTGGTGGTGCAGTGGATTAAAGTGCTGTTAAGTAGCACTTAGCTGCCAGCTGCCTGCAATTACTGTGAGTTCAAATCTCACCAGGCTCAAGGTTGACTCAGCCTTCTATCCTTCTGAGGTAGTTAAAATGAAGACCCGGATTATGGGGGCAATAAGCTGACTTTGTATAAGAAAAACAACACCGCTTGGGGGCGGCCAAAAGCCCTACTAAGCAGGTATATACAAAAAGTATGAAGGCTATTGCTTAACGCATTGTAAGCCACCCTGAGTCTCCAGAGAAGGGCGGCATATAAATCGAACCAACCAACCAACCAACTAACCAACCAACCAACCAACCAACCAACCAATAAATAAATAAATAAATAAATTTGTTACTGCACATTTTCCTAATAAATATTTTCTTGACTGATTTGCCAATTTATTTATTTATTTATTTATTTATTTATTTATTTATTTATTTATTTATTTATTTATTTATTTATTTATTTATTTATTAGTTTGATTTATATGCCGCCCTTCTCCGGAGACTCAGGGCAGCCTACAATGCTTTAAGCAATAGCCTTCATACTTTTGTATATTTATACAAAGTCAGCTTATTGCCCCCACAATCTGGGTCCTCATTTTACCTATCTTAGAAAGGATGGAAGGCTGAGTCAACCTCGAGCCTGGTGAGATTTGAACTTGCAGTAATTGCAGGCAGCTGAATGTTAATTACAGTGCTTTAGTGCTTTAGTCTGCCACGCCACCAGGCTATTTTATACAAAGTCAGCTTATTGCCCCCACAAACCGGATCCTCATTTTACCTATCTTAGAAAGGATGGAAGGCTGAGTCAACCTTGAGCCTGGTGAGAATTGAACTTGCAGTAATTGCAGGCAGCTGGCAGCTAAGTTTTAACAGTAGTTTTAGTCCGCTGCGCCACCAAGGCTTTTATAATTTAACTTTGGGTTAAATTTTGGGAATACAGGTAGGAGGAAGCTCATTCCAATTTTTTTTTCTTCTGATATTTTCAACACTAAACAATACGACTACATTTGGCTGGTGCTGCTGGAACATTCCTGTAAATCTCTTCCTTCCAGAAAAGAATTGCCTAATGAGATGCCTTAATATAAGCAGAAAAGGTGGGCAGGAAAGTTTGGGATGAATAGTTCTCTCTGTTTATTCTCATGCATTCAAATCAGTTGGCATATAGTCACACAGGATAATGAGTAGCTTACCTGGAGAAATGGGAAACCAGCAGCTTCGATTCAATTTGTGTTAATATCTACCAACTACATCTATTGCTTAGTGTCTCCATTGATTAAGTGCAGTGAAGTGGAGAACTTGCAAAACACTTTGGAATCATCTGGAATAAAGTAGAACAGCTAATGGATCTGAAGCTGGGAGATGCCACGTCTCATGAAGAGCTGTAGACATTATAAAATGACAGGTTTCACAAATGAAATAAAGGATCGTGCAAGAGCAAAGAGCTTCAGAAAGAACGCTGACAGCCGAAGGCTAAAAGAAAGTACATTGACAAGAAAAAGGCGCTGGGTTTTTCAGCACCAAAAGGATTTTAAACAATGACACACACACACACACACACACACACACACATTCAGAACAAACGCAGATGCACAAAGGAAATAAAATAAATATTTCAACAAGGGCAGAAAAGCAGGTGGTGTAGCAAAGGCAACTTAAAAATGGAAAGACACGAGTTCCTGGAGTCTGATAGCAGCTTTAGATCCCTAAGTAACATGTGGGCATGTGTTGATAGACATGCCTCACTAATAAACATGTAGACTGCCTAGCAAAATACACAAACAAGTTAGGCTCTTCCACCTGACACAAAGAGGAATTTTTCAGGCAGCAGCTTCTAAAGAGTCCCACTTTGAACTCTAAAGCCTAAGGGAAAATATTGTGTGAAATTCCCAGACTTTGAAGGGAATGGAAAGGAGAGAAACAGTTGGTCTCAGGAAGTCTCTATGGTAGTGGTTCCTAACCTTGGTTACTGGAAGATGTGTGGACTTCAATTCCCAGAATTCCCCAGTCAGCATTCCCCAACCAGAGAGAGTCTTCAAGCTCTGGACAACTCATACCCACAATGTGACAAATATTGTTCATTGTGCTAAAGGGCCAGGCTACCGATACCTGTCAGTGGTGGGTTTCAAATTTTTTTACTACCGGTTCTGTGGGTGTGGCTTGGTGGGCGTGGCATGGCTTGGTGGGCATGGTTTGCAGGGGAAGGATACTGTAAAATGTCCATTCCCACCCCAATCCAGGGGAAGGTTACTGCAAAATCCCCATTTCCTCCCAATCATCTGGGATTTGGGAAGGCAGAGACTAGATGGGGGCAGGGCCAGTCAGAATTTTTACTACCGGTTCTCCGAACTACTCAAAATTTCTGCTACCAGTTCTCCAGAACTGGTCAGAACCTGCTGAAACCACCTCTGCCTGTGGTGTAGCACCACACCTTCTGAAAATGAAGCCTTGGATAGTACAGTGGTCTAAAGCCCTGTTATTAACATCAGCTGCCTGCAATTATTGCAGGTTCGAATCTCACCAAGGCTCAAGGTTGACTCAGCCTTCCATCCTTTCTAAGGTAGGTAAATTGAGGACCCAGTTTGTGGGGGCAATAAGCTGACTTTGTATAAATATACAAAAAGTATGAAGGCTATTGCTTAGCGCATTGTAAGCCGCCCTGAGTCTTTGGAGAAGGGCGGCATATAAATCAAATTTAAAAAAAAAAAAATGAAACCTGCAACAAACTGGGGATGGAAAATTAAAGGGCAGCAGGCAGAGTTTGCTAACCATGGATTGGGCAAGCTCCTTGACTTAATTCCTATCTTGATCTTTGTAACCCTATTATTACCACACAATCAAAAGCACAGATGTCACAAAACCCTGCCTCCTGCTTGATCCAATCTTGGACTGGAGCTAACATAGGCCACTTGGGAAACCTAACCTCATCTTCATGTGGTGGGGCTGAAGGCCTCCAAAACAGAGAATGCTACAGTTCTACAGATCAGGCCACCTTTTCGTATTGAAAAGCAATACATTTAAAAGATATATATATATATATATATATATATATATATATATATATATATAAATATAGAATCTTAGACCCATCAGGCTGAAAGGAACCTCCAATCCACTGCCCAAGGCAGGAGTCCTTATACCATTCCAGACAATTGTTTGCCCAGTCTTTTCTTGAAAATCTCCAATGATGGAGCACCCGCAACTCCAGGCGGCAAACTGTTCCATTGATTAATAGCTTTGATTATCTGGAAATTCCTCCTAATTTCCAGATTGAATCTCCCTCCAATGAACTTCTACAAGTTGCTCCTTGTCCTACCCTCAAGCAGTGGTGGTATTCAGCTGGTTTTATCCGGTTCGGGTGAATCAGTAGAGGCAGCTGCATGTGGCTCACATTTACGAACCGGTAGTGAAGGTAAGTGAATACCACCCCTGCCCTCAAGTACTTTGGAGAATACATCGATACCCTCATCTCTGCACCCTTCAAGTATTGGAAGACGGCTATCATGTCACCCCTGAGTCTTCTCTTTATTTATTATTCATTTATTTATTAGTTCTATTTATATGCTGCCCTTCTCCGGAGACTCAGGGCGGCTTACAATGCATTAAGCAATAGCCTTCATACTTTTGTATATACCTGCTTAGTAGGGCTTTCGGCCCACCCGAGTGGTGTTCTATTTTATACAAAGTCAGCTTATTGCCCCCACAAACCGGGTCCTCGTTTTACTTACCTTGAAAGGATGGAAGGCTGAGTCAACCTTGAGCCTGGTGAGAATTGAACTCGCAGTAATTGCAGGCAGCTGGCAGCTAAGTGCTACTTTAACAGCAGTTTAGTCCACTGCACCACCAAGACTAGACATAGTTAGTTCCCTCAAACGTTTTTCATATAGTTTAGCCTCCAGCTCCCTTAGCATATTTGTGTCTCTTCTCTGTACTCTTTCTATGGCTTCACCATCAGTTTTGTATCATGGTGACCAGAACTGGATGCAATATTTCAAATTTATTTAAATAGAATCTGGGAGATCTTCAAACAGGGGAGAAATAATACATCAAGACTGCCTCTTATTCTTGTTGAAATACAACAGAGTCACAGTAAAGACCAGGAACTGATCGGGATATTTCAACTCTTTTATGGAATCACAGTGATTTCAAAAGGACCAAAGGTATTTCTTCTGAGCTCAAGAATCCATACAGAGAGAGAAACCTAATGGAGGGTTAAATCCAAAGTTTCTTTATTCTGCCTTTCAATCCAAAGGATTGATAGCTACCCTTTTGTTATATTCACCAGCATAGTGATATCTTAATTAACTTCTGAATTCTAAGCCTTCATTCTTCATTCATTCTTCATTCTAACCTCAGTTCTTGTCAAATAAAAGACACCATTTTTTATTTCTGGAAGATCTTTAGCTGTCCTCTCTTTCTCTCTCCCCCGCCCCCCTTAACATTTTCTTCAGATTTGGATCTAATTAATAAATTAATGTATACATTTTATATTGCCACCCATCTCATGCAAGTGACGCATTAAAACATGCAAACTTATCAAACATCCCTTAATTTTATTTTCTTGCACCTGAATAGTGTGATAGCAGATTGATCCCAACTGAGGGAAATCTGTCTTCACAGCATAGGAAATGAGGATGTTTCCCAGCAGAATGCCATGTTAGCTCTTGGAGCAAAAACAAGAAGCTTGCACCCCTTTAAAGCTTAATCAGTTTATTATCACATGCTTTCATGGATCAAAGCCTATTTCATCAGCTGCAGAAGGTATCGTGTTCAGAAACGAGTGTTGCATGTGCTTTCACTGGTTCCATTTCATCCCTTTGACAAATTCATTCATAAAAGCTTATATGATACTTACATTTGATAACCTTTGTGGTTTTAATTACTGGTGTTTTCCCCAACACTTTCTAAAGAGATCTGCTGTCTAATTAAATCAATGGAAACAACAACATTCAATGGGCTATTTTGATCATATGCAACAATCCCTTCAGCATGCAAATCATTTTCCAGTGACTGACAGAGCAGACTTCAAAAATATCCTCTCTCAAAGGGGCAAGATCTGTTGAAAAAGACAAAGGAAGAACATTTTTTTCTTCCGTTGGGAGACAAACTAATCAGATTTTTTTTTAAAAAATCAAAGATTATTAAAAGATTCAAGACTATCATAATGTTAATTTTGCCACTTCTCTGGTGTGAACTTAGTACTATATGTCTGTCTTAAAACTTCCATTAAGTGACATTTCCTGGCAAGATAGAAGGGGAAGAAGAAGAAAAAAAGAATTAGCAAAACTGCAAATATTAGTGAGCTAGGAATAGGGATTTGTCTGTTTTGCTCAGAAAAATAAAACTCTGTCAATTCGGCAAATCCATACTGAAGTGACATTTTTATTTTGATTGAGTGACAAATAACTTCTTATGACTTTAAAGCAGAAAATTATGTGTATTCTCTTGGGTTATAAAATGCTCTCAGCGAGCATTCAAGAATAACAAATGTGCTGCACAGTTTCATGTCACATTTAAATCTATAGAAAACAAAGAAAGGGAAAGCATGCAGGGAAAGGAAAATTTCATATTTGATCATTTAAATGAATACGGGCAATCTGAGTAAAGGAGGGCAATTAAAAATATAAGCTCACGAGCCTCAAGAACCACAGGGTGAAATTCAGCATGCAGGAATAAATATTTAGGTTAACTAGTAAGGTGGAATATAATCATAATAATTTCTTTCGAGATGCTGTACTTGGGAATAATTTCATTTCTGCTAAGCAAACAAGGAGGTATGTTAGGTTGAAAGACATGGAATGGCATTATCCATTGTTTAACGGTAGAGCGTGCAATATGCAAAACCACATTGGTGATAACTGGCATTACTACTAAAAACGATTCATAAACAAAAGACAGAATCGTTCATCTTGGAGAAACTCTGCCAGAGGAGATAATGTTGAGTCCACATTTGGCCAATTGTATAAGATGTCACTGAGATAACCAATGGAACAGCTTGCCTTAAGAAGTTGTGGGTGTTTCATCAATAGGAATTTTTAAGGAGAGACTGGACAGCCATTTGTCTAAAATAATACAGGGTCTCCCAGTTGCTTGGTGGGCGTGGTGTGGCCTGGTGGGCGTGGCAGGGGAAGAATACTGCAAAATTTCCATTCCCACCCCAGTCCAGGGGAAGGATACTGCAAAATCCCCATTTCCTTCCCACTCCTGGGGGAAGGATATTGCAAGATCTCCATTCCCATCCCACTCTGGGGCCAGCCAGAGGTGGTATTTGCCAGTTCTCCGAACTACTCAAAATTTCTGCTACCGATTCTCCAGAACCTGCTGGATTTCACCCCTGGGGTCTCCTGCTTGAGGAGAGGGTTGGACTAGAAAACTTCCAATGTCCCTCCCAGCTCTCGTCTGACTTTTCAAGATGTTAATTGTCCCTATTCTCAGCTCAAGACAGGATCTGTGGTCCTTCAGATCTCACTCTCAGAAGCTTGCAGTCTGTCATGTAAGCAAAGTTTCAGTATAAAAGTATGTGCTTCAATAATGTTTGTTAGGCACAAATTCTCCATCCTTTCCTCGTCTCCATCCGCATGGGGCAACTAATCCTTTTGCAATTGAGGGTAACTAGTATCACTTACAGGATGACTTATGAGGTTGAATTAAATAAGCCAAAATTTCAGACTCTTGGAGTGGAGTGGAGGTGATGGTTCTTTAAAATAAAACATGTAAGTTAAGAAACATAATAAATACAAATTAAACAAACAAATACCACAAAAGTTTCATATTAGGTCACCAGATCTTGTGGGCCACGGTACAACAAAAGTGGGATCTGGTGTTTCCCACTGTTGCAGAATCTTGTCATTGTCTCCAAATACAAGTAACAAAATTCCTTACACTGAAGAAAAAAAAAAGGCTGCAGAATTTTAAAAAACTCAACTTGTGGCCAATCATTCCCGCTGAAATTTCTTCATGGAGAATACTGCACAATTTCTGGTTGATCATTGTTGAAAATTCAATTTTGAATATCATATACAGAGATAACTGTAAGTGTTGCAAATAAGACTCATATGTCAACAAATATACTATAATGACAAAGCATTCTGGATTACCCCACCATTCAGCTGTCATTCCGTTTGTTTCCTTGAACTAGCTGTATATTTGCTGCAAATATCTATAATTTATTAGATGCTGTTTGAAATAAAAGGAAGCTATAGATGGTCATTAAATGCAGTATTTGCCAGTACAAAGACGCAAAGTGTGACATTTTGCCACCACAGCTGCCCCACATGTCAAAATCCTTTGTTTGCAGAAGCAGCCTATAGTCTTTTCATTTGGACTCATTGTTCTGTCTGTAGAAGAGAGATCTTGGATTGCAGCAACAAATGACAGTTTGGCAGGAGAAAATAACATCTGTTTCACATCCCTATTTTTCATTCTTATTTTAACAATCATAAACACTTTTGAAAGCTGAAGAAGAACAGAACTAGTGCAATTCAGAGTAGGTAAAACGTCTTGCAAAGTGCATTTGGATGCATAGACCCAGGGGGGAAACAAAAATAGATTTCATGTTGAGTGTGAACTCTCTTTCTCCCCTTTTGAGAGCCAGGAAAGATTTTGAGGGGTTTGCTCGTTTAATCTCCTTTGGCTGTTCTAGCCAAGGGAAGTTTGAAGAAAGTTTCATGTTCCCCTTTCTTTTCTTTGAATAATCCCTGTCATCTGAATACAAACTGGTCACATCTTAACACAGAGTCATAAGAAGACCTAAAGTCATGGTCCCAACCATGGGGACATGGAATTCAGCCAGAAAACCACCAACAACTATTTAAACTCCATGACTATTCTCGAATACAGATCATCTGTCTGGAACCCGCACTGCATATCAGACATTAATACAATTGAGGGTGTCCAGAAATATTTCACAAGAAGAGTCCTCGACTCCTCTGCTCACAACAACATACCTTATGCCACCAGACTTGAAATTCTGGGCTTAGAAAACTTAGAACTACGCCACCTTCGGCATGATCTAAGCATAGCTCATAAAATCATCTGCTACAATGTCCTACCTGTCAATGACTACTTCAGCTTCAACCACAACAATACACGAGCACACAATAGATACAAACTTAAAGTGAATCGCTCCAAACTCCATTGCAGAAAATATGACTTCAGCAACAGAGTGGTCAATGCCTGGAATGCACTACCTGATTCTGTGGTTTCATCCCAAAACCTCCCAAATTTTAACCTAAGACTGTCTACTGTTGACCTCACCCCATTCCTAAGAGGTCTGTAAGGGGCATGCATAAGAGCACCAGAGTGCCCACCATCTCTGTTCTAATGTTCCCTTTAATTGTATTCATTTTATGTATTCAATTCATGCTTATACTTATATATATATAATCTAATAAGTACTCAATAAATAAATAAATAAATTTTAAAAAATGAATAAATAAACTATAGATAGTCCTTGGTCTTACAACCATAACTGAGCCCAAAAGTTGTTTGTAAGTGAGACAGGAAACTGAAGCAGGTGTACTCAGATGCATCCTTGGAACATCGAGAAAGCAATTTTTAATATTTATTTATTCAATTTCTATAACTTCCCATCTCAAACAATGAATCTGAGCAGCTTGCAATTCAAAAAATATGCTATAATGAAAGCAATAAAAACAGTTCAAAATAATGAAAACAATATTAAAAAGTCCAAAATAAATATATACAACACGTGACACACTTGGCCAGATAGCAATGAAGCCAGGAAATGGGACCCTTAGCACATTCGGCACCTCAGACTCAGAAACACAGCCAGGTTTTTAGAGCCTTACAAAAGGCTATCAAGGTTAGGGCCATGTTAATTTCTGAGGGGAGGATGAGCTGCCTTCTGAGCTGCAGGCCTACTGCAGAAAAGGCTTGTCTTCAAGTCTCCATCAGCCAATCCTCTTTGGCTAACAGGATGTGCAGCATGCCCCCATTATAGGATGTCTGTTAGGTCAAATTGGATAGACAGAGACTTATGAAAACTGGCAGTCCCTCAGGTAACCTGCTCCCAAGTCATAATATACCATAATATTTAAATATATATAGGAGAAATCAATAGGGCAAAGAGTCCAGATTAGTTGGAATTTGAAGGAGGTAGTAAAAGTATACCTACTAATTAACTAATGCAACAAGGAAAGATGAAAGATGGCACAAGAAATCAATGTGGAAAGAAAAAGAAAGAAAGAAAGAAAGAAAGAAAGAAAGAAAGAAAGAAAGAAAGAGAGAGAGAGAGAGAGAGAGAAAGAAAGAAAGAGAGAGAAATAGGTAGGTAGGTAGATGATGGAGGGAGGGAGGGATGGATGGGAGGATGGGAGGAAGGGAAGGAAGGAAGGAAAGGGGAAAAAGAGAGGAGAGTTAATTGGAATAACAATTTCAAAATGTCTAATTTGGATGAGGATGAGCAGAAGGCGGGAAAAGGATTTAAATCTCCTTTCCTTGCCTCACCTGCTCTTTCACAGTGTGGCCAGTTGTACTGTACAGTGGCTAGACCACTGGAGGGCTATCCAATTTAAAGGAAAAATAAAAATAAAGTCTACATTTGCTGGCCAATTGCCATACTAATAATAAAAATGGCCATTAGTAAGGATCTATCTAATCTCTATTATGTGACTTTCATATAATAGCAATAGCACTTATAGATCACTTCACAGTGCTTTACAGCCCTCTCTAAGCGGTTTACAGAGTCAGCATATTGCTCCCAACAATCTGGGTCCTCGTTTTACTGAGCTTGGAAGGATGGAAGGCTGAGTCAAACTTGAGCCTGTGAGAATCGAACTGCTGGCAGTCAGCAGAATTAGCCTGCAATGCTGCATTCTAACCACTGCATAATGGATGATTGGACTCTTTTAAAGACTTTATATACCTCTATGCATATTAAAAAGAGCTTATTCAGATAAGTTTTCTTTCCCCCATTGTCCTGAGTTCTTCTCCTTCACCTTATTTTACCCACAATGCTCTTAGCATGTTTTGCATGTAATGAAGAATCCAGCCTCATTCCCAACTTTCTGACCTAAAAGAGAAGTTCCAACTTCTCTTCCCCCCCCCCCGATTATCTGTCTGTCTGTCTTACTTCCCAATCAACTGCAATTCTGATTATTACCGACACTGTCTTGATCAAACCAAATATTCTGCATCTCTCTTTGAGTGTGATGGTAGCATTTTTCTGCTCCTTTCAGATGGTTTAAGCAAAGAGTGCAAGCATTAGAATCACTTTCCTCTAAATTGCATACCACATTCCCAGCTAGTTCAGTCTGACATCTCGCTGTAACTTTACACTCCTTGCTAGTGTGGAGTTGATAGCTAATGGAAGTTTAAGAGCATCATTCCAGAGCATTAGTGAACCCATGTTATTTTTAAACCACATATAGGACATTTTGCTATGACCAGTTTAGAATGTCATGATAACCCAGTAATGCTCCCCAGGAGAATTATTAAGAGAGACATGCATCCAAATCCATATAAAGTTAATAGCTGGAGTTTTACAAAATAGTATATAAGCTTTGGAGTTTACAAAAACTATTCATCAACTAAATAGTTAAGGAAATCCAGAGAAAAGCCAGAGAATAAAGAAAATATGATAGCTGTTAAACTATGTCCACATCAACATAGAATATGGAATGTGGACATTGGTGAATGTTACACAGAGAAGCAGTATTTGGTTTTATCGTTGATCATTATCTAAAGATTATTGGTGTCCTCCCCATTTTTTGGAGATGGAGTGTAAAACGTAACTATTAAATTTAGCTATTGCACGATAGAATCTTTCTAATATTAGATCTTTTATTAGCAGAGCTTAAGCTAATTATAAAGCAAGAGATGATGGGATGACCTCATGGTAGAAGGTCATTCACCTTCAATCAACACTGTCCAAATGTACTTAGTTTCGAATTTGCATCCTCCTCTTTTATAAAGTCTTGCTGGCAAAGTTTGTAATTCTGCAGATGAGAGGCAGTGGGCGGCCATGGGTGAGTTATACATCCTAACCTTGGGACCCTAATGGAAGTAGGATGATGGATGAGCTTGGTTTTAATATGGGGATACAGTTAATGATGGGTGGGTTGTTAAGATGGAGAGTGGGTTGGCAGAAGTGGCTTTTGACTAGATAGCTGAATTATTTTGTTAGCAGGGAGAATTTTAATGACTCATTGGCAGGAATTCTGCATGAGTGGTTAATAGTGAAAGGGTCTAGGATTCTTCATTGCATATCCCCCCATTGACAAGCAGGAGAAGATACAACAAGAAGTATTGATCAGCTTTTCCAGGACACAAACTGGCAATTTGGTGTTAGTCCCTCTTCTGGTCCAACAGCCTTCTCCATGTCCTAGAACAGTGATGGCTAACCTTTTTGCCATTGCGTGCCAAAAGCGCAGGGAGCATGGTGAGGTCACACGCACGCGTGCCCACATCCATAATTCTATGCGCTGTGCTCCCCCTGCTTTTGGCACGTGATGGCCCGGTGGGCCCAGTAGGCCCATTTTTTTGCTTTCCCCAGGCTCCAGAGCCTTTCTAGGAACCTGGGGAGGGCAAAAACGGCCTTCCCCACCCTCCCAGAGGCCTTCCAGAAGCCGGAAACAGTGTGTTTCCTGACTTCTGGTGGGCCCAGAAGGCCCGAAAATCAGCTGGCTAATGCACGTATACGTGCTGGAGCTGAGCTCGCGTGCCCACCGATATGGCTCCGCGTGCCACCTGTGGCACCCGTGCCATAGGTTCGCCATCACGGTCCTAGAAGCTGCATTCTTGGACTCAGAGAGCTGTTGGAATCTATCAATTTGCCCTAAAACAAATGAACAAGCACATCTGTTCTGTGTAACTATGATAAGTCCTGGTTAAGTGAGGATGGTAATGTTGCCTTAACAGAGATTTGTCCATTAGATTTGAAGTTCATCTTGCAAGTCCAAGGCTGGAGGGTGAGGGAGATGATCCTTTGAAACCTTGGTTGTGACTAGGAGTTCTGTTTCACAACTGACTGAATGTGAATGCCTGAATTGGACTGTGAGGCCCAAAAGAGATTCTGAGGATGTACTTCATGCTCTGAAGCACAATAGCATTATTTTCTTAGCTCAGAGCTCATCACAATGTTGGTGATTTTTCTCAAATGTTGACAGTGAGGCATTTCAGTCTTTAAAATCCTGGAATTGTGATAAGGGAAGGACCAGAAATTTATGATCTCTGTGCTAACCATGAGCCTGTCCCTGATTAATAGGCCAAATTCATAGAGATGATAATACAATGGATCTAGCTTTTACCTTGGAACAGTGATTTGAAGGTGAAGGACATTGTGATCAGTTCTTTGTCATAGCTACATCAGTTCTTGGTTAACATGTAGCTCCTTGATACCTTTGATTCAATGCTTTGGCTGGTCCAATCATATACCTTATGGATTTTGCCATTGATCTGGCAGGCAAACTATATGTCTGAGTGAATTCTGGAATGTAGAGACAATGAGGACATTGGGTGTGATAGTCCTTAAGTAGCTTCTGTTTGTTCACCAATTCTAGAAACTTCTTGGTTGACTGAGGAACTCTTAAGAGATGAAAGACTAAAAACAGTGCCTAAAGCCTGAGGAATTAGTAGGAGCAAATGCAGATACTGTATGAAATCAGTTTTAGGCCTACATTGTGACAATAAGCAATTTTCAACCATTACTGGGTCAGCAAATGTCAATACATATCTTGTTGGAAAAAGGGTGATGGGATGATCTGTTGTCAGGCTTTATCTGGCAGAAACAAACCATGATGGCAAACTCACAAGAAAACTAGGAATCGCAGATAAGAAATATTTATGGAAGAAAATAAGAAGCCATAATTAAAGCATGTCAGAAACGCCTGGAAGTCAATAATAAGCCTTATATATAGAAAACCATGTTCAAACCTTGGATTACATTTTCCTCTCTGCCCTTTCTAACTGATTACTTGGCCTCCTCCTTTGAGTGGGCTGGTTTGTCTCCATCTGTCCTTTGTTTTTGCAATTTTCAGATTTTCTGTCATGTTGTTTTTCACTGACTGTGTGCGAACTAATTCTCATATCTCTCTTTGGATGGCTGTGACATGTTCGCTAGACATTTTGCTGATAAAAAACATTCATATTTGTTGTGGAATAGACTCACTTGAATGGAATCCAGTGAGTGGACTAGGGCAACAATTTGCTAAGTCATCTGGGATTCACTTTGGATTTGGATAATAGAGATAGAATTCTCTGTAATGCAACTCTACATAATTGCAGGTCAGGCCTATGTTCTACCTCACATCTTCAGGAGTTTGTGTACGAATGTGTGTGTTTGGCTCTGAGAGATGATAATTCTTCTTTGAATAGAAGATGGCACATCCATTGCTCTGAAGGAGATGGTGGTGCACCACATCTCAAGAAAAAAAAATTATCCTAAGATTTAACAACATCTGTCTGGTCTTCCCTTCCAAGGAAGATTTGGAGATATGATTGAGCATCATTCCTACAGAAACAGATTTTTTTTTTATCCCTTTCAATTGGACTCAGACTGATGTATAGGATCAAACTCACATAGTACCATCAATACTTGCAAGCTTCAAGAATTATTCAGAATAAGTACCTCAGACCCTCCTCACCCATCTCTCCACTCTTAATTGTAGGATACATTCATGTTATCACCTTTAAAGCGCTCCATGGCATAGGTCCTAGTTATCTGCGAGACCGCCTACTGCCACAAATGACCTCCCACCGACCCGTGCGCTCCCACAGAGAGGGCCTCCTCAGGGTGCCATTCAGCTAAACAATGTAGGCTGGTGACCCCCAGGGGGAGAGCCCTGTCTGTGGGGGCACCTACCCTCTGGATTCAGTTGCCCCCAGAGATAAGGAGAACTCAAGACCTCAGTGCCTTCTGCCGTGCCCTTAAAACCCATTTTTTCCAACAAGCCGGGCTGGCTTAAGAAGTAATTTTAGACGTTTTAAATTGGTTTGTTATTTTTAAAATTGGAGCCAAATTTATATATATTTTAATTGTTTTAATATTTGTATTGTATGTTTTTTAATTCCGGCTGTTCACTGCCCTGAGTCCTCAGGGAGAAGGGCGGTATATAAATTGGAAATAAATAAATAAATAAATTGTTTTAGGCTTCCTGTGAATTTGTTAGAATGTATGTTAAAAGGAAGTTTAAAAAAGGATGCATTAGAATCTTAAGCAGAAATAAATTAGTTAGGTGAAATTTGTTTTTCTATAGAATAAAAGAATAATAGATAGAAAGATTAAAGGCTTATAGATGCTAGGTTTTGTATGTATGTTTAAATAATATAAAGAGAATTATTTAAATTTGATGAATATGAAAAAGAACACTAATATTGTGGTAAATTGGATCAATATGAATGATGCTCAAATCTAACACTGTTCACACATAATATGGATGTTAAAAAATAAATAAAAATATGTAGAATTAATTGATTTTAATGGTAAAGGTAAAATTTCTTAATAAATGTTTAGAGTTTTAAAGTGAATAAGAAAGAGTATAGTGATTTTTGTTAATATAAATCAGGGGTCACCAACCTCTTAGAATGTGTGTGTGTATGTGTGTGTGTGTAGGGGAAAAATAGATTTGATTAAGATGGCAATGTACTGTAAAAGGTTTTAAACAAAGAGATTTTCTTTGGTCTTGTTTCTACTGCAATATTGCTTCTAGTTTTTATGCTTGAAATATAAAAAGAAACTAAATTTAGAATTTAGTTTGAAGATTTAGTAACAAGTTTTAGAACTGGCTTGTAATAATTATAGATAATGTAAAAAATTCAGGTTGCCAAAAAAAAAGTTGCCTTATATATCTATTGCTTTAAAGATTTGGTTCATTAAAGATACCACAGATTTTTTTTCTCCCCATGTTCCGATGGAAGTCTGTAAATAATGGAATGTTTTACTGAATCACAGAGAAGTGTTATGTTTTTGAATATCCCAAACACTCCTTTCAAATATTTCTCAAAGCATGTACAGTTCTGGTGTATAGTCTTTGAACCTATCAAAACATTCCTCAATCAGCATTCCAAAACTAGAATTGAGTACAGTGTGGACTTATCAGAAGGCCCAGATGGTACAAAAGTGCACCATTAATTAATTGAATAAGTGGCCCTGGTGTATCTTTACTTTCTTCCACAGCTCGATACTATGATAGCAACTATCTACATGTACTCAGGTAACTCCAGAAATTAAAGGGAAAGTTGTTGAAATAGATTGTGTGAAGTTCATGCCCTCTGGTATGACGATAAGTGATATCTAGGCAATGGGAAGAAAACATCTCAAAGCAGATGTGCAGCCTCCTGATCACTCCTTGTCAGCATCAGTTTCAGGACTCAGTTAAGTATCTGCTTTCCTTTTGTAGGTTACCCTGCCAGCTCCCTATCTCATGGTTCCTTCTGATTCAGGGCATACATTGCAACATTTTCTGGAACTGGGAGAGAAATACATCCTACCCCAGTTTGTATGTATGTAGTTGATAGCTAGCTAGCTAGTTAGCTGGCTGGCTGGCTGGCTGGCTGGCTGGCTGGATGGATGGATGGATGGATTTTGTTATTTGTGAAGTCCTGTCTGACCCATCATGACCCCATGGACAATGTTCCTCCAGGCCTTCCTGTCCTCTACCATCCTCTGGAGTCCATTTAAACTCACGCCTACTGCTTCAGTGACTCCATCTTGCCACCTCATTCTCTGTCATCCCTTTTTTCTTTTGCCCTCAATCTTTCCCAGCATTAGGCTCTTCTCCAATGAGTCTTTCCTTCTCATTAGGTGGCCAAAGTATTTGCGTTTCATCTTCAGGATCTGGCCTTCTAAAGAGCAGTCAGGGTTGATTTCCTCTAGGATTAACTGGTTTGATCGCCTTGCAGTCCAAGGGACTCACAGGAGTCTTTTCCAGCACCAGAGTTCAAAGGCCTCAATTCTTTGGCGCTCAGCCTTCCTTATGGTCCAACTTTCACCTTTGCCATACATTGCAACTGGGAAAACCATAGCCTTGGCTATGCACACTTTTGTTGGTCTCTGTGTGTGTGTGTGTGTGTGTGTAACACATCTTCTCAAATAATTTACATCTTTTTGTCTTCTGCAAGCTCAGCATTTTTGCTATAGAAAATAGCAGTCTGTATTATTAGTCTCTACTGGAAGGAATTCAAGGTGCTTTATTTCAGTCTAAAGTGTTATAAAGCTGTACTTGCAGAGACAGCAGTTGGATGCACCAGAGTGCCCATATAGCAGAATAACTTCATATTGGTTTGCTGTTCTTTTAGGCCAAACTAAATTTATTATCCATAATGAAAGACTGAAACTAATTTGAAAAATCTGAGAGTATAAGAGAAAGGACAAAGAGGAGGAAAGAAGCAGGAATGATTTCAGCAATCTCTTTCTTGGATTATTCCCAGGACATTGTCTTATCTTTAAACCCAATAAACTGGATATAAAATGTTGCATGCTCCACATATTTTCCTTATTTAAGATAAGAGAAGGATGGGTCAAAATCTTCTGACCTTGCCTGAAGTTATCAATTTGCTAAAAATTGATAACTTCAATCAATTCACTAAAAATTCAGATTTGGTCTTTGCCCCCTGAAAAAGAAGCTGGAAGATTTTTTTTAAAATAAGTGGGCTGTTTCACATATCGCATTGTTAGATATACACAGAAGATTGTTTAAATGTGTACATCTAAATACTTTGCTGTGGAGGCAACAAATAAGCATGTTTATATTTTTCCCCAAGGCAGGCTCAGCTACTCCCTCACATTGTTTATATAATTTAGGAATAGGACACTTGGTGCTTTCCAGTTGTTCTGAACTAGTTTGCTGGAACCGACAGGCGTTAAGGTCAAAACGAGGGGTGTCCAATCTTCACACCCCTGTGAAGTAGACTTCACAGTAGACTTCAACTCCCAGAACTCCTCAGCCAACCATGCTTGGTCTAAGCACTCAATTAGTAACAAATCCATCTTTCCAGAGTTGTTGTAATTCTTGCTGGATCAGCCAACTCAGATTACTGAGTTGTTTGCAGATAAATTTAGAATACAGGAAAAGAGTAATGTAAGCTGCCTTGAGTTTTCTGAAGGAAAGTATAATCAACAAAACAGTTTCACATACTTCTAAGTCATCTACAAGTGTTGAGGGACCACGGGAGTAATGTTGCCTTCACACCCTCAATATTTCCACCGACTACTGAAATCTTTGTATGGATTATTAGCGTGCAATGCTGTGCTGCAATCTGGGTTTCAGTAGGAGAAGGTAATCTGGAGGATGCATGTTATATCTGACCTTGCCTCCTTGTATAAAATTATTCTTCCACAGGAAAAAAAATAATAAAGCAGTTTCTTCCAACCGGAATAATATGGATATCTAATTGTGCTCCAAATCATGTTTTCTCCTTTCAATACAAACTCTGTGCAGATGGCTGAGAGAGGGAGGACACAAACAGGTATCCTTCAGGTAAACATAAAACAGAAATTTGCCCCAAATTGGAAATTTTTATTCAGGAGAGCCACCAACTATGGAGAGCGCAATAAGCAAGCCAAGTTTATAAACCTTTGCAGCTCTTTATACTCAGTGTGCAGATTGCACCGCAGTACAGAATATTGAGGTTTGTGGGGATATCAGGATATGTGTTCACACACAGATATCCTTGCTACCGAATTTCATCTCTGCAGACATTTGTGGTTCACTTGTGTTCATTTCCTACCCCAGCTTGGCTCTGCCATGTTTAGAATAAAATTATACAAATCGCTGGGAGAATGGTGGGATTAACATTGTGACTAATGTAATCACAAGAGCCTTGAACAGGTCAAGGGGTCACTTGGACAAGTCTTCCAACATGAAATATCCCCTTTATAAACAAATTCTGGTATCCTCCTCTCTGTCTTAGCTCTTCTAAAATTATGGCTCCTGTCAAAGGCTTCCAGGCATTAGAATCAGGCAGATTTGCAGATGTGAAACATTTTCTAAAGATGATACAAACACAGTTAAAATTAAATCAATTTTAAAAGATGCATAAGAGTAACAGGTGGCTCTTGTTACTCACAGAGGTTATGTTCCAGCATGAAACAACAAATAACTAAACTATGAATAACAAGATCTGGAGTCGATGGGGGTTGGTTCAGAAGTTTATGGTTATTCTCCCATAAGAATAATTGAACTTGGATTTACTCCTCTTCTGATTCATTTGTGGCAAATCTTGCTAGGTCAACCCGGGTGCAAAGCTCTAGATTGCCTCCCAATGACACTAACCCTGTTCTGAGTGAGTTGCTCAACTAGGGTCTGATGGAATTACCCACTCATGCTTCAAGTCTCACATTGCTTTCTCATTTTGCATGACTTCTTCATGATTGTTGTGGCCAGCCTTTAGAGGGCACGGCGGGACAAAGGTACTGCCCCACTGACCACTTCCAGTGATCAAAGAAAACCATGGAGTGATAATTGTGAATGGGGTAGGATATGAGGTGTAGGCAGGAACTGTGTACGCTGAATGGCACAACCAAGTAACTGGCACTGAGTGTCTGCACAGTGTTTGCACAAGACCTTCCCAAGTCCAGATGGAAGATTCCAGAGAAGGTTGTGGAAAATAATAGGGATAGGATCCTATGAAATTTGCAGATCCAGATCAACCAGACTTTGTAGTGGTTGACAAAGACCAGAAGACAGCAGTGGTGATAGATATAGCAGTGCCAGCAACATCAGAAAGAAGGAGCATGAGAAGCTGAACAAGTTCCAGGGCCTGAAGGAGGAACTGGAGAGAATGTGATAAGTCAAGGCCAAAGTTGTCCTAGTGGCAGTAGAAGTACTTGGAGCAGTGATTCCTGAACTGGGAAAGTGTCTCAGGATAATAATGTCAGAACTGTCTGTCCAGAAGAAGGCAAAGACTAAGATGCTACACAGAACCTCAAACTCCCAGTCTCTCTGGTAGAGGACCTGAGATTGAGGAAGACACATACCACTTATAATGCAAGAAAGTGGTGAGAAGGAATGGGATTGAAGAAGACAGGATCTGTGATAATGTTTAATTGGGTTTCTACACACAGCAGGATTTATATTTTCCAAGGCTAGTATTTTGTGCCTTGTGGTAACAGCTTTCTTTTGTGGCTCCCTTTTTCAGATCTGCCCAGAAACTCTTGGCCCTTGGCAAGTGGCCAGCAGCAATATTAGGGGTGTTGTAATAAATTGTTTAGTAATGCATTCATTTGCTTAGGCAAAGAAGAATATTGGAAGGTCTTCTCCAAGTATGGCTTGTGGTGGATTTTAATTTATATCTGTTTGCATAGCATAGCTTAAATAGAACAGCTATTATAATATAATAATAATAATAATAATAATAATAATAATAATAATAATAATAATAATATAATCTTAATAGAATAGCTACGATGTGACATTTTGCCCATTCCTTTAGAATGGGTGAAATTTGGACAATTATATCGTGAAATTCACCAGAATAACTGTGCTTAAATGACTATGAAATTGGGGAAGAAATGTTTACGAATTGCGTACATCTTAATCTAGAAGTGAAACCTTAAATGGTATCAAAACATTACTCTCTATGCTAAGTAGAAGGATACCACTGATATTAAGCAGATATCAGTGGTAAATGATATCTTGTTAACACTCAGCTCTTCAGGAGGAGACGAACCCTAAGGTTCAAATACTGCTCTTCGCATGAGGTAGATAGACGATAGACGATGGATGGATAGATGGATGAATAGACAGACAGACAGACAGACAGACAGACAGACAGACAGACAGACAGACAGTAACTGTAATTTCTCCCAACCCAGTTCCTAAGGTGAATCCTAATTTCGTTCATATAGTGTATGTAATGGCCAGAATGGAATTTAGTGAACTGAATGGTAGCCAGAGAGATACCTAGAACTTCACAACTTATGCCAGATAACTCTTTCCTTTTAAACTAAAGATATTTCATAATTATAAACATGCTTTTCTACAGGTTGTGATCCTTGGAACAGCAGTGGTTTATTTGTTCATGGAACTAACCATGCAAGAAGAGCAAGCCTCTTCTTGTATGGTTAGCTAAGCAGGTGCATACATAAGCAAAGGTAGGACAGAAATGTATGTAGGTGTGGATCAGGTCCTCCTTTATTCATTAAAAATACATTGTACCTTCCAGAATATTTATTTGCAAATTACAGCCATGTAATCAACATGTAATCAAACCAGTAAGACCAGATTCAGAGCCAACTCTTCTCTCCAGTCCTTTTGACAAAATGTCTCCATGAAGCATCACCTACCTGCCCAGCAATAAGCTTGCTGCGATGAATATTGATAGTCATTCTCGGAACTGCATTACTTGGCTCTAATCTATCTGTCTTTTTTTTAAAAAAATCACTCGACACCAACATTGTGAGAAAATTATCACTGACAGCAATCAACAACGAAGCAATTGGCTAAGGGTACCAAACTCTATTGCCAAATCCCACAGAAAAGAAAAAGAAAATTAGGATACTCCCTTTTTTAAAAAAAAAAATACCCATAATTTCAAATAATTCAACATACGGTAGATGTTTTAATAGCAATAGCACTTAGACTTATATACCGCTTCACAGTGCTTTACAGCCCACTCTAAGCAGTTTACAGAGTTCAGCCTATTGCCCCCAACAATCTGGGTCCTCATTTTACTGACTTTGGAAGGATGGAAGGCTGAGTCAACCTTGAGCCTGTGAGAATCAAACTGCCGGCAGCTGGCACTCAGCAAAAATAACCTGCAATACTGCATTCTAACCACTGCGCCACAACGGCTCTGTTTATGTTTATTTAGTGTAATCATTAGAATATATTTATTGTGGGTGTTTTGTACTGTGATATGCAGACATGTTAATTGGTTAAAATGTGAAGTTAGTAGTTGCAAGTGTGTGATGCAAGCCCCATCTCTCTCTCTTTTTTAATGTGCTACCTCTACAATGTTTATAAACAGAGAATGGGGCTTCAATCACACAGTCATCATCACCATGTTTATTTTTTGACAAATACAACCTGTTGTTGTGGCCCGCTGGCAGCCAGCAGAGCTGGCAGCAGAGTCAAACATTGAGGAGGTTGGGGAGTAACTTGGGTCAGTCCTGTGGGCTGGGGAAAGCCTTGGCGAGGGCTCTGCATCGGAGGCAGAGAGGGAGCTAGACAGCAGTGAGGCAGAGGAACAGCTGGAGCCTGTTCCAGTGTGAGCATGCACAGAGCTGCCAGAAGACAAGAACAACTCAGAAAGCAGGGTCGACTTGGGAGTAAAGCCACACCTTGGAGGTGATTGGCCCCTCCCATAGGAAACAAAAGAGGAGCGAACAGGGAGAAGGCTTTTTCAGGAAACAATTCATTTGTTCCGTGACTCTGTGAGACTCTGTGCCAAGTTTTGCTTTTTGCCTCATTTGCCTCATTTGGAAACAAGTTTCATGGCAGCTTGCCAAGCAAGATAAGGTGTGTGATAACTATTCCTTTGAAAAACTGTTTGGACAAGCCTTGCTGACTGTGAATGAAAGTAATTCACAATCGTGTAAATAAAAGAGGTTTTGCCGGGACCAAGACTCTGCTTCCTGCTGTTTAAGGGAGCCTAGGTCAGAACAACTGTATGGATGTCCTGGTACTCGGGACATTTTAATCACTGTAAGCTGCAAATGAAGAGCTGAACGAAATAGACTCTTTATTCAATAGATGACAATTTCAGTGATTATTACTATTACACCCGTGAGTCTCCTTTTTGTTAAAATGGTCCCAGTTTTTATTAATTGGGAGTGATGCTGTAACCGCAACAGCTCCATCTTAAAGGCTAGCAACATGACCTGAAATGGATTTCTATTATAATGTTCTATGGTTATATTTTATAAGAGCTTGCATACCACTCTGAATGGGAATTTCTGCTGAAATGGTGATACAAAAATTAAATAATAAGCAGAAATAAATATCACTAATTGGTGAATTTATTTTATCATAAGCTAATATAACCACATCATGACCTACTAGAATTGTGCTTAGTAAAAAGAACAAACAAACAAACAAAAATCCCTGTCAGAGCAATTCGGAAAAGTCTGCAAAGGCAAAAGCAGATGAGCCTATTGCCTCTTGTCTAAAAAAGCAGGGAAAACATGAGCTATAATATCACAATTCATTTGTCCAAATAATTATATTTCTGAATTTCAATTCCCCATTATTAAGAAGAACACACTGTTGATATCATTCAGAGGACGAATGAGGAAAAAGTCTGGCACTTTGAGCATATCAACATGCTATATAATATTTTAATAGAGAGTAATATTTAATAGAGTGAAATATTACATTGATCAGAGCAACCATCCAAGCAGATGGAAGAGGTGTGAATATTTGTATTTCAGATACATAAACATAGAGAACAAACTACACAGTCTGGCTTTTCTCTTTTGAGAAGTCTATCAAGATTTGAAGAATTCCAAAGTATACAAATCTGTAATTTTTATTTTGAATTGTGCTGCAAACAAGTCATTCCAATTTTGTTTCCAAAATGCTCTTTAGTGTGATTAAAATTATTTTTCAGATCTATGTTGAATAATGTCTTTTTCAACTATTATGTCTGTGTCTTAAGAAGTTAAAGGTTCTTTATTCACTTGTTTACTGATTTCTTTCAGACAGAGTGCTATGTAGGGTTTTATTCCTGTTTTGCAGTAAACTGATCTGAGATGTATCTTCCTTCTTGTTTGCAGAAAAACAATTTATCAGAGATGACTCAGTGAAACTGCTGCTATCTAATTTCAGAATGTAGGGTTGAGTTTCTAGAGAACTGAGATTTACAATCAAACCAGGGCCAGAAGTCTGACACTTCCCCAGTGCTAATCAAGAAAGGGAGGTAAAATAGAAGAAAACAGTTTCTTACAGTTGGTTATAAGGTTCTTCATTGTTCCCCTTAGGGCAGAGGTGAAATCCGGCAGGTTGTGACAGGTTCTGGAGAACCAATAGCGGAAATTTTGAGTAGTTTGGAGAAATGGCAAGCGCAACCTCTGGCTGGCCCCAGAGGGGGGTGGGAACGGGGATTTTGCAGTATCCTTCCCCTGGAGTGGGGTGGGAATGGAGATTTTGCAGTATCCTTCCCCTGCCACACCCACCAAGTCACGCCCACCAAGCCACACCATGCCCACCAAGCCATGCCCACAAAACCAGTAGTAAAAAAAATGGATTTCACCACTACCTTAGGGTGAAAGTAAATAGATGCCACATATTATCTTCCTGTATGGCAATGGTGGGCAACTATGGCCCCTTTACAACTTGTGGACTTCAGCTCCGAGAATTCCTGACTCAGGAATGCATGTCTGGCTCTGGAATTCTGGGAATTGAAGTCCACCTGTTATAAAGGGGCCATATTTCCCCCTTTACAACAGGTGTATATTTGCCTGTACAGGAAAGCAATTGAGCCTTTTCCTCTTATTTCTACCAAAGCAAAATGGTTGTCACTGTCATTTCATGAATGCATATTCAACTGAATTAATAGGCAATCAAGAAAATGTATGCACATGGCACTAACAAAAGTCGAATCAATTCATCTTCAAAAGCAAAAACTATGATAATATCGCAATGGTTGCAGTGAAGATCAAGGTTTTTTCACATTTAAATGGATTGTGTTTGAAAATATGCATGTTGGATGTGTTTGTGTGCATGTGTGCATGCATGTGAGACAAAGTGCATGTATGCAGTATCCAGACTGAAGAGTAAGTACTATATGTGATTAAAGTATATCTAGTTCATACAAGAATATTTGATATCAAACATTAAATGTGACTGAATTATTTTATTACTGCAGGTATTACATCAGTAGTGCCTCTATAGATGCAAGGATACTGCAAGGATTACCATTTCTATAACAGGAAAAGCTTCCAAGCTTAAGAAAGAAAAAAATGGCTACCTTTGCTTTGAGCAAATGATGGAAGTCAAAAGGAAAAGGGCTCAAGGAGTGCTGTCTTTCACTGTGACTTCACAAAACTACGTCTTCTTCTTCTTCTTCTTCTTCTTCTTCTTCTTCTTCTTCTTCTTCCTTTTCCTCTTCTTCCTCTTCTTCTTCTTCCTCCTCCTTCCTGCTTGTCTTGATCACAAATGTGATCTGTGTGTCAGGTAATTATTCTGGAAAATGAGTGACAAAAACTCCCACACTTTTGAGTGTGTGTGCCAATTAAAGGACTTTTTTAAAGTCAAAATTAAAAAAAGAACAACCTTTACCAGTTTCAACCTTCTTTCAAATATTTACACATGGGTAGCCAGATGTTATTCTATGGCGTTCCAACCCTCTACTTGGAGTTGACCTCAATCTTCACACTTTAGATGACTACTTACAGGGCATTAACTTTGGGGAAACAGAGGTTTGAAGTCATGTAAGATCCCATATGTAGTAGCTGGATATAATATAAGGGGTCCTTGTGGGCTCGCCACAATTCAATGCACCCCACCCACCATTCATGCACGTGCAACCCCCCTCCCCGTGTAACCCCCGCTTTTGGCACACGATGGCACAGTGGGCCCGGTATGCCCATTTGTCACCCACCCCAGGCTCCAGAGGCTTTCTTGGAGCCTGGGGAGAGTGAAAACAGCCTCCCCCACCCCCCGGAGGCCCTCCGGAAACCAGGAACGGCCTGTTTCCCGACTTCCAGTGGGCCCAGAAGGCCCAAAAATCAGCTAGCCAGCACATGCATGCCCACCGGAGCTGAGCTAGGGCAACGCTCGCATGCCCACAGAGATGGCTCCGCGTGCCACCTGTGGCACGTGTGCCATAGGTTCGCCATCATGGACCTCGGGGAAGAGCCTTTTCTGCTGTGGCACCCACCCTCTGGAACATCATTCTTCCTGAAATCAAACTGTCCCCAACCTTGTTGACTTTCCAGAAGGGCTCAAAGACATGAGTTTGTCATCTGGCCTGGGGATCAGATGACGTTGGTGGAGAGTCTGCTAAGCGGTTGTAATTTTAGGAAAACGAATGGTGCTCTACTGGTGATTATGTTTTTATGCTTTGAATAGTTTTATGTTTTGTTTTGAATTACTGTGTGTGTGCTTAGCTTTGTAATCCAGAGTCCAGTATATGAAATGGGCAGCTATATACATTGAACAAATAACTAAATAAAATAGATACCCGCATCCCTTTGCTCTGAGAGCTTAATGGAGGGTATATACAGGTAGTCCTCGACTTACAACAGTTCATTTAGTGACCATTCAAAGTTATAAGGGCACTGAAAAAAATGACTTACGACCATTTTTCACAGTTACGACCTTTGCAGCATCCCTGTGATCATGGGATCAAAATTCAGATGTTTGGCAACTGGTTCATACTTATGACCGTTGCTGTGTCCCATGGTCATGTGATCTCCTTTTGTGACCTTTCGATAAGTGAAGTCAATGGAGAAGTCAGGTTCATTTAAAAACCCAGGTTACTAACTTATCAGCTGCAGTGGTTCACTTAACAACGGAGGCAAGAAAGGTCATAAAATGGGGCAAAACTCACTTAACAAATGTCTCACTTAACAACAGAAATCTTGGGTTCAATTGTGGTCACAAGTCAAGGACTACCTATATGACCTTCTGATAATGCACTTAATCTTATGGGGGTACTTAGCGGGGCCATTGATAGTTGCTGCAGATGGAGGTGCAAAGTAGAGATCTGGTTTGTTGCAGGATCTGGTTCCCATGTTAGCATCATTGTTTCTTGTTGGCTGTGAGAATCAGCATCAAGGTTGTTCATATGCAAATATGGTTGTGATGCAGGGGTGAAATGTAAAATTTGTTACTACCGGTTCTGTGGGCGTAGCTTGGTGGGGGGGTAATGTGACTGGATGGGCGTGGCCAACTTTTAAATTTTTTTTTAACTTTTCAAAGCATTTTTTCTAATGCTTTGAAAAGCCTCTGCCAATCAGGCAACTCAGCTGGGATCGTCAGAGACTTTTCAAAGCATTTTTTTTACCACCTCTTCGGCCAAGAGGTTGCAGAAAAAAATGCTTTGAAAAGCCTCTGACGATCCCAGCTGAGCCATTTTTTCATCAGAAGAGGTTGTAGAAAAAATGCTTTGAAAAGTTAAAAAAAAAAGCCTCTGATGATCGTGCGGCTCAGCTGGGCATGGTGGGGGGGCAGGGATTTTTGCTACCGGTTCTCCAAACCACCCACCGCCATTGCTATCGGATCGGCCGATCTGGTCCGAATCTGAAGCATTTCACCCCTGGCATGATGCCAGAGAAAGTGCAGTGTTGTTTGTTGTCCAGAATGTGCTATAGCTTATTAATAAAACGATGAATGGTTTGAGTTCTGAGCTGTGAGTGACAGCAGGGTTGTTCTGTCGTTCTGTTTCTGGATTCTGTCTTTTAATAAGTCCTCCCTAGGGCTGTGTGGGAGAGAAACAGAACAGAATGTGTGCGAATGTGAAAGGGATCTTTGACGGCCTCTTTAACTGTTACAAGCCATCAGGTTGTCATGGGCGAGACTGCTACACACACCCTGACACATGTGTACGCGCACCAAAAGGATAAACTTTCCTTTCATCTTGGCAAGAACTAAGTGATTTATGGTAAACTTTAATGTTGTGATGTGCCACACACAATTTGTCAGCGGTGAAGAGCTCGACTCGCTTTCATGTAAACAAATCAGAGTTGCTCTTTCCAGACTGCTGTTTGACACCCTCGGTGAGTGCCAGAGCAGCGCAGTAGTTTCCTTTCCCAGCTAATCCTACAGCTGGTTTCCCACCGACAAACCTGCTCTGTGATCCATTGGTTTCACCTCCGAAGCCTTCACTTCCCTGCGTTCGCCTAATTGACACCATCCAAAGCTCCAATCCTTGCATAAACAAAGCCTGCAGTAAATCCTAACAGATTTTTAACTAGACATATAAAAGCAGAGCTGGGCCAAAAAAAAGAAAAAGAAAGGCAGCCAGAAGTTGGAGTGGCTGTAGATTACAAGGAAAGTGTTGCTTAGTTCGTACATCTCCCCTGTCAGGCCGTTTGTAGTCAAGGGCTATTCTTACATTAATTCACTGAGCTGGAATTTTAATGGACTACAAAAAGTCACACAATCAGCTGAAATCCACAGCTAACAAAACTGATTACTTTAAGTGATGAATGCAGGCTGGATGGGAGAAAAGACATGATGATAAATTTGCTTTTACGCTCACTGTCCTTGTATTTGCAGCAAGTGTGAACTTTTGTGAACCAGAGCAGAAATGCCTAAAGAGCAAATCCTGGCAATTCACATTTCTAATGAAATTATGCAAGTGATCGCCATCTGTGACTAAGACTGCAATGCTAGGCACAATTACTTGGCAATAAATTTTTATTGAACTCACCACAGCCAACTTAATAACGCTTAGCTTTTTAATTTTTTTACAGCACTCTCCATGTATGAAGGATTTCACGCACTGACCACAACAACCCTGTAAAGAAGATCAGGAGGATTATTTTTCTGTTGAACATAGGCTTGAAAGAGGGCGTGTGACTGTTTTAAAGTTGGCCAAGCATCTTCCAAATAGAATGTTATGTGACGTTATGGAATGAAAATTTGTTCGAATGCATGCAGACACATATACACACACTCACCCCAAAAAAGAAAATCTTGATGGTTTCTAATCCCTGGTTTAGAATTGCATTTTTAAAAACATGCTGGTTTTTTTTTTTTTAAAAAAAACCCTTCATAGTAGAAATGAAAAGCTGGCTCTGTAAATTTTGCTTCTATTTGACAGAATGCATCAGCCAATGGCGCTCCTCCTTTGCCATTCTTTCTGTGTCAAGCCGAATAATACTAAAGCTAGTTAAATTATTTTGGCAGGTGAGGAGGAAAATCTCCTAAGCACCACTTCCCCTCCCTGGTGTTAAAAATATAGTAATAATAGCATTAAGCAAACAATATGCTGCCCTTTCATGACACCCAACTAATTTGCTCTGCCTAAATGCTATGGCAGGTCCTGTGCTTTATTGTGGCTTCCCTATTGTGCTAAGTAGACTTTCTCCTTCCATCTTTCGCCATTTTCCATAATTTAAGTCCTCCTCTTGAACTCTGGTTTAACTCTAGCTTTCCTCACACTCTATAAGGAATTGTGAGATTCTACTCATGTTCAGAGAAAGCAAGAACAAACCCTACCTACCCTCTTCACATCAGCCTCAGTAACTAGAGAATGACTTGTTGGAGGAGAAAGCTTCTTCTGATGATAGAGATTCTCCGCTTAGTTGAGACTCCCGAGTTTCTTGACACAGAAGAGGCTCTTTCCTATAGCTTTTTATTCTCTCTGAACGGAAGGTGATGCAAAGGGGCAGGATAGTATGCTTGCCCTAAGCCCCCTCCGAACGTAAGTAGAATCTTGTCTCTTTTCATCACTCTTGAAGGCTTCGAAGACTCTCCATGGTTAATTCTAAAACTGAAGTATGTATGCTTAAGGTAGTCTTGCTGACCTTCCTTCAATTGTTTGCTTTTTTTTTTTTGCCTTCCACATAACACGGAAATATATCTGTAGTGATAAAACATAAGGGGAAAAAAGAGACATCAAGGGAAACTTTAAATTGGGAGCAAATATTAGTTACCCAAACCCCACCTATGTGTTATTTCCCTAGGACAGGGGTCAGCAACCTGCGGCTTTGGAGCCGCATGTGGCTCTTTCACTTGTCTGCTGTGGCTCCCTGTCACTCAAAATATGCATCACAACCGCCAATGTGCTACACCCTCCGGCACATGATTTATTGAGCTTTTCAACCCCTGGTAGGCCAACCATGGATTAATCCAAGAAAAGAAAAGTTTCAGAAGAAAACATAACATTTAATTCAACTACATATGCTAGTTTTGTGGCTGTTCAAGAAATAGTCAGCACAGGAAGGGTTTTGTGGCTCCCGGTGTTTTTTTTTTTTCTGTAGGAAACGGGTTCAAACGGCTCTTTGAGTGTTTAAGGTTGCAGACCCCTGCCCTAGGAGTTCCTTTACACCAGGGCTGTCAAACTCTTGGCTCATGGACCAGATGAGCAATGTGTGATCGCAGCTGTTTCTTCCTTTTAACTGCTAGTGGGGGTGTGAACTGATTGGAAGATGAAGATGTGTCACGACCACGAACACAAAGCCAAACAACAGCAACGCAACTCACCAGCTCAAATCCCCCTGAAACTCAGACTAACCCGAACATAACCAAGCCCCCACCCAAACAGAACACACCCCCATCCAATCAGAGCACAGCCAAGCTCCCAACCAATCAGAACACACCTCCACCCAATCAGAACACAGCCAAGCTCCCACCCAATCAGTTCACACCCCCACTGGCAGTTAAAAGGAAAAAACAGCTGCAATCACACATTGCTCCTAGAAGCACGAAGCCGAAAACACCAGCCTGAAGATGACAAATGAGACTTCGTCAAAACGTTGCCAAGACACTTCCAATTTTATGTGATATATATATATATATATATATATATATATATATATATATATATATAATAAAAAATAAATAAAATAAAAATAAATACATTCCCTTTCACTCTTTGAAACACATGAACACAAAGTTCAATGCAAAAGGAAAAGACACTAGAACAGTGATGGCTAACCTTTTTGCCATTGCGTGCCAAAAGCGGGGGTAGTGGGGGGGGATTGCGCACGTGTGTGCCCACACCCATAATTCAATGCACCCTGTCCCCCCACACATGCACGCGTGACACCCCTCCTGCTCCCCTCCTTTTGGCACGTGATGGCACGGTGGGCCTGGTAGGCCCATTTTTTGCCCTCCCCAGGCTCCAGAGCCTTTCTAGCAGCCTGGGGAAGGCGAAAACAGGCCCCACCGCCCCGGAGACCCTCCGGAGGCCCGGAAACAGCCCATTTCCTGACTTCCAGTGGACCCAGAAGGCCTGAAAATCAGCTGGCCAGCGTGCACATGCGTGCTGGACTGAGGTAGGGCAATGCTCATGTGCCCACAGATATGGCTCTGTGTGCCACCTGTGGCACCCGTGCCATAGGTTCGCCATCACTGCACTAGAAGTTATAATTTTTACATAATTCCAATTCATCTCCAGTTTTATTATGGAATGTATAGTTTTACAAGTTTGCTTAGTTGAAAGGACAATAGCTCTCTCAAGGTGGGAAAGAACCTACATTTATCTTCCATTTTTCACATGGTTTCCATGTGGCCACCAGCTAACAAAGTTAGCTATGGCTTGGATTTCAGATTAGCTCTAACAGAGTTCCTTCTATAGCACCTTTACTTTCGCAAAGTTAAAAAGTTGATAGGTAAAATATTCCTACTTCGTATTAATGATCCCTTGGGTGTTTCACTCTTTTCGTTTTTTTAACTCATCACGATTATCACCGTGATATGGTTAATGGTCTTTTTTTCACAAGCCAGAACAGCCAACAGAAAGAGTGAAGACAACTGTATTATTAGTTTCAACTTTATTCATGAAGCCTGTCCAAGTCCATCAAATGCTGATGCCTGGGAAGTTCAATGACATGTAACCAATAATGTCTTTTGAAAAATAGAGCAATTTTCAGACATAAGCTTACACCCTTGCTTTAATGCATTGGCTACACATAAGATGAGCAATACATATTTAGGAATACTATTTAATGGGTTTAAGAAAAGAAAAGGCATTTCTCTCGTTTCTGCTTTGCTTCCACTCCTCCATCATCTTAACAGATCTTCCACTTCACTTCCAATCACCTAAATGCAAAGGTAGGCTACCCAGGAAGTCTATATTGGATGAGAATTATAGCGTGCTTTGATTTTAATTATACCAAATCCTGCTCTCCACAGGGAGAGAAACTTAATTCTAAAGGTATCAGCATTTTATCCATTAGTAGAATGATTCGGAATGATTTTATGACATCTAATTTTTCGAAGCAACCCCTAATTTGGGGAGCATAATGGAAGAGAGGCATTAAAAAGGCACTTTGCCACAAGGACCCATCTTCAGAAATAAATAAAGTTGCCTTTCTCTTTGTATCTGAGCTTAGAGGCTATCCACTTCCTGCTTGGAAAGGAGACCCAGTGTAGCAATTTGGCCTACTTCAGAAAATTTAGCTAGGGTAAAATTACATAGATAACACTCTTGACAAGCAGCATGGTTACCACAAGATGCTTTTAGCAATTACTGATTGTCATCAAAAAGGCACATTTAATGTATTATACCTAGTGTCATCTCCCCGTTACCTTTCTCTTTTGGTTAAAATTTGAATTTTGTTTCATTTCCCAATATAGAAAATTTATATCCTTTAAAACCATTTTTTTCATTGGCTGAATTCTTTCCCCAAAAGCCATTTTGAGTCTGTACACATACAGGCAGTCCTCAATTTACAACCATTTATTTAGTGACTGTTCAAAGTTACAGGGCACCGAAAAAAGTGACTTATGACCGTTTTTCATATGGATGACCATTGCAACATCTGCATGGTCAATTCAGACACTTGGCACCAGGGGTGAAATGTAAAATTTGTTACTACCAGTTCTGTGGGTGTGGCTTGGTGGGGGTAATATGACTGGGTGGGTGTAGCCAACTTTTTTTTTTTTAACTTTTCAAAGCATTTTTTTTAATGCTTTGAAAAGCCTCTGCCAATCAGGAAACTCAGCTGGGATCGTCAAGAGACTTTTCAAAGCATTTTTTTTACCATCTCTTCGGCCAAGAGGTTGAAGAAAAAAATGCTTTGAAAAGCCTCCGACTATCCGAGCTGAGCCACACAATCATCAGAGGCTTTTTTTTAAACTTTTAAAACCGTTTTTTCATCGGAAGAGGTTGTAGAAAAAACGCTTTTAAAAGTAAAAAAAAAAGCCTCTGATGATCCTGCGGCTCAGCTGGGCATGGGGGGGAGGGGGCACAGGGATTTTTGCTACAGGTTCTCTGAACCACCCGCCGCCATCGCTACCGGATTGGGTGATCTGGTCCAAACTGGGAGCATTTCACCCCTGCTTGGCACCAACTCATATTTATGATGGTTGCAGTATCCTGGGGTCTCGTAATCACCTTTTGCAGTCTTCTGATAAGCAAAGTCAATGGGAAAGCCAGATTCATGTAAGAACCGTGTTACTAGCTTAACAAATACAGTGATTCACTTAACAACTGTGGCAAGAAAGGTTAGAAAATGGGGGCAAAACTCACTTAACAACTGTCTAGCTTAGCAACAGAAGTTTTGGACTCAATTGTGGTTGTAAGTCAAGGACTGCCTTTGTACTCACATACCCACCCGTACAAAATTGCCCATTGAATATCTTTTTTGGGGGGGAAGTGACAATTCATAGACTTTACTATTTATATAGAATGGAAAACTGTAATTATGATACTGTCTCACATGTTGGCCCCAAAATGCCGCATCTTACATTTTGCTTCCATTTTTCAGAAGGTGCTATTCAAAACGTTGAGCAGCATATTCTGGGAAATTCTTTATTTCCGCCTAACATTCTATTTTGAGAAATTGGAAAACACTCGCCTTTACTGGCAAGATAATCCTCTTGGTCTCTACAAAAAGATAGTTTTATAAGGACTGGGAAAAAACATTCTTGACTCAATGCATACGAAAGCAAGTGAATGACAGATATGCTTCACTGCAGTCAAGGGCAGATTTATGGACAAGTTGTAAATGTCAGACTACACCTTTTTTAATAATGAAAAAGACACCGTAATACTGTTTCCTTGTAACCGGGACAGAAAATCATTTGGCAAAAGTAAAAAAAAAACCAAAACCATTTATTGGGTTTGACATTAAAAAAAAGAAAAGAAAAAGAAAAACTACCGTGAAGCAGAGATACTACTGTACTCCAAACACGGTCTCAAAGGTTAGGTTAAGAAACTTTTGGTTCAAAAGCAGATGTGGCAGGTACATAATTTAAGAGCTTGTGAAAAAGAAACTTCTGTAGCATATTTTTTCACGCTTCATCTCTCCTGTTAAACATAAAAGGGGCCCACGGTGGAAAAAGGGAAGCTGAAAGCATCGATCATTGTTGTGCCCATGTGAATGCTTCTGTTGTTGCCCCGGACTATATTACATAAGCAGATTCTTTACCAACCCCTTAAAATCTTAGTGTACAATCCTTTGTACAAATAAGGATTATAACATCTTCATCCATTCCAAAGAGCTTAATCTTCTGGCAATTTATTCGTGTTAGAATTCCAGTTTTGACTGCACATTATTTTTTTCAAACCCTTGAGGTATATAAATATACCTCAAATAGAAATATACCCAAGCAAATGAGAACTACCCAGCGGCACCCAGGGGGAAGCATATACAGGTAGTCCTCGACTTACGACCACCATAGAGCCCAAACTTTCTGTTGCTAAGTGAGACAGTTGTTAAGTGAGCTTTGCACCCCCTTTTTATGACCTTTCTTGCCATGGTTGTTAAGTTAACCAGTGCAGCTGTTAAGTTAGTAACACGATTGTTAGATTAATCCGGATTCCCCATTGACTTTGCTTGTCGGAAGGTTGCAAAAGTGATCACATGACCGCAGGACACTGCAACCGTCATAAATATGAGTCCGTTGCCAAGTGTCTTTATTCTGATCACGGGACCATGGGGATGCCGCAACAGTTATGAGTGTGAAAAATGGCCATAAGTCACTATATTCAGTGCTGTTCCAATTTTGAACAGTCACTAAATGTTGCAAGTCAAGGACTACCTGTTCTGTACCTTTAGAAAGCCACCTGGAAGCCTGACAGCAGCAGAAATGCTGAGAAGAAAACAACTTTTAAAGATAACTTCATAACGAAAGCTTTAACTTCATCTTATCGTCAGTAAAATCAGCATCAAGGTGAGATGGGAACAGGGATCACACTTCATCTCACTGAGAAGTGATCAGTGCAATCCTAAAATGTCCAGTGGGCTATCTTTTTCCATTCAGTGTGCAGTTGAAGCCAGTGTATAGGGTGAAATGCTACTGGTTCGGACTGGTTCGGCTGAACCGGTAAGGATGGCGGCGGGTGGTTCAGAGAACCAGTAGCGATGGCAGTGCGAGTTTCCACCCACCTGCCCGGTCGTCATTACTTCCTGGTTTTAACTAGGAAGTAACCTGTTTTTTACCCTCTGTGCATGCGCAGAGGGTCCATGCATGCATGTGATGTGTGCATGTGAATGAATGGAGCGAGTGAGCGCCCACGTGGTGCTTGCACTTCCGAATCAGTAAGGAAGGTAAGTAGATTTCACCTCTGCAGTGTATGAGTATACTATGATAATCATGCCATACGACATGATCCACTTCAACAGCATTGAAATTTATTGAACACTTTGCCAGATGAAAGGAGACAAACACTTTACCCTCTAGGTTGATAGCTATAAATAGAAGGAAGGGCTCACCCTATGAATCAAAACTTTGAAGGACTTAAAGGGATAAAACAGCCTTGGAGTCTTATTACTGTGTTGACTAACTCACTTCTGAAACTTCTTATCCGTTATGGTCTTGGATATCTAAGGATGATATACACTGGGATATGATCCATTTTTTAATCTATTCATAAAACTACCAAAACAAAATTCGAGGTTCAAGAATGTATTTATATCATAAACCTAAGTCAGGTTTATGTTTAAGTTTAGCAATGCCTTTTGGCAATGTCATAAAAAAAAAAAACACATGGAAAGTTTCTGTTGGATGCTCTTAACACATCCAGAGCTTCCAAAATTGTAGTTCTAGATAAAGACTATAATTCTGTGGTTTTTGCTGAATTGGAAATATACCCCTCCATGATAAATGTATATGTAAGCATAGCATTACAAAATGTAGTAAATAATTTTGGATTATAATTGTCCATAAAATATTTTGCTTAAAAAAAATCATTTGAGCCAATCCACATATACCAATCATTATCCCATATACAGATTCTCTCTCTTTCATATTCCCGCCTTTCATCAGAATCAGTAAATGAATGGATGGATGAATAAATAAATGAGGGGGAGAAACCAGGATAGACATACTGTGTTTCCCTGAAAATAAGACAGGGTCTATTTTTTTGAACCCCAAAATAAGGGCTTGGCCTTATTATCGGGGGTCTTATTATTTCAGGGGTGCAGGAGGCCCCAGGCAGCTGGCACACTTGCAGCCAGGAGTCCATCAAAGAGAGGCTCCCTTCGCGCATTGCCATCAAGCCCCTCCCCTCTTGTGGGGTATGTAGAACAAGAGCAGCCCAAAGGCACCAGGATGCTTATCTGTCCCCACCCCCTGCTCACGCGCCTCCCAGGCCTTACCATGATAATGTGGGCAAAGCCGGTGAACACCAGTGCCTTGAGGAACTTGTAGCCAATGCCACTGGCACCCACCACCAGCACCCGTGCAGAAGCCACGGCCTGGGCCAGCTCTCCCTGTAGGGATCAGCTTCAGCTGTCACCATAGAATGGGAAGCACACTCCCAGAGCGGCTGCTATCCTGGCTGGGGTTTGGAAGCCGCAGAGACAGAGTTTGTGGGACAGAAAGAAAGACTTCTTCTGCTTTCCTTGCATGCAGCCAAAAGCAGAAGCAGCAGAAGTCTTCCTTTCTCTACCCCAAACTCTACCTCTGCGGCTTACAAACCCCAGCCATGGCAGTGGCCGCTCTGGGAGTGTGCTTCCCACTCTATGGTGATGGTCGCTGGAGGCCTCCCCTTCCCCCTGCTCCTCTCCGCTCTGATCGCTCCACCACTGACCTACCGGAGCACCTGGAAAGCCCCTCTGCCTTGGGAGTCACCAGACTGGACAGTGGTCAGGCCAGACTCTTCCTGGGGAAGGGAGCCTTGTGGGACCCTTGCCCGCCCTCCCTCCCGCAGGTCAAGTTTACTCTTTCCAGGCGCCCGGCAGCGAGACAGACACAGCTCGGCTGGCTCAGCCATGGCCAATGCTCCTCGCCCACGGTTGAGTTTGGCTGCAGAGGGCTGCCAGGCCTCCACAGGTGGCAGCGGCAGCACTACCTGCACCACCTCAGCCATCCCCGAGAATCGCGACTGCCATTGTAGTCCTCTGCAACTGCCCGCCACGCATGGAGGCCTCTCTGCTGCTGGTGGCTGCCCTGCCAAGGAAGCCCCAGGGCAGCGATGCTTGCGCTGTGGCTGCTGTGGCAGGTGCTCATTAGCGCAGGTTATGCAGATGCCTGGGCATGGGGAAGAGAGTGGGTAGGCCGCCACCATGGTGGAGGAGCAGGAACTCGAAGTCTACGGTTGGTGCCGTGGGTGATGAAAGGGGCGGGGGCGCAGGAATTCACAGGGATATGGCTGACTTGGGAGTGTTGGGGGGTTGAGGAACCTGTGTGTGTGTGTCTGTGTGTGTGTGAGAGGGGGGGTATTTTCAGGGGAGGGAATATTTAGGCCCACCCCAAAAATCAGTCTTGGCCTTATTTTTGGGACATGTCCTATTTTCGGGAAAACACAGTAGGTAGCTAAAAGGTAGCTGATGTGAGAAAGGAAGAGGGGAAAAATGGGCACATGGGTACACACATAGAATTGTGGTGGTGAAGTGGTTAGAATGCAGTATTGCAGGCTGACTCTGCTCACTGCTAGGAGTTCGATCCTGACCGGCTCAAGGTTGACTCAGCCTTCCATCCTTCCAAGGTTGGTAAAATGAGGGCCCAGATTTTTGGGGTGCAATATGCTGATTCTGTAACCCGTTTAGAGAGCACTATGAAGCAGTTCATAAGTCTAAGTGCTATTGCTCTCTTAGACAAAATATGTCTTTTCTTGAGGTTATGTTACAGTATGGAGGGCAGTCATGTGATCCTGGGAAAAACTGCAGCTACTTTAAGGAATTTCTGGCAGCTGCCATGTGAGTATCCAACACCCTTAGAAGCCTTTCATTGTTGTTTCTTTGAAATCTGATGCAACATACAACTCTATTAAACATGAATAATCTTCAAATATTTTCATGCTCTTCAGCACCAATATTTTAACTGTTTATACTTCCCATTTATTTATTTTTGGTTTTTTTAACAGCAACGTTTGTTCTTTTCAGCTGATGTAAGATAATTGCGTATACCCACCCCATTCATGTCTGGGAAGGAATCTTGTGTTTTTATAGGCTGAATAAAGAACTAAGAGTGTTATGGAGTCTTTGGTGCTCTCTGAGTTTTGTTGTTTTCCTGCAAGCACCAAGGACCCCATAGTTCAACTCTAAAATACAAATATTCTCTTCTAAGAATAAGAGCCCCGTCCCCCCTCCAACAATGATTTGTTGAACAAGTCAGAATGGTATGGCTCACATGCCACCTAAGTTAACAACCAAACACACTGTGGTTTACAGCCACATGCAAAGCGGGTCACTACAGCTGTACTATAGGAAGAAAGAAATATTAATGGAAACCATATGCTGAAACCATATCTGGCACTAACATCTACAAAGTTGCCAAACAATTCACTTCATATAATCACACAATGTTTTTGTTTAATAAACTCATTCAGGGAAAAAAAAAACTCTGGAATGGGAAATACCTTTTAATATACATCATATGTTCTTAGAGTAAGTTGAAAAAGCAATAACATCTGTTTGCTGGTTTCATACTGTATCACACAAAAGAAGGAAAAACTAGAAAAAAATCTTTTCTTACAAGTTACTTATGTTTAATGCTTAAAAGTTTGAATGCACAAACAATAACCTACCATTATAGAAGTACTTGTGGTCAATACAATGCATTAGAACTATGTACAATGACACAGTTTAGTATCAAAATCTTTCTACACTGTAGAGTATTACGAAACTGTTAATGACATCAAACACTGAGCACTTAACACATTATTATTATTATTAATATTATTATTTGCTACCACATTTGGAACTTCAATGAACAGTCCATTTTAACTTGCAGCATTAACCCATTTCTAGTATGAAATTAAGTAATTTTCTACTTACACAATAAAGGTTTATCTACACAGTTCTTTTGATTTTGATCCATAGCAGCAAAGGCACTGTACATCAGCAGATCCACAGACTTAAAAGGTTTTTTTTTTAAAGCATTCAAAAGGAATATGTCACAGGTCATAGTTTAACAGCAACAACAACAACATAAAAAGATAACACATGGTTTCTGGCACAATGGCTCAGCCTGCGTCCATTTCAGAGACTTTCAACTAAGACTTGGATAGAACTGGCGGTAAATAAAGCAAGTCCTTCTCCGAGTGAAAAATCCATTTTGTTCTGCACTTCAGAATGAGTGCTCTTCTAAATTCTAACTCTGAGGTCCTCACTTTTATAGTTTGTATTTGTGTCGGAATCCATTCCCTTCTCAGTGCCATCTCCAATGAATGTATCAAATATTTTTTTTTCTGTAATCTTTAGAACTGCAAAATTGCCCAAAGGCGCGTATCTTTCTTTTCAAAGAAATGTAGCAAAAACATCCAGAAAGAATGAAGATGATCTTTGAGACACATTATTGTACTTCTCTCTGAAATATACAAAATAAAAGTGATATTAAAAATTCTGACCAACGCACTCTACTTAAATGTCTCAAAGTATAGCCATTATATACTCTACAGTGGGTTGACAAAACACTGTCAAATGGCTGCTTAAAATAACTTGTTAAGAGTATAGTTGGTTTTGGCATGTATTTTCACAATTTCTTGTATTTAATTTTCCCTTAGAAATATGAACTTACTGAATTTGCTCAAAATATGGGGTCCACAAAAACATGCATGATCCCACATGCCTCCGCATGTGATTGCCTCTCATAACAGAACATATCCTCAAAACAATATTATTATTTTTAAGCAGGTCTTGAGGAAATACTCATTTGAATCAGAAACGGATATTATCTGAACTACCTAAATGATTTGTAAAACATCATAAGAATGTTTAGTTTGTATACCAAGCCAACAGAGAAAACATGAGTCACTGACAACTCAGGCTAAAATGACAAGAAAGCGGTCTTATTAAATAAAACTTGCTGATGAGTAGAGGCTATAGAACACTGGTGTCAAACTCGCCACGTCACGTTGCCATCACCTGACGTTTTGCGACATTTTTCCCATTCGCAGAACTGGAATGGGCGTGGCCTGCATATGATGTATCTGGCCCACGGGCCGCCAGTTTGACACCCCTTCTATAGAACATGATAAAATAGGATTTCATTCCCTTCTAATTTTTGATGGATACATATTTTGCAAGAAAGAGAAAGAGAGAGAGAGAGAGACTACAATGCAATATAGATTGATCAAATGTGTAGATTTGTTGTCCATTATTGTTTTTAGACATAAACCTCAATTACAGTTTGGTAATTGTAATTATGGCAATCTTCCCTGACCTGAGTTCCTTTCAGATGTGTCAACTTTAGGATAAAGCAGTGGCTGGGAATTTGGGAAGTTGAAAGTCAACTCAACTGGATTGTGTCCAAGTTGCATAAGACTCTGCTCTGGGAATAAACCTGGCTAAGCCTTGGATTTACAAGCTTCCTTTTATTCTAGAGCAACTTCAAGGAGATCAAAAATTATTCTTGGTCATTGGCTGTATCAGTTGAGATAGTTGTTAATATCCAAAACAGCTGAATAGCCTGAAGTTGAGGAAAGCTAGTTTAGGAGAAATAAACACAAGACTATCAACTATGATTTGAAGTATGTTTTTTTTTTATAAATCCCACTCAATATTAACCAGTTTGTCTCAGTAGACATAAGCAGCCATACTTTATTTATAATGAAAATGAATGCTTTTCATTTCATTTCAATGCACTACAGAAAAAGCCTGTGGTTTTCGGAAGGTTTATACATGCAACACTTAATAATAGATTAGTGTTATTTCTGGACAAATCCATAGTCTGAGAGGTGGGCCTATCATTACTGAAATTTCTGTATCCTGTTCAGACATTTTGACCATCCATATCTGAATGGCATGATAAGTAATGGAGGAAAGATCCTGTTTCTCTAGCATGTTTCATATTTCATATTTCTACAGGCTAATGTAATTCTACAGGCTAATGTGAAAAGGTCATTGCCATTTGTAATACCGTATTCTTTTTAAACTACATGACTTAATGAAACTCTTGGCTTAAATAATATCTGCATAACTTATGCAGATATACATAACTAGCATGCACACACAGACATCATATTTTCCCTTTGCTTCCCAGCAGCCACACACAACCCAACAATGTAAAAGTCATCAAGAATGCAACGCACCTTCAAATCCAAGGCAGACGCTGACTACTTTGTTTAGTCAGTTCCTTGTTAGAAAGATTTCTTTAACAAAATAAATACATTACAGCTATGTTACATAATTAAAAGAGTCAGTTCCCTGTTAAGTATGCTTATTCCATCTTCTTCCAAGTAGATAGCTGAAGATTTGGTTTTATATGTTCTTAATGAGCACTTGCTATTAAATAGCAAGTCTAGTGGGAAAATTCCACAACCGTGTTGAACATTTTCATCCCTCAGATTGGGAAACGAGAAAAATAAAAGTAATATACAGCAAAGTGCTACTAGAAGGAGTACGGTTTTCATTCAGATTTGTCTCTAATAAATAACTTCATAGACTGTAGCCTTCTTGTCCCCAGAGCCAGTGACAATGTATTTGTCATCCACAGAGATATCACAGCTAAGTACAGAAGATGACTCTTTGGACTAAAACAAGAAGAAAAAGAAAAAGCATGTGTTAACCATTCTCTGCATAAATCAGATGAAATAGTAAATTAGTTCCTTTTAAGAAATAAAACAGTTACAGGATGGTTCAATTATACATTTCTGCTTCCTGTCTGGTATTATTCTCCAGTCTGTGCATCTTCAAACTTAATTGCAGTTAACTCTCCAGGCTTGAGAGAATAATAAGGTTGTACTTGGCATACATGTACTCTTCTCTAGAGATTAAAATCAACAAAACACACTTGTTACACAGTATTATTTTCTTTCTTGCAGCCTTGAAGAGTTTAAATAAAACAGAAGTGACCTAATGTGTATTCATAACCAATTGGGATAACCAGATGTCTAAAAGCAGCCCACAGAGGAGGCAGTTTGTGATAGAAAATGAATGGTTTGGTTTGCTTAAATACAGTTCAAAGCCTACTTTTAGCTGAAAAAAAATCAGTCAGACGCTCCATGTGGTGGAGAAAAAACTTTAGCTTGAATTCAGGCTTCGCAGGGGGAACAATTAGGCCTCAGTGATCCTGTCAGCCAATTGTGGTTTTGCTGCCTGATTGTGGGAAACAGGCCTCAAACCAAATAGAGGCGTGGCATGAGAAAAATTCAAAAGGCAGACCGAGTGGGGTGAGAGGAAGGCTCAGAAAGGCCAGACTGCAGAGTAGCAAAACAAGATCCTTGGGATCAAGAAAACAGATCCTTGGAATCAGGAATACAAATCTTTGGGATCAAGAAAAGAGTGGGAAATATGCCCACACATGCTTCTGAGACAAATGATTGAAGTCTCCATACTTGGTTTCAGAGTACTTCCCAAAGCCACCAAAAGCACCTTTAAATTCTCCCTAGTGAGTCATATGCCTTGTTTCTCTTTCATTGCTTCTACTGTTCTGTTCAATATTGCACGGATTTCTCCTATTATAGCATTTATCCTTCTGGTTATCATTCTGTTGTTATTGTGTGTACACGTGTTTACACACACGCACGCCTACCACAAAAAGTTCTGATTGCTACAAAGATTCCACTTTGTAATAGGTGCGGAAGAAAAACTACCGTTATTACTCTTTAATAGCAATTTCAGCAATGGGGCTGGAAATGGATTCAGCATAAAATGAAAGGCTTAAAAACAGCAAGGCTTTAAAATGTTATATAATGTTCTCAAAGGATGAATACTGCAACACTACTGAGAGCAGATTTGGTCAACGGATGTGCTTTGTAAAATCTATCACTGACAGAGTTTATATAGTATGTGTAATTATCATCTGACATAAGCTAAAATCAAATGAAGCACTTAAAACTCATGATATCAGTCCATCCCTGGGATCTTCCCAGAGAATATTCATATTATCTTCCTCCATTTCTCCTTCCTGAACTGCTCTGTGCTGGATCGTTAGGTCTATATAGGGTGTGTCCAACTGTGGCAACTTTAAGTCCTGTGGACTTCAACTCCCAGAATTCTCCAGCCAGCATGATTGGCTGGGGAATTCTGCGAGTTGAAGTCCACAGTTCTCAAAGTTGATATGAGATGATTTGGGGCTGGAGGGAGAGGGACTGGGTAATAAATTTACCTGAAATATACTGGCTCCATAAGGTGTTCTCCATGCATTCAGAAGATTATCCTTTCCAGTGCTTACAAACCACTTGCCTGAAAACACATTTTATATTATAATTAGAGGAAATGGATTAATTCTATATCAGCAAAGCTCCACTTCTTATTTCCCTGTCTCCATTTGTGTTTTCTTCTGGTCAAAGCAATACATTGCACCCAACATTCAGTCACACATGCAAAATTAAACAGTATTTTTCCTTTTCTGTATCTATTAGAAATATGTTTAGCAAATAGACGATAAAGCCAGCATTTACTAAATTGCTTACCACAATGGGCAAATTTAAGGGATAACACACAACTCTCGTGAAGATGGAGCTGATACTTGTCTGGTTTTGTGACATGCAACACTTCAACATTGCTGTTCTCCATCCCTACTGCCAACCATTCTCCAGTAGGGCAATAGCCCAGCGAGAAGATCTGAAATTATAAATGCACACAGATTATTATGACTTAGATACCTAGTGACATAATTATTGTTCTTTGAAAGACAAAAACCAAAATAAAAGAAAAAATTGTCTACGGTTTTCTTTCAAAAGATCTATTGATCTATTGCAGTTGATCAATATAATAAGTTCCTATAACTAAAACCCAATTAATGCTGGGTAATATTAAATGCTATTGCTCAGATGGACAGAAGTAATATTCTTAAAGAAATTATCTTGGTGTAAATTCTACAGAAAGGATAATGATTATCTAGAGCAGTGGTGTCCAACCTAGACAACATTAAGATTTTTGTACTTCAACTCATAGAATTTCCCAACTAGCATGACTGGCTTGATTCTGGGAGCTGAAATCCATAATTCGTAATGTTGCTAAGGTTGGACATCTCTGATCTAGAGGACTCATTCAGTCTGACAACTTGTGAATAAGACTCAATAACCTCTTGGGGATCAAGAAAGAACTGTTATCTCCCCAAATCTACAATGTTAAAAAATTCTTCCTTTCATGGCCTAATCTAGTAAAAGAATGCAGAAAGCAAAACTGAAGAGAACAATGACTTCTATACATCATGGGTTCTGTAGAAGAGTACCTGGGATGTGAAGTCGTGCTGCTGCAGTTGCCTCCCTTCCCTCAGGTCCCAGGATCTCACAGTATTGTCCAAGCCTCCCGTCCAGAGCTTAGTGCCATCATTAGAAATGTCAATGCAGCTGGCTCCATCTGTGTGGCCCTGGAATTGCCTAAAGATGCCAAGTTGGGAGACAATCACTTTGGAAAACTTTCTTCTGCTAAAACATTGCAAAAGCTTCCATGCCGATTTTAAAGAGCTCCCCCAAATAATAGAGAAAGCAAAGCAATGATTTCTTAAAGGGGAGAAGGAGATCCATTGAATTTTAAAATGCTGGAAGCGCTTTTCTTAATTCTTACAACTATTTGAAGTTACAAAGAATGACTTACAACCAATCCTTGCATTTACGAGTGTCCCCACAGTAACATGATCAAATTTCAGGCGCTTGGCAACTAGCATGTATTTACAATGGTTGCAGCATCCCAGGGCCATGTGATTCCCCCTCTGACTTCCGATCAGCAAAAGTCATGGGTGAAGTCAGATTTGCATCTCAAGCATATGATTTACTTAACAACTGCAGTGATTCATTTAACAGCTATGGCAAAAATTGTGAAATTAGACATGATTCAATAAGTGCCTAGCTTAGCAATGGAATTCTGGTCCCAAATGTGGTCATAAGTAAAGTAAAACTATCTGTATAGATTAAGATTACAAAGGAAAGGACATTTTCAAAAGCATAAATGCAATGGGGTTTGATATTTTTAAAGGTCCTTAGCAAGGATATGTGTTTGATTACTTTAACTGCTACATTAACACATTTTTTAAAGTCTGGCATAGAGCAGCATAGAAATATCAGCAATAAACAAATTAATAAATAAAGGGTTATGTTTGGAGAAGAGTTCTGTATCATAAAAGCCCTCAATTCCAGTTTTTAAAATGCTAACTGTTTGAATAAAATAATGCCTCTTACTGTGATATTTATTCTGAAGAGATCTATGTACCGTATTTTTTGATGTATAAGATGCATCATAAGATGCACTTCTCCTCCAAAAAAGTTGGTGGAAATGTCCTGCCCGCCAGCTGGCCCCCATCGGCCTCTGCCTCCCAGCAATTTGCCTCCTTGCAGCAAACAGCAAACAGCCTGGTCAACTTCAGCACCGCCTGATTTAGCACGAGCAGCTGATTGGCGGTTGGTTCCGCCTCCCGGAATACCACCTATCAGGTGTTCCAGGCTGCAGGGATCGCCACCGCCCATCGCCACTGTAGCCCATAACTGCCTGCGCCTATCGCCACCTCTGTGTGCCCCATTTTTGGCCTCCACGCATCCCATTTTCAGCCTCTGTGTGCCCCAGTTTCAGTCTCCGTGTGCCCCATTTTTGGCTTCTGTGTGCCCCATTTTCAGCCCGTTCCAAGCAGTGGGGATAGGCAGTGGCGGCAGCAATCCCCATCTTCTGGAACGAGCCAAAAATGGGATGCATGGAGGCCGAAAATGGGGTGCCCGGAGACAGAAAATGGGACACGTGGAGGCCAAAAACAGGAAGCAGAGGTCAAAAATGGGGCATGCAGAGGCAGTGATAGTTGGCAGCGGCGATGGCTGGCAGCAATCCCCGCAGACTGGAACAGCTGATAGGCAGTATTCCGGGAGGCTGATTCAGCTGCCAGTCAGCTGCTTGTGCTAAATCAGGCTTTGCTGAAGCTGACCAGGCTTGCTGTTTGCTGCAAGGAGGCAACTGCTGGGAGGCAGAGGCAGAATTTTTTTTCTTGTTTTTTACCCAAAAACTAGGTGCATCTTATAGTCTGGAGCATCTTATAGTCCGAAAAATACGGTAATTCAAAGAATGTTCCAGTTATGATTTTTGGGGAATATAATCAAATAAAGATATTTAACAGCTCAGTATATACCCAGGACCATGTCTTCTATCCGAGTAAGACCTTTTTTAAAATGATATTTAAAACCAATTCTTTATTATTATTTTTTTTAAAAAAAACCAAGATTCTTAAGCACCTTCAATCATTGATAAGACAAGTACATCCTGCATATGACCAATTGTTAACTCTATCATTTGTTGCCATCCATGTCACTCGTCATGCCTAGGGCACAATTATCCTTACAGAGCCTCCATGAAGGCTGCCTAATATTGCCTGGTATTCCAGGATACCAGAACCCTAACCCTAACCCTAACCCTAACCCTAAAACAGAATGGGCATCTTGTGACGCAAAGACATCTACACAGAAAGGTTGAAAAGAAGAGGGAGATGGATGGAGTAAGCGTTTTTCTCTCCACTTTCCTTCCACACAGTTGATCTGATAGGCTTTGTGAACATCTGAGCAGGACTTCAAAATGGTTTTAATACAGAATATCCTCCATTTGGTTATGAGCTGATGACATCTCATGTTTTCACAGAGAATTATTCTTTAGATTCTGCACAGGCTATTCGTTTTCATTTAGTTTTCCTTTCCACTAGAGATAACTGCAAACCAATATATCTGTGAATTCCCAGCCTGGGGCTACTCATACTCTTATCTCTATTTAATTAGGTTTACTACCTGCCCTGCCCTCAGATCTCAGGAGCAAATTAAATTCAGACATAACATTTCTTTTCTCCCCCCTCTGCCCCCAGGACTCATAATGAGACAAAGAAGAAACAACAAAGGCAAAGATGGATTTTAAAAAAAAAGAATAAAAACACAAATGACTGGTATACTAGTGACACTCTTTGGCAGGATCCCAAAATCATATCTACATGGTTATTACCATCTGCAAGCATATATTTTCTATTGCCATCTAATTCTTCTTTATCCAGTAACAGAGACACCATTTTATTTTAATCTTCCTACAGTATCTACATATAATTGACATTCTAGTGGATGCCCTGAGGCATCCTATGAATTTGGAAAATCAATAGAGTCTTGCACGAATCAGAAATCTAGCTCTTCACTGCCAGCTGACAGGCAGGCAGGCAGGCAGGCAGGCAGTAAGACAGACACACACTCAAGCTCAGTTTAAGGTTGAAAGAGCTGCTAATGGTTTCTGTTGGGAAAACAGCACTTTGCTGATGAATTTCTTCCACGATGGAATGAAAAGGTTGCAAGGCACACAACAGGCCCTGTCACTCTTCCCTATCTAAAAGACAGAACATCAAAGATGGGAGAAAGATTCTGAAAGGTAAGGCACAGTAAGCAACTTCATAACATGGCAACAGCTCCTTTTACCAATGCTTTTTAATCTTGTTTGATTGACCTACCTGACCAGGGTCTGATTGTGTAGGTCCCATACTGCAATGTTCCCATCGCTACAGCAGGAAAAGCACACCTTGGAATCGGGGCTGATTGCTAGAGCATAGCAGGCAGGAGCTGAGGATGTCAACTCTGCTTTTATACGCGGAGTGGGTGCTGCCAGGTCCCAAATGGATAATGTGCTGGCTTCCCCACCAACGATCAGGGTGCGGCCATCGGGGAGTAATCTGCAGGAGCGGATGTAGTTATCCCTGTTCTGTAGACACAGAAAGTACCACCAAGAGATTACTCAGAAGAAAGAAAAGCAATAATAAAATGAAACAGAAATCTATAAAATTACGGTATTCCCTCTTGGTTTTAATGAGCTCGTGAACTATTTGAATGCAGGGCTAAAAAAATAATAATGAAACAGTGCTTTGTTGTTCTTTAAGATACAGCCACATTCTCAGCAAAGAGTTATCTTTGTAAAATATATCCCTACGACTAATAAATTCCAAAAATCTGAATGCTCTAGCAAGGGTGATCTGGTAAAATACAGATGGATCTCTTTCACAGAGGTTTCATTCAGCATACATTTACAGATCATGTAACCTCAAATAACAAAACACCATATCTATGGGTAGGAGAAAGATTTGGTCCTAGAGCCCTGAGAAATAGCGCTCTCTCTCTCTCTCTCTCTCTCTCTCTCTCTCTCTCTCTCTCCCTCCCTCCCTCCCTCCCTCCCTCCCTCCCTCTCTCTCTCTCTGGCTTTTGAACTTGATGCTAAGATCCATCAGGAGTGGAGAGAGTTTCCTTTTCTCTCCCAAAATGTTGTGCTAAATCTGCCCCTTACTTCATCACAGTTCTCTGCTGTGCATTTGTTCATTTTCATTGTGGAGGAAATAAAGTGCAGGAAGATGAAGATAACACAAGAATGCTGCAGATCACTGGGAAATTGTGGGGGTGGAGGATGGGTGCAGATTTCTGCACATATGCAAAATGAGAAACAGATCAGAACAGCGCGTCAAAAAACAAAGATAAATTAAATTGTTTAATGTGGATACTGGGTTCTAGCCTATAATTAACAGCTACACGAAACCATGGATGAGACTGCTAATAACAAGGCCCACCTGTACCTTTCGTAATCTGCTCAAAGTTTCAGCCTACTTTCATTTGGTAGTGTTTTCAGTAAAAACAACAATGTTAAATAGGGGAATAAGGAAACGCTCACCAATGGGGTTCTGGCTATCATATAGAATTAATTAATATTCTCCTATCTATTGTGGGAGTTTTACCTTGCCTCAGCATACTAACAGAATTCTGCCATTTGGATTTGGATGATTCTTATTCGAAGATGAGAAAATAACAGAGGCAATTGTTTCTTCGTGTTCTAAAAAGTACCGACCTACTGAAGTGTAGTGAATCAAGCTTTAAAGTGAAGAATATGGAATTAAAATTTTACTTCTAGCTAGTTATGCTTAATGGTGTTTCTATTAAGCTATCCTACTGTCACATTGGTTTCAGTCAATGGCAATGGCTAATGAACTTTTAAAAAATATGTCCCAAAGGATTGGGAATCCTCCAATACGAATTTGGACAGGCAAGAAAGACTTTTAGGAGACGGTCTTGTGGCATGAGGAATATGGTTGTATTTATAAACAAGGATCCTTCTATCTCTCGATTTAACTACATTGCCTACTTTTAGCCATGTAACCAATATTCTTAAGCATGATATTTCTATTAAAAAATGGAGAGGTCCTTTTAACATTCATTAAATTCCATTGTTTATAAGAAATAGTTAAAAAATTAATGAACTAGTAAAGCTTAATAATTCTTGGCCACTTATATCTACATATTACAATATCACAGCCACTGAATTATATACACATGCCATCTTCTAAGGCTATCATTCTCATGGGTTACCCCATTAAAGATTTCTTGTTATTTTTACTCACCAAACAATCCAGCTGAGAGACAGGACTTTTGTTTCCTGGATGACTGATATCCCAGACCTTGACACATCCTTTTCCACCAGTATACACGTGCCTTGTTGGATTGCTAATAGTAACTGCACATACCACTTCCCCGTGGTTTAGGGTGTTAATCTGCCGAGCATGACGTGGAATTCCTGGCCCAATGAGGGCATCAGGAGGGAAAGGTACAGGTTGCATCTGACCATCAGCGCTTACATGAAATGAGTACGCTCTAGGTTAAGCAGAGAAAAATCCTGTTTCAATTACTCATCTACTGGCCAAAGACAACTTACTAAACATGGTTAACGCTAATGTACAGTTTGTAAACTACATAATGTTATACTGTTATATTTTAGGTTGTTGCTGAGTGGAAAAGGTATTTTTATTTTGAATAGAAGACAAGGCAGCTTGGGGCATTCTATAGAGTCAGATAAATAGTATTTTTTTTAAAAAAAATCAGAAGTAGGACATGGTATGACTGGCAGTTATGTCACCTACAAATAATTTATCAACAAGTTTCTGCAAATGTTCTTTCAGGGAAAGAGCATTCCAGTGCTTAAAATTGCTATGTTTAAGGTATCATGTGTTGAAGTCCTTAGATAAAACTTTATTAAAGTTGAACTAGAGCCGTGTTGGCGAACCTTTTCGGCACCAAATGCCAAAATGGCAGCACGTGCGCACGTGCGCATTGGAAACCAGAAGAGCAGCTGCCCGGCATGCACATGCGCGCCGGGCAGTTGCTTTTCCAGTTTCCAGGGCTCCCATGCGCATGAAGGCAACCTGGCCGGCACGCCGGAACCCGGAAGAGCCATGGGCAATGGCTCTGTGTGAAACTTCCGGCATATGTGCCATAGGTTCGCCATCATGGATCTAGAACATACTGTAAGGAAATGTATAGTTAATAGATATAATGTCCTCATAGAAATCTAATTTAGGATAGTGAAGATAGCTTACAATGTCTTCTTTGAAACAGAAACCTGTCTCCTTCTTTGCAGTAAAAGAAAGTACCGTATTTTCTGGCGTATAAGACTACTTTTTAACACAGGAAAATCCTCTCAAAAGTCAGGGGTCATCTTATACACCGGGTATAAGCCTACCGACATTCCGACTTCCCCAGCTGACCCCCAGTGATGGCGAGCCCCAGCTGTCTGGGGAAGTCGGAACATTGGTAATATCCACCTGGATGCCTGGGACGGTGGGGGAAGCTCCGCGAAGCAACCAGCTGGGTCCAGCATTCAGCGGCATGCAGCCTTGACGAGATCGGCACAGCTTCCTGAATCTGAGTTGCCGGCGCTGACCGATGACGCTACAGGAGCACCGACAAAATTGAGGGGTAGTCTTATACGGCAAGTATAGCCCAAACCCTATATTTTAATAGGAAAAGTAGGGGGTCGTCTTATACGCCCAGTCGTCTTATACGCCGGAAAATACGGTAAACTTAATTAAAATATGTCAAAGAAATGGTACTTAGTGCTATATAGAAGTTATGGATTAAAATGTCTATCAATTCCAACCATTGCTCATACTGGCTGGAGATAATATCAACTGCCGTCCAAAACAGCTGGAGGGTTTTACATTGCCTGTTCTTTATTTTCAGATAAATAAATACTATCATATATTCTACTTAGTGATTGAAAATGTAATCACATTATAAAAAAAAATATCTAAAAGGACTTAAGCTACAAAGGCAAGAATTTGAGGAGATTAAACTATGCGCCAATGGCTGCCAAACTTGTACTTATAAAGGATCTAAGTGCTAAGTTACGAACTGAACATGGCAGTTCTAATATTTCATGAATGGTATCATTCAGGACAGGTCAACTAAATACATTTTCTATATATAGATCTTTTCTATATACGATCATCCTACACCCATTATATAACTGGGCAAGTCATTCTCCTTAGTCTTATTGGACTTTACTTAAGTTGCGGCTTGCTTTCACAGGAAGAGCTCAAATAATTATACTAGATTTGTTGTGTACTTTTCTCTTGCTGAGAAGTGAAGAAAGTGAAAACACTATATTTTATTTCTATAATTGTTTCCCTTAACAGCCAAGCTAGTTACGGTAGGTCAGCAGCTTTTTTACTCAATTTCCTCAAAGATCCATTTGTGCGCTATGATATCATAATTCTTTTTCAGTATTTTTCAATCAAACAGAACACTCCAGTGTTCTTTTGTGCAACGTTGTTGTTTATGGAATCCAGTGAGTCTGCATTTCATCGCAGGGCTTCTTTTGTGCACAAAGGAATTATTTTTAAAACAGAGGGGCAGAACACTAAAGACAGGCACACCACAGAGCCTTTTGTAATTTGTCTTTCTGTGCCAAGCAGAGTTACCTTAGTCCAGCATGCCCCATTGCAGAAACATAACCCCTTCCCTATGCCCTTCTTTTATCCACGGCATCTGATACCCTTGGCATATAGTCTCCTACAGGAAAAACTGCCAAATAGGCTTTTAAGATTAAAAGGAGGATTAACCACCCTCTGCCACACATGGAATTCAGTATCGAGAGGAAGCAAAGGGAACAAAAGCTTAATAATATGATTGAGTTAGTGTGTTTAACACTCACGGTTTTCCTCCTGGGATGCCTGTCAGATTCGGAGGAATGCCTGGGACTCGCATATGATGATGTGGATCAAAACCAACCTGGAGTTTTCCCACAAACAGAACAAAGAAAGTTTTAAGCATTAATGGGAAATGCTGGAACGCTGCTTTTCAGTCTTACATCAAACGTTACTATGGAGAGCCTTCTACAAAGATTAAAAACCATACTGGACTGTGCCAAGGTCCACAATTCAACATCCTGTTTCTAAAACTAGCCACTCATTTGCTTCAAAGAGACTTTCCACCTCATCAAATAATATTCAGAGACACGGGGCCTCTGAAGATAGTGGCAAGGAAATCCTTTAAGGCATCAATTATCAGGAAAGCGGTAAACAGAAGTAGAAAGCAGCCCCGGAGAGATTAACTGAAATTCAAAATTCTATCCGTTTGATAGATGCCTGGGAAAATAAAAATGGAACAGCATTTATCTGGTGCCTGGAAAACTTGATGCACCAGGTGAGCCTCTATGGGAAGTGTCACAAATGGGACGGAAGGTCCTGTGTCACCAGTCAGCTGGGAAGGTTGCAAATGGGGATCTCATAACTCTGGGATGTTGCAAGACATGCCAATTGCCAAGGACACAAATTTTGATCACATGACCATGGAGATGTTGCAATGGTCATAGGTGCGGGGGTCTCATCATATGTGACTATTTTCAGTGCCATTGTAACTTTGAACAATTGCATAATGAACTGTTGTAAGTCGAGGACTACCTGTATTCAAAACTTTCATAATCTGGACAAAGAATGTAATGTCCACCTTTTCCCCCCCATCCTCACCCCCCCCCTTTAATCAGTCCCTAGATTAGCACAAAAGTTGACAGGTGGTAATTCATGCAATCACAATGTATTGCCCAGCAGAGACATAGACAAATAGTTCTGAATTGCAATCACTGAAATTAAGTCATTATTATGTCCACAGTCCTCCACTGGTATAGATTGTCTCTAACACAAAAAATACTCTCAGCAGCCATTATCTTAAATAATGCCAAGTAAATCCCATTTAAAGGAGCCTTGCTGGCGCAGCGGACTAAACTGCTGTTAAAGTAGTACTTAGTTGCCAGCTGCCTGCAATTACTGCGAATTCAATTCTCACCAGGCTCAAGGTTGACTCAGCCTTTCATCCTTTCGAGGTAGGTAAAATGAGGACCCGGTTTGTGGGGGCAATAAGCTGACTTTGTATAAAATAGAACGCCGCTCATGGGGGAGGGGGGGCAAAAAGCCCTACTAAGCAGGTATATACAAAAAGTATGAAGGCTACTGCTTAATGCATTGTAAGCCCCTCTGAGTCTCCGGTGAAGGGTGGCATATATAAATCGAACTAATAAATAAATAAATAAATAATAAATTTCTCAAGGAACACTTCAAGTTTCCCTCAGCAAATGATTAACAGTAAGGTCCGATTCATACCTTATAAGCCACCATCTTATTGAAGACCAGTACACTCCCATAGAGAGGGACTTCTCAGGGTGCCGTCGGTCAAACAGTGTTGACTGGTGGCCCCCAGGGGGAGAGCCTTCTCTGTGGGAGCACCCACCATCTGGAACGAGCTGCCCTCGGAGATACGGATAATCCCGGATCTTCGTGCTTTCCGCCGTGCCCTCAAAACATTTCTATTCAAGCAGGCCGGCCTGACCTAACCTCGTTTAAAACTACGTTTAAATTTTTAAATTTTGAATCTGCCCTATAAATTTGAGAGGTTTAATTTAATTTTATTTCCGAACTAAACCATTTAATTGTATTTTAATCGGTTATTGAACATCTGTATCACATGAATTTATCGTTTAACTGTTCACTGCCCTGAGTCCTTCGGGAGTAGGGCGGTATATAAATTTAATAAATAAAAAATAAATAATAAAAAAAAAATAAAACAAGCTCCTCCCAGCATAATCACCTTTTACTATTGTATAATATGCATGAAACGTACCACTGGAGATCTTCCATAGGCAGCTGCCGCAGCAGCAGCTGCGGCTGCTGCACTCATCTGAGGAGAGATGTTATGCAAACCCGCATATGCGGCTCCAGGACTGGTCAATTCACCATTCATTCCAGCATGGGGTACTATTCCAAACGGGGCAGGATAAGGGCACGGGACTGCCATGGGTGTTCTTAATCCTGAAGCTACAAAAGTTAAGAAACGGGAGAAAAGGAAAAGCTATTTACAAATCGTATCGTAAGAAAATGCTGGACTGAGGAAAGGGAAATTCAGGTGGGTAAGAAAAGAAAAAACAAGCTGTACATTACAAGGATTCTGTACTGGATTATCCCAGTTTTTAGAGGGCTAAAATAGGGTGTCATAGTTCCTTTGCAAATTTACTCAAAGAGATTCTTCCTAAGTCCTGCATGATTGAAGAGGTCCCAAATAAAATTGAAGGAATTGGACCTAGGATCATGGAACTGGAAGAAGCTATTTAAGTTCAGTGGAGGAATTCAAACGAAGAAATCCCTGCCCGGGGGGCTATCTAGTCTTCTACATATGGAGAAGAATGAAGTTCACCACCTCCCTAGTCAACTGTTTCCCCTATTGAATTGCTTTTTCTGTTAAAAAGTATTACCTTACATTTGACTGATATCTGTCTTCTTGTAACTAAAAACTATAATTTCATCATCAATCAGACCTGGTGCTATTTAATGTAACGTTCTTTTAGGAATGAAAAGAATGATAACATATTTCTGCTTGGTCTTTTCAAAACTGAAGATACTCATTTTCTCCCTTTCTTATTAAATGGCTTAATTTCCAGGCTTTTGATCCTTTTTGTTACTCTTCTTTAAACTTTGTTTGAACCCTTTTTTAAGCTGAGGTTTCCCAAATCCCTATCAATCCTTTGACCACTGCTAAGTGGGACACATTTTTCTTGGCAGAAGAAAAAGAGCCATATTTCATTATCTGTTAGTATTTTAACATTGAGTAGTTGGTACCCTGATTTTTTTTCTCTTCTTTTTATTTTTAAAATAAATTGAAAACATTTCTTTTGTAGTTCTTTTGTAGTTCTCAACAACCTACACTAATCTCAACATACATTCTCAGTAGTCCTTCTGACACCTTTGTGCTGTGAGGTACCCGGTATAGTTTGTTTTATTTTATTTTCAGATAGCACATCCTAAAATAATGCAGCTAGACTGACTCCTATTTTTTTCCTTGGATTTTTAAATTTAAACACAGAGATCCTTTTTAAGGACTTTCACGCATCCTACTAGCTTTCTTCCTTGAAATCATACATATTGCTAACAATATTGGAGTTTATCCTTCCAGTTAAAAATGCCATATTCATAAACAAAAGAAATGTTGACTCAAATGTGCTTTTTTTTTTTCTTTCAAAAGGCAACTGGACTGTTTTTTATTTGAGGAAGAAGATGTTTTGCTTGTTATCCAAGAAGCTTCATCAGTTGTGTAAGAAGCAAAATGCTTCTTCCTCAAATAAAAAACAGTCCAGTTGCCCTTTGAAAAAAAAATGTCTACAGACATTTCCTATATTGAGTGCAAATAGCAAATTGTTTTTTTACACAGAGTTATTCAGACACAATTTTTCTCCTATAATGTGGAGTAGAAAAACTAATTCTGTTTTTGAACAAGTTTGTAAGAAATATCCCTGTCTAGGTGAATTTCACTCTTTCCTAATCGGATTCCCCCCAGATGTGTTGCGTTACAGCTCATATAATCTTCAATCATAATGGTAGTTAGCTATGCTGATTACAGATTACAGAAGTTGTAGATCAGCCCATTTGGACAATGTCAGACTAGAAAAACCAGATGAGACTTGCCCAAGATGAGGTAGCAAATCTAAGGAAGACATAAAATCTGACCTTAGATCTACATTCAATACTCTACAGTTGTGTGCATGCAACAAGCAGCATATACTTGACAGACAAATCTACCCTTTCTCCTCTCCAATTACATTTACTAACCTAATGGATCAACTCCTGGTGGCTTTCCAGGAACAGGCCTTAATCCAGGTGTAGAATTGCTTCCGGGTGTTGGAGCATCAGTACGTGGAGTTGGGGTATTTGATTTAGACACAGGGGTGGTGGATTTCTCATTCTGATATAGAAAGAAGCAGGTTTTATGCAAAAAATCACAGTGAATGAAACTTGCACGAGTTGATTTTATTAAGATCTACACTGGTGTACTTTTTAGTACACCAATGTAGGCATTAAAACAAGGAACACATGTATGATGTAGCACTTCTTTGGCTATTATAATGAATACTAAACCATTGCATTATTTGAACGAAAGAATTTTGTTATTTCATACATTTCCTTGCCACTCGCCATCCAGAACAAGTTGCCAAGTTGAATGATTGCCCAAAGAACAGAATAAAGAACAGAACTAACGAACAATATTTCATTTAAGGAACATAACAGAGCAAACAATATTTCATTTAACAAAATGCAGGATATTGTATTATCCAATAACAGTGCAACCTGCAGTTGGTTGTGCTAACAATAGAGTTCAAGCAAATTGCATGATAGAAGCTGAGACAGTATTGAGAAATAACAGTGGTTGTTTGAATCTAAATCTGCAAAATATTAATGGAATATTACGCTCATGGGAATTCAGCCTTATTTACTGTTAACATGTAATATGAAATTAATAATATTCAAACATCAGCTTTTTCTAAATACTCAGAATGTGAAAAATCCCTTTACCTAATTTTTAAACTAGAACATGGTATTATAACCACACAACATAACCAAAACAAGCAATACCTTTAAAACTCCTGTATTACATTACTTCAGTTCTTTAGATTGTCACAATTCCTTTGCATATTTGCTTCGCAGATTATGCATATTTACCTAGAGCCTATCTAAAACTGAATAAAATGAGACATAGAATCACAGAATTGGAAGACGCCTTTTAAGCTCCACGCGGCAGTTAAATGAAGGCATCCCTGCTGGATGGATATCCAACTTCTGCTTGAAATTGTGCAGCAGGAAGAAGTTTAACAATCTTCCTAATTACAGTATATACTATGCTTATAGTCAACTCTTTTTATTAGAGTTGATTTCTTTTCTTTACATTAAATAGGAATCCATCTTCTGTATTTTTGAATTTGTAAGAAAATATAGTCTAACCTTAGAAAAAGTTAATTAATTAAGTTATTAATTTCCTGAAATTGCAACAGTGTTGCTTATCTCCTGGTTGAGACCACCAGCCCTATACTCTTTTTTTAGGGGGTGGCAGGGGGATTACTGGCGACTGCCTAGACAAGTCCCTGCAGTTTTCTTGGCAAGGTTTTTTGGAAGTAGTTTACCATTGTCTCCTTCCTAGGGCTGAGAAAGAGTGGCTGGCCCACAGTCACCCAAACTGGCTTTGTGCCTAGTACAGGATCAGATCTTACATTCTTTCAATTTCTAACTTGGTATCTTAACCTCTACACAAAACCAGCTTTCTTCTATTATTAACTCAATTTTCAAGGAAAATATTATTGGGTAAAGTTTGAAAATGCTGGATTATCAAAATTCATGTAACAAGCATTATTTGAAGTATATGCCAGAAGATGACAACGGCAAGACATTTCTGCATAATTACAGAAAAACAGGGCGGTATCATTTGTGTTATTAAGAGTTAAACTTGACTTGGAGATGTTCCTTTAATAATTAAGCGTTACAGCTTTAAAAAAAAAAAGTTGAATGCTATTTATGAAATTTGTGTTTGACCCTCCTTAGAAGGTGTGACAATTTTGTAACACCTTTAAAAACTGCCACCAAAAGACTTTAAAAACTGCCACTAAATTGCACGCCTCAGTCTTAAATATTCATGTGAAAATCTTAGATGAAGAGACTAGTTGTGAGGAAATTGTAGCAGATCGGGATCCTAGAAAAACAACTAGTCGCTCTCATGCAAGTTCATATGCACACACAGAATATCAATCAAAGGAAGTCAGTACTGTTCTTGGTTTGCAAGCAGCCTTTCTCTAAATTGTGACTTGTGCAAGAAAAGAAAGGCTATTGTAAATGACATATTATTTCTTAGGCAGAATATGACTGTAGCTGAATATAGCCAAGTAACACAAATAAAGCCCAGAACCAAATCACAACCAAGCAGGAAGCTAAAATTACTGTAAATTGTCATTCCAAAATAAAATAAAATAAGGTTCAAAGAACCCCTGTGTACTCTTATTTATTCACAGAATAGCGAGCTTCCTGACAGGAAAAAAAATACAATAAAAGAGAGATACATTATTTTCAGACCTGGCTAGCTGAATAAATACTTTCTATCACTCCAAAAGATCCTGAGGTGCAAAATATATATTTTTTGGGTAGAAATATATTGAACTTAGTGTTATATTATGATGTACTACTGCGACACATCTCATTATCTTCCACCTCAAGTTAGATACCCAACAGTGCACACACAGTTATGAAGATGAATGTGGATTGTACAGTCACTTACAAGGCTAAGTTCTTTGGATTTGGAAGAAGGAGTGCTGCTTGAAGATGCTATTGAGGCTGGGCTAATTGGTGCATCTTTCTTGAGTAGGCGAGCCTTGTCCAAGCCGTTCTCCCTTGGAGAATGTGCTGGGCTTCCTCGTGGAGATGACGGATCCTAAAAAAGAAGCGTAATGATTATCAAGGTCTCCTACTTGTTCTAGTGAATAACTTATGGCTCCTTTGTGACTGCATCCCATAGTGAAGTTCATGAATGGTATACTATATTCCCCTGCCTGCATAAATCATTATTCACAAAGAAATCATACTTCCATCTCAAGATATGGATTAATACAATGATATACCTTCTTACTACAGCAAAGCAAAACTATTTTTATGTTTTATTTGTTATATTGATTCGCCACCAATCTCAGCACAAGGCGAGTCTGGGTGGCTTACAAAGTTAAAAGCAGTAAACCGTAAAAATAAAAGTTTAGTGAGGGTAAAAAGATGGGGAGGGAGGGAACAAGGTGTGCAGGGAGTGAAGTAGGATCTGCTATTAGTGTATCAGCCACCTGCAGTGTAGCACTCCCCCATTTTCTAAGCATCCTCAATGTTACCTGAGGAATACATGCAATAAATTATGCCTCCCAAAATAAAATTGCACATACCTCATTGGATACATCAACCACCAAGTTATCATCACTTTTTTCACCATCACTATCCTGCATTGAAGAAGAAAACAGCTAAGCACCCAAAAACACTTGCTTGTCAAAACTATACTTTTCATTTAAATATCAAAAGCTCTAGAAATGCAATGCAAAATGGGGAACAACATCAGCTGGGCCTTTTTAAAACTCATTTTAATCCATATAGCTGCCCTTGGGCTGTAATACAACAAGCCACAGTTATATTTTTTAAATGCAGTTAGTAGATCATTGCTTCTGGAGTAATACAGACTAGAGGATGAATCAAAATTTGGATGAGCTTATAAAAAAGGAGCTTGGGAACACCAATCTCATCAGATTGCTCGTCAGGAATTTTAAGCTGGCAATGAATATCCCTCCCTTTCTAATTTAGCATGTTATGTTTCTGGAAGTTGCAATTGGATGTTGCAAATGCAGGATCTGAAGAGATAACTGAGTAAAGAACAGGAATCAGTCAGTGCTTATATTATAACAAAATATTTACTTGTTTGGCAGACCTAAATGTGTTGGTATTGGCTAAACACTTTAAAACCTGATTATCTGTGAGATCACCTCTCTCATCGCAAACTTCTCTGAATGTTGATATCTGCAGAAAGACATTTCTGGATAGAAAAAACGCTTGTCTATCTGGTGTGCGGGAGAGGACTTCCTAGTGCATCACTCCTAGGTTATAGAACAATTTTCTTGAGAAATGCATTTGGCATTTTTTTAAAAAAATAATAAAAATTAACCCCAACATTTAGAAGATCAGTAATTACACATTTATTTTAGTCTGTTAATTGTGGGTTACTTTTAATATCAGGTTTTTGTTATTTTTTAAAAATTAACTGCTCGCTTAAACAGAAAGGCAGAATATAAATTTAAGATGTATAAAAGAAATGCAACAGCCTTAGGAAAGTTTGCAGGTTTGTCAAAGAGAGTACTGGGAGATGGTACCATTTCCATTTTGGCATGTTTTTCAATATGGAAGGCATTTGTGTTGAGGAGAAAAGCCAAGCTTGTTATATTTTCTTTTTCCTGACCTAAGTTCAGCTGAGAAGGGTTTTTGGAGACAAAAGACAGGATCCCTTTGTGACTGTACAGAACAGCCTAAAACTCTTTGGGGTGAAATTGGTGCATCCTTATCGGCAGTATAAAATAACAAATAATAGGGAAAAATATACTGTACATGGTTTCACTCACATAACGAGTTGCTATTTCTTTTTCTTCTGTCTTCTGTTTTTTACTTTCAGAAGAGTAATCTGTTGAGTTTCTGTGCTTCTCGGAGGCTCTAAAACTTGCTGATGGAGATACAGATGAGCTCTAAAATGAGAGGGAAAGAGAAGGAAAGATGACTGATGGCCCAGTCTTCCAGCTTTGCTTATATCACACCCCGATGAGAGGACAAAAGCTATGCCAGCATGGACAGAGCAATCTACGCCTTTCTAAGATAAGCAGATATAAATGATCTCTCCATGAGAGCTGCTCCTGGATCAACACAGCACAACCAAAATGCTAGTCTACCACTTCAGAATCAGGTTGCAGTTACAAACAGAGCCATCTGACTTTTATTGAAAGGAATAGGCTGCTGGCATGCTTACATTACTTGAAAAGTAGACCTGAAACACAACATGGCAAAGTGGAACCATTTCTTGTGAACAGATCTCTGAAAGGAAACGTTTCCAGGTTATCGTTGCTATAAGCTAGTGAAACCGGTTACTAGAGTCCCCAGAGGATGCAATTCCTAATAGGCATCGTAGTTTTCTGATGTCAAATGGAAAAAACTATGCTAGTTACTTTTCAAGTAGCCACTTTTCAGTTTGTTACATGAAAGATAAAACTAGGGTGATTCTGCCCCAGCAGATCCATGTGCTGGTGCAGGTATTTTTGTGTTTTGGTTTCGGTACAAAATCTGAGAGAAAACACTATTTCCTCTGATGTGTGAATGCGGCACAAAAGTTAGTGCCACAATACATACACACACAATCCCCCCCCAGCCAAAACCCCACACTGAAATGCTTATAGACCCACAAACCCACACAAGCACATATACAAACTATCCAGCAAACTATATATTAATAATACCATACTAGCATTAGTAAATTTTCTGCAAGATACAGGACACGTATGAAAGAAATAAAGAAAGAATTGGAACTTTTATTTGTTAAAAAAGGACCACTTCTACTACGACATGGATTACTGAAAAACAATTAATCAGAGATTCATTGGGTTGCAAAACACCATTTCAGATCCTTCACTCAGTGGAATGGAATCAAAATTAAAGCATCCCTAAGAGGTGACTATCTATCTACCTTTTCCATGACCTTCTAGTGAAGGAGTGCACCCCTCCTCTCTAAACAAATTGGTTTCATGGTGAAACTGTTCCTTCTTCTAACTTAATTGCATTATTCTGCACTCTGCACTTCATAAAACAGAGAACAGTACGTGATAGACATCCTCCAATGTAGAAATACAAAGCAATCTGTTTAACTCAGCCAAAATTAACTTTATAGTTATTAGTGAACCTTTCTGAATAATTAAAAACTAAGGACATAACCAACATTAGATGGGTGGAAGAAAATGATGCAATCAATATTTTTTTCAACTTTTTGTGTTCCAAGTCCTTGATTACATTTCCTTCATGTAAGAATATCATGCCCGTTCAAACTTTGCAACAAAGATATCAAAAACTAAACACTAACAATGTATTGTTTTGTACAAAGAAACATGAGATGCATACAGAAAGTGTGAATCTGAATACATATATATCCTATGATTCATGTTTTAGCATTAGTTGACAGAAGCGATTTCCAAGTGGTCTGGTCCTAGGCTGCACCAGTAACGTAACGGAAATAAAAACATAGATTGGATCATAAAAATTATATCAGAAACATACAATTTTGGCGTACCTCTTAATAAGTATGATTTATGTATATTCCATTTTCCATTCCTAGATAATAGCTTTATTTCCCCCATCCTTGTTATTTCTTAATATTATATTGAGAGAGTTTGATTAAAGAAGGGATCAATAGAAAGATGTTTTAAGCTTCCTTTATTTATAAGAAGAAACATTTAGAAGCAGGGCCAGTTCCTTCTATCCCAGTGCTATTAAAATCTGTAGCTTTTTTACACATCTTTATGCAAATTGTCTTATGCATGTCTTAAAAATACCCTTGCTCCATTTATATTCATTGTACAAATGGAGAGAAGACAGATTATAATTTGAATTCAATTCACTATGACTCATCTCTCTCTTTCCCTTTGTAATTGGCTGCAATAAAGGAGAAAACTAATTACTGAATGACAATTAGAATGATGGTTTAAGAGCCAAGAGTAAACTACCACTCTGATTTCAACCCAAGTATTTATTTTCATAAATTTGAAATAACATAGATATATTTTTCTCAATCTAGTTAGCTTCACTGCTACAAAGAGTGTTGCGATCTCTGATTGTGGTGCTTAATAAAATTATAATTTAGAACACCCTACTAGTGTGATAAAGTAGCTAATTATGATTAGCTGTTTAAAGGATGAGCTGCACACTGTGCCGATCTATGTTGCTCAGTAGCTTAACAATTTGGAACATGTGTAGACAAATATGTATTTGCAAGGAGTGCTCTTGTTATGGTACCTGAAGCCTGACCTTGATATCAGAGTATAATAAGCAGAGAGAGGCAGTTCTGAGAAAAAGAAAATCATTTTAAAATGAGCATATTAGCTTTCTGATGAGTTCAGAAAGCCAGGCTGGGAGTGTCTAAGAGAAGATTGCGTGCATTTGAATTTCGACAGAAGTGGTATGACAATTATATCATTACCATTTTTATTTCATTTTTTTGTTTCTAAGACATGGCACACAAATAGGTGTGATTGTAGGAGAAGAGCGATAGAGCTGGGGGGGAGGGAATGTGGAGTAAAACACATCATCAGTTTAGAGCAGGGGTCTCCAAATTTGGCAACTTTAAGACTCGGGAATTCCTCAGCCAGCCAGCCAAGTCTTAAAGTTTCCAGGTTTAGAGTCCTTGCATTGCCAGAAGAGATCCACGTCCAGCCCCCTTGAATTCCCTCAATCTTAATCTAGCACTAGTTTAGCACTGATGGTTAGTTGAGCAGATACTTATGTATAGGCTTCAATAAATCATTTATGCTGCAATCTGCACAAATGGTTTTGATTCTTTGTGCCTCCACTTGATTTCTCTATGCAGTAGGTATGAAGTTGTATCAAGAAACCTGAGTGACATCAATAATTGACAGGAAGGATAGCCACACTAGTTCCGGAATCATGAATTCTACTTGTCAGGCTACAATTTAATACCATAGTGAAAATAATATTTTTAGATACACAGGAGCTAATTTTAAATACAGGGCAAAGCAATGCTAAGCCATATGGGTAGACAGTATAAAGTGACTGACAATATAAAGGTAGTCCTTGACTTCATTTAGTGACCGTTCAAAGTTACAGTGGCACTGAAAAAGTGACTTATGACCGTTTTTCACACTTATGACCATTGCAGCATCTCCATGGTCACATCATCAACATCTGGATGCTTGGCAAGTGACACATATTTATGATGGCTGGGGTCATGTGATCCCTTTTTGTGATCTTCTGACAAGCAAAGTAAATGGGGAAACCAAATCCACTTAACAACCATGTTACTAATTTAAGAACTGCAGTGATTCACTTAATTACTGTTGCAAGAAAGGTTGTAAAATGGAGCAAACTCTCTTAACAAATGTCTTGCTTAGCAATAGAAATTTTGGGCTCAATTGTGATTGTGGGTCAGATGCTGGATTATAGGTTCCAAAGTCAGATGGAGTTCAATATGTTGCGGAAGAAGAATTAAGGATCTTTTGATGAATTAAGGATCTTTTGACAGGGTCAAATTACTCTCTTTGCAACATCTAGTTGCTGATGTGCCATTTGAGAAATAAAAATCTGAAGCTGCAAAAACAGAAACAGAGTGGGAATATGAGAAAGTTCAACACAGCAGAAGAAGAAATGAATTAATGACATTTTAGGCTTCAGCAAATTGAAATGGACTGGAACTGGACACTTTCAGTCAGAAGATCATTTTTGTGTAACAATTATCCAAGGTTTTCCTCTGACCACTGATACAGAAGAAAAAGATGTTTTAAGGTTACTTACATTCAGTCTGAAATTGACAGAATATCTAAGCAAGATGTGCTGCTTGTGTTTAGAGACCAGAATTGCCAAAATTGGAAATAGTAAGAAGGAAAACATTATTGGATAGTGTAGATTTGGAAATAGACTTGAATCGGATCTGTTTCTGCCCATCCTATGATTTCTTTGTTGTTAAGGCATTCTTCAGTCACCAAAATGATGCCTCCTAGACACAGCCAGCACTAGATAAGTTACCCCAAAATAAATTACATTAACTGTATTATTTAGAATGAACTAAGGCTGGTGTGATCCAGTCCAAATCTGGCATGAAAACCTATTACGTCTTAACCTTAAACCATCACTGTATTTCTTTGAAAAGTAAGTGTGAGGGACAAAAAGGTTATAAGAAGGTAATATTATGAATACTACTTTGATTTCCTGAAAAAAAAGTGGAACAGAAAATTTTGATTGTAAATGCATCTCTCTCACTCTGTTTTATGAATTCCATGGAAGAAGGTTCATATACTATATTATAATGTAACTTAATATGAAACTGGCTGGTTACAGATCTGGTTGATACTCATGACTCGGCTGAAGACTTGGTGGCCGCCTGGGATAATGCGGCCGCCGGGGCTTTGACCGCATCGTGCCTTTGCGGCCTCTGACCTGGCACCGAACTCACCTAGATCCTTGGTTCTCTGAGGAGCTGAGGGAGATGAAGTGCCGGAAAAGACGCCTGGAGAGTGGCTGGAGGACCAGCCGTTCCGAATCCGACCGAACACTAGTGAGGTCTCATATTAAGACCTACCTAGTGGCGATAAAAGCGGCAAAATCTAGCTATTTTGCCGCTCTTATTGCGTCATCAGATAATCGCACAGCCACCCTGTTTAGGGTGACCCGCTCCCTCCTCCATCTGGGAGTGCGGGATGATCCCTTGCAGGGTCGAGCTGAGGACTTTGTGCAGTATCTGTATGATAAGATTGCTCAGATTCGGGAAGGTCTGGCCTCTGACTGGGTAAGCCCAGATGGGATGATTGAGGCAGGTCTTGAGAGTGTTACCTAGAAAGAGTTTGATCCTGTGGCTCCCGAAGACGTGGACAGGATTCTGGGATGGCTGAACGCAACCACATGTTTATTGGACCCATGTCCCTCCTGGTTGGTGCTGGCCTCCCGGGAGGTTACATAAGGCTGTCTCCAGAGGATTATTAATGCTTCTTTGAGTGAGGGTGTCCTGCCGGCCACTTTGAAAGAAGAGGTGGTGAGGCCCCTCCTCAAGAAGCCCTCTCTGGATCCGGCTGTTTTGGCTAACTATCGTCCAGTCTCCAACCTTCATTTATTGTGAAGGTTGGTGAGAATGTGGTGGCGCGGCAGCTTCCACAGTACCTGGATGAAGCTGTCTATCTAGACCCACTACAGTCTGGCTTCAGGTCTGGGTACAGCACAGAAACGGCATTGGTCGCATTGCTGATGATCTCTGGAGGGCTCGGGATAGGGTCTGTTCCTCTATCCTGGTTCTGTTAGATCCCTCAGCGGCTTTTGATACCACTGACCATGGTATCATGTTGCACCGGTTGAAGGGGTTGGGGGTGGGGGGCATCGTTTTGCGGTGGTTCTCCTCCTACCTCTCTGACCGGTCGCAATCTGTACTGGCAGGGGGGCAGCGGTCGACCCCGAGGCACTTTGTTTGTGGGGTGCCGCAAGGGTCGGTCCTCTCACCCCTTCTGTTCAACATTTATGTAAAGCTGCTGGGTGAGATCATCCGTGGCTTTGGGGTGGAGTTCCATCAGTACACTGATGACACCCAGCTGTACATCTCCACCCCAGCACCCCAACAATGCCCTTGAAGTGATGTCCCGGTGCCTGGAGGCCCTGTGGGCCTGGATGGGGAGAAACAGGCTCCGACTCAACCCTTCCAAGACTGAGTGGCTGTGGCTTCCGGCATCCCGATATAGCCAACTGGTGCCATCGTTGGTTATTGGTGGTGAATTACTGGTCCCCACGGAGAGGGCTCGCAACTTGGGCATCCTCCTGGATGCACGGCTGTTTTTAGAAGAGCATATGATGGCCGTGGCCAGGGAGGCTTTCTATCAGGTCCTCCTGGTATGCCAGTTGCGTCCCTTTCTGGATCGGGACTCCCTACGCACAGTCACCCAGGCACTCGTCACTTCCTGCCTGGACTACTGCAATGCTCTCTACATGGGGCTCCCCTTGGGGTGCACCCGGAGGCTCCAGTTAGTCCAGAATGCGGCCACGCGGGGGACTATGGGAGCGACAGGGCAGTCCCATGTGACACCTCTCCTGCACGAGCTGCACTGGCTTCCTGTGGTCTTCCGGGTGCGCTTCAAGGTGTTGGTGACCACCTTTAAAGCGCTCCATGGCTTAGGGCTGGGGTATCTACGAGACCGCCTTCTGCCACCAATAGCCTCCCACCAGCCAGTTCGCTCGCACAGAGAGGGCCTCTTCAGGGTGCCATCGGCCAGACAATGTCGGCTGGCAACCCCCAGGGGGAGAGCCTTCTCTGTGGCAGCACCTGCCCTCTGGAACGACTTACCCCCAGAGTTACGCATGATACCAGACATCTGGACTTTTCGTCAGGCCCTGAAAATGCATTTATTCCACCTAGCTGGACTGGCTTGATCCCATCCTCTTGGTTTTAATTGAATTTGAATTTGGTTTTAATTGGGTTGTTTTTAAATTGTTGGGCTGAAATTACTTAATGTCTTTTAAATTGTTTTTAAATTTTATATTGTTATGTTTTACCTCGGCTGTTTACCGCCCTGAGTCCTGCTGGAGAAGGGCGGTATAAAAATTTAAATAAATAAATAAAATCCAACAGAATGAACCTGAAGTAGCAAATTCTCATTTTCTAAATATCATGTGAGTGAAAACTCAAATATTGAAAAAAATATGTTCCAAATACAAGAAATTATAGTAAAATACACAACTATAGTATCATATATCTTTATTTTAGGACTAATATTTTGTCCTAAAATGTTCCATTTTGAAAAATTACTGATTTTTTATAGTGTGCTGGAATTTCTGCAAATACACGTGTTTTCTAATTTAAAAATCATTTTTAAAATGAATTAGATTTTGACCATTGATATAGTAGGACTTGCACACAGTATTGCTTGCTTGTACCTACAACATATTTTTTTTACTTCATAGGCTAAGCTTAAACATTCTGAGAAGTTTCCACATTCCTTTAATTATTGCAATATGATTAATTAAATGCACTGTCATGACAAGACCTGTTTTCTGTTGTTTGAAAACACAGAAATATCACTGTATTGTTATTTTAAAATACTTTCTATATGCTGCTGGTGGGAAATGAATTAATTACTAAAAGAACTGAATTAGCAAAGATCAAGTAGTATGCTGCTAGCAGACCTGTGGTTTAAATACAAACCCCATTCCCTCCTCCCCCATTTTTATATTTCATATTTCCTGAAAGAAGCAGCCATATCATCTTCCTAATTTTGTTTTCATATCAAACATGCAATTAAGTCTAGCAAAGGCAATAGGACTTTTGCAATTAGGTCTGGCAAAGGCAATCGGACAAAACAATTGGTCTTGGGTCAATCTAAGAGTCAAATTACTTCCTTCATCCTTTATGGAGATTTAATTTCTTATATGAATGTTCCACGCTCATTACCCGGAAATCTTAATCAAAGATTAAGACACACATCTTTTTAAAAGCATACATGAAATTACAGTGGGTTATTAGCTAATACTACAGACACCAATAGCTATATTTAGAGGGTTTTTTTTCTATCTGGTTTGATAAGACTAAGCATTTTTTATCTTTATCATCACAGTTACAATAACTATGTCAGGACTATTTAATGACTTATGGCTATAAACCGTCTAGAGTTAACTCAGCGAGATGAACAGCACAAAAGTTTAATAATAAATTAAAAAATAAATAAATGACATTTCCATCCATATGGTATCTCTATAGCCAATCCAGTCTCTTGCTAAGGTACTTGATTTCTATGATACGTTAAGCGTATTATAAGAGGAACTACTTCATTTAGAAATGTTCACACTGACCCAGCATAGTGAGAGTGCAATACCACCAATTAGGGTGGGTGTAAATGTGATCTACAGGATGGTACTAATCAGACCTATGAATGGAGTTGGTACACTGTCTGTTAATATAATTTTAGATTTCAGCACATTGATGGTAACAAGTCCCATTATGACTGTGCTCATTTTTCCTGATCATTAACAAGGTGATAGAACCTCTCTTAGAAAGTCATAAATATCTCATCAGCATGAGGGCAAGCATCGATGTCCTGTCTGCTTGCAATAATTAGTCCTTCAGATCACTTGAACAAGCCAAAAATTATTATTACCCTTCAACCCCCAATGTCTGCTGAAGATTACTTACATTAACATGCATGGCTCCAAGGGCAATGAAGGGAGGAAAGCAATACAGCTGAATAAAGAACAAACTAAGCAACTGGCTTTTGCCAAGCCATGCTGTTCAGCCATTTGATAAAGCATCAGGCAGTTGACCTCAGGTGGGCATAGAAGAAAAAGTAAGGCAATGAAATTAGTACTAGAAATAATGACTAAAGGCAGGCAGGGAGTCTTCCATGCAATAAGGCTGGGAACTCAAAACCTCTGCAAAGTGTAATCATTCCCTTGTGAAGCTTTACAGCACTGGGACAATGATGTATTTAGAGTGCAATAATTAAAACAATAATTCCCAACAAAGTCAGGATTATGAGATAATTGACCATCCTGAGGTATTAAACAAACCCTAGTAAAAGCCAAGGATGCTCAGCTCAATGGTCAATTACACCATAATTATCTGAATGACATTATTGTGGTTGTAAACCCTGCTCAAAGTATAAAAGAAACACTAAAAAGTGATAAAGTATGCGCAGCAGGAAAATGACCTTCAAAGAAAGCTATGTGGCTGATTTTGCACTTCCGCGGAGGTTTTCCACAACGAAATGCATTGCTGACGGATTCTGTTTTACTCTGAAGTAACATCATGCAAAATAATTTGACCTTTGGAGTGTAAATATATTTGAAGCCACTTGGGCATTGGTGTCTATCCCTTCTCATTCATAAACAACTCACCTATGCCTGGATCCTTTTTCCTTGCTTTCTCAGATAATTAGATTGATGCTAGTAATTCAAGGACATGATCATTACTTTTTAATAGAAACTCTGGTTTTTAAGAGGTGGCATTTGATGTTTATATGGCATTTTATCCACTAATTAACTTCACTAATGGCTGATTAAGTGAAATTAATTAATTAACAGGGAACAAAGTCCTATATAACAAGAATATGAATCTTCCCTTCTATAAAGTTGATGAATTTTGGAGAAAAAAATAAGTTTTTTTCCCCTTTTTGTTTGCTTCTATTTAGAAAACCCACATAAGGCAAATTGCTAACAAAGTGGCACCAACAACAGCATTGCATAATAATAGGATGGGGGGGGGGGAAATCTCAGAAGGCCTCAAGAGCTCAGGTGTGATAGCTGACATTTAGAGATTTGTATGGGAGACCTCCAAGGAATTGCAGGGCTTGGGCTAAACTGGAAAATAAATTTAAAAAAGAAAGAAAAATCTTGCCAAGAAAACTAAATGAATTCATCCATGAAGTTACAAAGAGAGTTTGCTTTTTTAAAACAAAACAAAACACATTTATTTAATAAATTTATCTTATGTCTTGATCACCTGTATAGCCCATACAGATGGTTTAATTTTCACAACTAAGTAAAGAATACCAGCTTTATTGTATAACACAATTCTAATAGTGGATCCTTTGGTTCCTCCTGAGGCGCAGGGGTACAGAAGACAGCTTAAAGCTGCAGTTAGGGTCACTGCCAGGATGAATGTTTAATGTTCTTAATCCTTTTACAGGCCAGTTTCCTCTACAATTGTGGACTTGAAAACAGGCAACGCCGCTGAGGTACAGTTACTCCAGTACTGAAAATGTGAAAGTCAACGGAGGGTGGAAAAGTAATCAACCATGCTTGAAATATTGCAGTGAAGGGAATCCAAGACCTCAGCAGCAAAGCTGTGGGAAAGAGTAATTGGAACATCATCATGGGGTGGAAAGCTAATAGAAATAAAGCGACACAAGATAATAATAAGGATCTCTGCAGAAGGAAACAAATGGAAAGAACTTCCCCTGTCCAAAAAAACACCCCTTCTCTATTTGTTAGTGATAAAGAACTTGTTACATTAGTGCCACATACAGTAAAAGGACAAAATGCCCAGGAATCACAGTCTTGACAGGCAGTTTGTTTGTTTTTAATGACTGCCTTGTCTGGTGACTATTCAGAGTTACGATGGTGATGAAAAAGTAACTTTACCACCATTTATCACCTTCACAGGTCTGTAAAGCAAAGAAAGGCAGAAGCCCAGATGCGGTTTTACTTAGTGACCATTTTGTTTAATGAAGGAGCTGCCAGTTCCAGTCATGGTAGCTAACTAAAGACTGCCTGTATCTGCATGTATCTGTGCACATGGAGAGCTTTGGCCCTGTTTCTTGCACGTGATGTGCACACTGGTGTCTTCCATGAAAGGAAAGTATTTTGCAACTATATAGTGCTTTCCTAATACACACTTCCTTTTCCTTTCTGGTTGCATGGATGGCAAAGTTCTGCACACATAAGTCTTTGCGCAAGTTTCAGAGGAGTTGGTGTGCAGTCAGTGTAGGTAAAAGCTAATAAATCTAGGCAACAGATACAAACACAATTTCAAAAAAGAGAAAAAGCCTGGGGATCAAGAAAGTGGTGGCTGATTTGAGGAAATAACATGTCTAGACACAAAGAAGGGCTGTAACAATCTCAAAAGTTACAGGATGTCATTGTTGCTTGAACATCATGAGTTTACACACACAAACCAATTCAATATAAGTAAGAGCTGCCTGGGATGACCTGTTGGTTGCTGCAGTGAAAGGGGTACATAAAATAGGGACAGTAGAATCTGGTTTATTAGGATTATATTCTATATACTTGATCCAAAATATCTAGGAACCAGGATATGAATAACGCCTTCCCGTATCACCTGTTACCTGTCTTTTTAATTGGTAATGCCTGAACTTGGAATCCTGCAAACTAAGCCTAAATGTGGAGGTCAACTAAAATTTAACACTGACTGAGATATAATCAAGCCACAATTTAACTGTAGATTTCAAAAGGAATATCATGTATGTAAGCCTATCCAGCACCAAAGATGGAATAATCCCAAAGTCGGAGTATTTCAAAACCCAGCACCACACAATCTTGTCAGGGTTCATTTGAACCTTGCTGTTCCCCATCCTAATCCTCACAGCCTCCAGGAACCAGGATAAGACAGCCAGAGCAATGGTTAATTTGCCGAGGACAAAGATGCACAATTGGGTATCATTAGTACATTGATGATACCCTACCTTACAGTGACGGATGATCTCACCCAGCATTCTCATGTAGATGCTAAATAAGAGAGCAGACAACACTAACTCCTGCAGAACCCCACACATCCATACTATGCACTGTAGTAGTTCATGAAAATGTAGCATTTTTCCCCTGATATTGATGAACAACAATGACTCATTGATTATGGAAAGAATTGCCAATGTATATTTGTGGGCTAATGGTCCATAGGCTAAACACAACTTCTGTTTTCACCCACTTTGGAAGAGTGATCAGTAGGAAGAATTTTGTTCCAAGACTGTAGCTAATGGCAACTTATTTGACTGATCATTCAAAACTTGGTTGTTGCTACGGAAAATGAAACTCTCTTGCTCTGGCTAAAAAGAGAACACCCAGAAATAAGCTTTGCTATATACAATAAACAAATGGCAGTCTGCCTGGAAAACCCTGTATTTCAAATAACAGAACATGGATTTGGGAATTACTTGTTAACGAAATACGAGGTTTCAAGAGTTAAGATTAAGTATTCTTACATTAAAAGACAAGTGTTTTTTTTTAATTTATATATGTGCCAATTCTGTTTTACTGATTTTTTTATAAAAGAAAAATTCCCATCAAAACCAAACATGGCTTGATAGTCTCCCTGGTGACTTGCCCACACAAAGTGGAAGTGAACTTTAAATGTTTTCACTTTGAGTGTGCAAGCTATTTTGCCTTGTCAAAACACGAGTGCTATGAAATACACGATGGGCTTTGCCACTCACCTTCCCTATGCAAGCTTCAGTAGGTTTAAAAAAACAGTGACCCCCCATCTAAGTTATTTGTAATGTGTTAGGAATCATGATACAGAGTTTGAAAATCCCTTCATTAAATTAAAATCAAACAGATCTTATTACAGTTTAATGCACAATATGAACTCTATAATTAGTGATTTTCTCCAGCATTGTAATGAATCTGTTCTAAACATCTCTACTATATTTAGTTATGAACTTTATTAGCATTCTTTTTTAAGAGTAACTTGTAAATAAGTTAACAGAATTTGAGTTCATTCACATGCTGTACTTTTAACTCTAGTAGATTCTCCAACTGAGTAATTATTTATTATAGCTCTACTAAATGTGTAAATAATTGGCTCATTCTAAACAATTATACACTGACTTAATAGCTAGTTTGTCTGATTTCAAAGAAAACTCCACACTACCATTTTTTTGAAGAAGAAAACAGTTCCCTTGAGTTAGTATCAGTAGCAATTATAGAACTGTAGACATATATTTTTATTGTTCTAGTGAGACAATCATTTTCAAAGTTTTTGCAGAGAAAAGGCAGATAATTTATTCCAAATGCAATTCTGAAGACATTAAGATAATCATGGGGTACAACCTTTTTTATACTTTGAACAGCTCATGAGCTTATCAAAGATTGCCCTAATAAATTGTGACAGAACTGCCTTTAGTGATGGCTTTTGACATAGTTTTAGAAATGCTGATCTAAAGCAAAGAAGAAAGCACATCCCATATATTACTAATTTTAAATAAAATTTGGTAATAGTAATAAAAATTTTATTAGATACATTATCCCCATCTGTACAGTCATACCTCACAACTTAATAAATTGGGTAAGAATTAGTCCTTCTGCAGCATGGGTGATCAAACCAGAAAGCTTTTGATTAGTCATACTATTCTCCATTATTTAAATTAGAACCAATAGTTACTACATTTGGAACAAAGGAAAATATTAAATAATTTTCAAACATTGCTTGGTTTATTATGAGCCCCATCCCAACCACAAGATCCTAAGTTCAGCCAAAATGAAAAAGAAGGAAAGGAAGAAAAAAATATGTCAGCACTGAGTGGCCAATAACTTTTTACTTCACAACAGAACAGCTGAAAAACAGGTTTTGTTGTCTACACCTCCCCAAATTTTATCAACACAGTAAGTGTCATAGTGTCATAGCTGGATATCATACATGGAACCTTCTGTTCTATTCAAATGAGTTATCTTTATAGATTCATGAAAATGTCTTTTGATGAGTACTCCATAAGAGAATCCATATTTCATTTTGCTTTTGTTAACAATGAATTATAGTAATCCCAGTAAAATAGTGTTCTGGCATATATTCCTACATTATATAATTTGTGAGGGTCAATCCAGCTGTTACAATCACTTTTCAAGGAAAGGGGATTTAATGTGTTAGTATTATAGCTCTTAACACTCGAGCTGAGCTTTTCTTAGCTTTATTCTTAACGTTCTCATAATGAATAGGCATTTTAAACACAACAAAATAAAAACAAAACCATAATCTGGAAGGGTTTTTGAATACTATATAGCCTCGCATTCTTCATTTTAAATAGTTTAGAAATGAAATTGTATAAACAGAAGGAGAAAAATATGCTTCGGTAGCAATCTGGCAATATCATTTTAAGGAGTGTAGACATGTTTCCAAACAAGCTACTCCAGTATACAAATAACCCAGCAGGGACAAAGATAACAATGTCTCTGGTGTAGGTTTAGATCTTTGCAAAAGTTAACATTTCATAAATGTTGTCTAGGAAACCATATCCTTAGTTATCAGACTTCAGATGTGAACTGTAGGTATCCTAGTTTGGGAGGCTTCATGAGACCTACCAGACCAAAGTGGACAATTTAAAGGTGGTTACTTTTACAGGACAAAATCCAAATTCCACTTTCTAATTATCATGTGCCATGAGTCACTGGAAGTCAAGTGGCATATAAATGTAATAAATGATGGCTTGCCACACAATAAGCCAGATGCTTGGACTGAGTTTGACATTTTTATCCCCCTATTGACCTGGTATAGGCAGATGTGGTTGTTTGATGGTGTTAAAGGTACTGTTGCAGGAAGTAAGTTGTTCCAAATAAAGCTGCCTTTTGCAACTGACTAATAGTGAATTTGTTAGTGCCAATGGGGTTCAAGTGGTACTCCAGTTATTTTGGGATTGCGCCCAAGGTGCCTATTATTATTGGCACTACTTTTGCTTTCTTTTGCCAGAGTTATTCTACTTCTATTTGCAGGTCTTTGAATTTTGTGATTTTCTCCAGTTCTTTCTCTTCTCTGTCTCCAGGTTCTGTCATGTCCACTATTCAGAATTTTTTGTCTTTCATATTGACTATTGTTATGGCTGGGGCATTATGTTGTAGGGGCCTATCCATTTGAATTCTAAAGTCCCAAAGAACTTCATTCCCCCCAACCCCCGTTTTTTGTATATTCTATGGTCCCATCAGTTCTTGATTGCAGGCAAATGGTATTTCTCAAAGATATTCCTATGCACCACTGTTGTTACTTTGTCGTGCCATTGTTTGTAGTTAGCCTGCGTAATGTTCTTGTAGCAGCTAGCTGGTGGTCCAGTTTCTTCAGCTTCTTTGCATTTGCTATCTGCTGCTGTCTTCCAGCAATATGATTATTTCTAATTGTTGTGATAGAGAGTTTGGTTTGTTTCATGTTGATATACTTTTATTTTATTTATAGTTTTTATTTTAATATGACAGTTTTATAATGCAAGCCTCCTACAATCGCTAGATGGGATGACATGCAAATGAGGGTGAAGGAATAAATAAAATAAGCAAACCTTGTCAGCCTGTATCACATAAACATAATCAACTGCAGTTTATTCAATAAAACCAGGGTTCAACCATGACTTAAAACAATATATGAGCCTAGTCTATAAATCAACAAAGAAATACCATAGCTCATGCACAGCTGGCTCTAAAGGGAGAGTTGGAAATGACTATTACATTATGAAGTGGTTCAGTTTGCTTTGCTTTGTTTTAAAATTTTAAAGTTCACTTGTAACTACTACACACAGAAAAGGCTTCTAAATTTGCATCTAGTTAAAACTATCCAGCAACTCAGTTAGCTAATGCCTCTATCCAAAGGTTCACACGAACAGACCTTGAATTGTCCAGTAAGGCCTCAAATATTCAAGCAGCAAAAATTTTGTCCTTGCACTGAAATACTATTTCCTTTCTATAAAAGGCTACTAAGCAGCACAAACTCTACCATTGTATTAATACATACATGTGTGCACACACACTCACACATAAACAGGAAGGATTAGGAGGCTCAGCAGAGCCTTGGGATTAGCTGAAGTGCAAAAAATCCAGGGAAATTAAGTCTACGGGGAAGGGCAGAAATACTGGAGATTCCTATGATGACTTAATGTCTTCAGCAATTATGGAATGTAAAGGGAAGGGGGGGGGGGGGGGAGAGAATGAAAAGGAAAAAAACCCTGAAAACTGAATAAGAAGAGGAGTAGGGGGAAAAAGCCATCAAAGAAGACATAACTTTCCGGCAAAATGGCCTGGAATATTCCACTCTACAATAATTTGTTGCAGATTTCCTTTCTTCTATGACTGTTTTCATTTTAGATTAGGAGCTCTTGACCATATTTACCATCCATGGGGAAAGGTGACAATGACTGAGTTTGTAATGTGGTTTCTTTTGTTTTGGCATGTTTTGTCAATCCAGCCTCTATAGTTTTTTTAGCCATGGTTCCTATGTTAGTAGAATGTATGTGGTTTATGCAAACAACTATGTTTAGAATTAAACAGTTTACAACATGTGTGAGCCAAGCTAATATTGTCTGCATTTTACATATTTGCTTATTGTGAGCATTTTTAAGTCTTTTTCTGATTAAAAAAAGACAGCTGTGGAACAGTGGTGGGTTTCTACCGGTTCGCCCTGGTTCAGGCGAACTGGTAGTGGCAGCGGCGGGAAGCTCCGCCCACCTACCCAGACGTCATCACAGAAGTTCTGCGCATGTGCAGAAGCGCCCCATGTGCGCACTCACAGTTCTGAACTGGTAGCGAAGGTAAGTGGAAAACACTACTGATGTGGAAAAATTATTGCTTGAATGATAGTTGGGTAACATCTAGGTATAAAATAGAAAAATCGGGTCTATAAGAGGCATAGATGATAAACAGGTAGTTAGGTAGATAAATAGGTAGATAGGTGATATAGATATAGATATATATTCATAAGAAGTAACTGATAAACAGGTATGATTCTATGTCTTATGATTTGTGAATCAGTTCCACAATTCTACTTTATGTACGGTAAAGAACAAATTCAATTTTAAGGGGTTGATCCCTTATGTTGTAGAATTGTTCCCTCTCTCACACACCACAATTTTCTTGGTTTCAAATCCACTAATAATCTCCCCTTTGCTAGATTAGGACTCTCCGCAGTCAGAAACTCTGTAATAGACTCCTTTCACTTTATGAAGATCAGAAAGAGCAAAAGGGAAATGGTGGGGAGGGGAGAGAATTCAAATTTCATCCTCCTTTTAAAACACTAAATGAAACCATCTTTCGGAGGATAGCTGTCACTCACAGTCATACTGTGCTGTCCAGTAAACTGAATTGATATTTCCTCATGAATAAAAATTCCAGCATTATCATCCCCAGCAATGTTGTTGACATGCTTTTTTTTCCCTATTTCACTAAAAATACCATTAATTTTCTGGCTTCACAACAGCTGAGCTATTCCCTATTTGAATATACAAAAGAGCATTTTGTTTAAACCAAATTAAAAGCGTTCCAGTAAATGACTTCAATTTTGCTGGTTATACCATTCCAATGGGCAATAGTCTAATCCTGCAACTACCCTCCCACCCCACCATTCTTTTCAACTCTCCATCTCTTCCACCCCCCCTCCCCTCTTTTTTGTATGCTTAACTCTCACAGTGTCATGAACCAGATTCACCCACATTAACAGCCAAGGGCAAAGCTGAAACTCCACCCAGAATAAAAACAAAGAAACGCTCGAGCAGAGAAAGGGGAGAAGCAATCTTACTCTGACGTATTAACATCTTTGCCTATAAACAGCAATTGAAATAGGGAAGGAGAGAGAGAGAGGGAGAGGGAGGGAGAGGGAGAGGGAGAGAAATTCAAACAGTGTAGGAACTTTCTAGGAACTTTCCCATCCAAGCTAAGTGCCGACAGCTCTCATCTCAGTCAGTCTGTAAACCGGTGTGCCTGCCAGGCCCTCCTGGCACCTCACCACTTTATTTGTTCCCATTTGTATCTAATGCTTTTGTCAACAGTTCAACACAAGGCAAAGCAAACAACCCACTACAAACACTGGGGGTAACAGCAATGCACAGCAAATCCTTCACAATTATCCAACCCCAGCTGCTCAAGGCCTGTCCAGGCCGCTTTCATTTACAACAATGTCAACAAAAGGCTGAAACCCAATAACCAGGGGTGGGTCAATACTACCACTGTAAAACCCTCTGGAGGAGGAAATGCTCTTCTCCCGCTCTACTGCTTCAGCAAACATGCAGAATAATTCAGCCAGATAGATGAGGCCTTGTCTAATCATTTGTCGTGCATGAATTATTCAAGGCTCGTCACATAAACTGCTTAAAGGACAGCTCCTCAAATATTTCAGAGGAAGTACCAGCTGTCCAATTTGTTAAGCGGGAGGCGCATTAGGCAAATCCTAACACAGAGGACAGGAGTAAACTTCATTTATTTATTTTAAAAGACCAACTTAATGCTGGAGACTTTTCAACTGATTTGATTATATTCTCTAAATATGTTTGGGTACGATTACAAACAAAGGAGATTCTGGTATATATGTATCTGTGGTAACTACCTGAGGTTGGTTGCTTGTATCTCTGAGGATATATTTATACTCCACAGTTTGATGAGAAAACACACGGAGACACTCTCATTATGTGCTAACATTCAGAGGTGGGTGATTAGCAAGAAGCATCGTGTTTGAATAGCACTGGATGAAAGAGTAAGGTAGTAGATCCTTAATGTTCTAACTTCTGCTCAGCTGGGAACCTCACGAGGTAGCCTACCAGCACTACTTAGAAGACAAGGATATAATTAGATTAGGAGAAAATGGAAAGGAATCTAAAGACAACAGTGTAATAGACAGTGCGTGCATTTAATCACTGACTCTACAAAAGTGTTCCCATGTGATGGAGGAAAAGGCATGGATACAAATTGTCATTTATTAAATTGCATTTTACCATGACAAAAACATATGTCCTCCAATTTATTTCAACACAGCATGTTATGTGTGAAGGTGGGGAGAGATTTATCGTTCACACTGTATTTTGTCTAAATTCCATTCTAAAACAGGCCTCTTGTTTGGGTAAAAGCATAGACATAGCCACCTGTCTACAACTTTTTAAAGCAGCTTCGTATTTTCTTAGGGTTGAACAGATGTCCTTTGGAATAGCTACACGATGCTGGAAAAATGGCTGCTTTAAAGGGTTACAAAGAAGAATTACATTCATATCTCCATACATCCATTCATGCATCTGTTTAAAGTGAATCTGAAGTATTGTACATTCTGAGTAAGCAGGCATGTATAGAAAGCATATATGCTCATACATCCTAAAATGAATATTTACTAGCAAAAGGCAATTATCTCACTGGACAGGCAAATTTATTCCACAGCAAGCAACCATGGAAATTTCTAGTCCTTGCATTTAAAATTAATAACCAACACTTTCAATTGCACCTAGAAAGCCTATTGGAAGTTAATACAGCTCCCAGAAAAAGGGTGTTAACATGGGCTAATTTAGGTGTCTTTAATTTAATTCGGAGTAGTCACACACTAAATCAGTTTCAGCTTCCAGTTGACCTTCAAGGGCAGCCCAATATAGAGCAAACTGCAATAGGCAAAGTGTAAGGTAACCTGGGCATGCAACATTTCCTGACCCTTGAAAGGTCAAAAGCGGCACCTGATATTGTACAAAGGCTGCTCTGCTACAGCCTTCACCTGCTGCTAAAGCAGGAACTGTGAGTCTGTTCTGCCCCAGCTACGGACCCCAAAGAATGCAGCACACACAAAGTCCGTACAAACCTCAGTTTACTGATTAAGGACTACTAATGAGCTTTCTTAGTAGTTGTTCGAACACAAGTACAGTTTAAATCAGTCTTTTCTGAACAAGAGCTGTTAATTTAACTTCATTAACAGCCGACAAGAATCCAAAGAATAACAACTCAATTCTGAAGCACAGTATTTCAGTTAACCGTAATTCTGTGGTTGACAGAATGCCCAGAAGCAATTTGCAGGAAAACTGACAAGAGAGAAGCAAGAGCCCATCAAACGTTTCTGGAATCAAGACGCGAAGGAATATGAACAAAGTTGTTTCCTGCAAATTGCATCAGTCGTCGTCCTTCTTTAAATAAGCTAAGGGAGTGGCTAATTAGCCCCAAGCCTTACTCTCGAGGAGACCTCCTCCTGAGGAGCCACTCCTGCCTTTTAACAGCTCTGTGTGCTCGTGCATCAAGAAGAGGCTCCTTCTCTTCTTCCTCTTAATTTATGGGAGCTTCTGAAGGTTCTGAAAGCCGTGGCTGAATCCCCGCGTCTGGCACCACATCTTCTCCAGCCTCCTCATTGTCTGACTCGAGTGCCAGCTGCACAGGCTGCTGGTGCATCACCACACCAGCCTCCTCGCTGTCGGAATCAGCTACTATCTGCACAGGCCGCTGACGGGTCACAACAGAGTCCTGGTTGTGAACTAATCCCTGTAATGAGGGAATACAACCTCAACCAGAGATATAAATGAACCTTCTCTGATTCAGAAGGCTTTGGATCCTCAGTCGCTCCATGGAGTTTAGCACGAGTCCATTTCTTCCTATCAAGGCCTTAACTGTCTACAGATACAGGAGGGCAGAGATGGGGACCTGGGTATCATTAGCATTTTGACAACATCTTTGCCCCATGCCAACAAATGATCTCACCTCATAGCTTTATACAGATGCTTAATAGTAACGGAAAAGTAATGAGACTTATAGCACCCCATAATGAACAGACTAAGGCCCAAATTCTATCTCACTGGGATGATATTGATTTCTCAGGAAGGAACCACCTCAAACAGTGACCTACTTTGCACAGTCAAGCTAAATATGTGAATGTTGATAACAATGACAGTACTGAAAAAAGTATTAATCAAGTATATACTTTAAAGGTTTCCTCTTCCTAAGTGCCATATTCGACTGTCTTCATGTTATTTTCTTCATCCAGGCCCAGGTTGAAATACCTTAACCAGTGGTGGGTTGCCCCCAGTTCGGACCAGTTCACAAGAACCGGTAGTAAAACCGGCGGGAGGCCCTGCCTACTGCCCCGGATATCATCATTGGCGATCTGCCCATGCGGGTGCGTGAGCAAAGCAAGCGCGTGTGTGTGATCCCGTTGCGAACCGGTAGTAAAGGTAAGTAGAACCCACCCCTGACCTTAACACTATATTAAGCTATTTCACCTTAATATGGACCTGTGTTATGCAGCCAGGTTATTCCTGGACATGGGCCTAGTGTTCATTTAGAAGAGCACCAGTCCTGTGTTCGGAAGTAGTCTGACAGATAGCAGATGCAGAACAACTCCTCACCTGTCACCTGTTAGTCAGGCGAGGTGACAAGTGGCTCACTGTCCTAAGCATTCATCTATACTTACCCATCTTCACATATTAAGAAGAGTGATTGGTGGTAGGTGACCCTCACTAGGAAGGGAAATGCAGCCAGGGGAATCCAGCAATCACTTTTCTTAACTTGTCCTGCATTACACCAGTAAGGTCGGCACCACTTGTCAGTCTTAATACTGAGAGATAATATGGATCAGCAATGTGGGAATTAAGATTTATGCCAGGATGTATTTTTGTCCACTCACGGATTGGAAGGAAGCGTCTTGGTTGTGCCCAATGTTCTCACACATTCCAGAATATAAAGAATTATTATTATTTTTTTACTTTGGTAAAATAAAATAAATATTTCGTAAAAATCACGCCTCTAGTCTGTCATCTACATATAATGGTTTGAGGAAATACACAAGACAATGTTAACAGAAGATGAATTATTAAGGCAAACATATCTATAATAAAAATATGAGGAGATGCAATATTATGTATCTTGCATATGTGCCAATTTATGGCATATTCTTTGAAACACTGTCCCAATTGTTCCACTTCTCTCCCTTGTTAAGGATTAGATTAATATCCATCCCAAATCACTAATATAAAGTTATATTAACATAAAAATTTTGTGTAACATTTTATTAAAAGAGGGAAAGCGGTAATTATGCCTAGTACTGCAACCTAGTTTTATACTGGCCGGCATCATTTAAGGTGGGAGCACAAGATTAAGATGCTTAATAATTGAAGTCATGAAATCTACAGCAAAACTCTTAACATAAGTGCCAGGCAAGAGCAGCAATGGATAATTGCCATTATGGTTGGTTTATGTTTGAATTTTTCAGGACTAAATGCTTGCCATTGCAAAAATGTACTATGACATAGAGAATCTTATCACAAAGAAATTTCAATATCATATCATTTCAGCAATCTGTTGGTGATATACCTCTTACTCCTTTTTCCATACTCATGTTTATTATTTATTTGTTTCTTTGTTTGTTCAGTTTTATATGCCCCCCTTCTCCAGAGACTCTGCCCTGCATGTTATTGTATCACTTGCACACACTTACATTCGCATTTCCTCGGTGACCCAGGTGCTCAGTGGGCATTTATTTATTTATTTATTTATTGGTTCGATTTATATGCCGCCCTTCTCCGGAGACCCAGGGTGGCTTACTATGCATTAAGCAATAGCCTTCATACTTTTGTATATACCTGCTTAGTAGGGCTTTCAGACCCCCCTAAGTGGTGTTCTTTTTTATACAAAGTCAGCTTATTGCCCCCACAATCCGGGTCCTCATTTTACCTACCTCAAAGGATGGAAGGCTGAGTCAACCTTGAGCCTGGTGAGATTCGAACTTGCAGTAATTGCAGGCAGCTGGTGCTACTTAACAGCACTTTAGTCTGCTGTGCCACCAATTTAACCAATGTTAATTGGAGAATGAGAAAGTATAAAAGGAACACAGAACAGGTGATTTATATTTGGTTTTCTAAAGAAAGAGCATAATTAAGAATGTAATATTCTTTAATTTCTAAACTTAATAGGAAATTGCTGGTGAAAATTAGGTAATACTGGCAATAAAACGATGTCTTGTGTCAAATATATTATAAGGTATCGGGCTAGTATTTGGCTGACATTATTAGATTAAGCAAATGTGTTAGAGATTGGACTAAACAACCAAACTACTCATTGAGTCACCGTTACAGAAACAAGGTACAAGGTACAATAAGTCAATTATCAATTAACAAGCTAATAATGATTGTTTGTTGTTGTTGTTAAGATCTATATGGCCAAAATTAGTTGGAGGTTAATCGAAAGGAAGCCCTGGGCAAACATACAGCATCTCTGTATATTGCAAATATTTAGTAAGATGGTGCTCATGTGTAGTAATCAGATATAATAATCAACAGAATCTATGAGCAAATATCACCATTTAACTATTTCACAGCTACTTGAGAACTAGATCTATCGATTTTAATAAAAGTATAACTTTATGTAACTAATTTTGGGGGTTGAAACAACACACACACACACACACACACACACAAAGAAAAAGGCCCATATAAAGTGAACTTTCATATTTCTCTAAGGACCTGTTTTAATTTTAATAAATTATCTAAAAATATACTGAAGAAATATATAGCAAAACTGCTTCCTTTCACACAATTGAATTAACGACGTAAAAATGTTGCAACCTTGATGAGAGAATATCTGGGAATCCTCTAAACATCACCTTATCTTCTTGGAGTACGGCATAAATGCAATATATAGATTCAACTTCCTAACAAAACTATTTTGAGTTGTTATATTGAAGCTGTTCAGTTATCAAAGTGTTATCATATCTGGTGAGAGCAAGAGTTTGGTAATGGTAATTCATTAAGTAGGTATTTTAAAAAATCTTTTATATAATAGAGAGAAGGTATCTACAATTGACTACATTTGTGAGTAAGTCTATTAAGTCGACTGAATATTTCAGCTTAATCTAGCAGCATTGAATATGACATTAAATAAGCAAGTCATCTAAACATATTTTAATACCATATAATGGAAAACACATATACATAATTTTTAAATAATCCAGGATTTAGGATTTTCTAAAATGTATTTAATTCTGCAGCCCTATGTTTAAATGTTGGAATAATTTTAAAAGCCATCTTAATTTAGGGACTCACAAATCAATTAATGATCCAAAATCTATTCAAGGTGGCTGCAATTCAAGTTATTTAAGAATAAGTACCATTGAACTTAATGTTACTTAAGAGTAAGTAAATATATAGATAAATAAATATATAAACTTACCAAATGTTGCATAATGATTTAGATTTTATTACGGAGTAAGCACTGCATATGGATGAAATTATGCTATTTTTTTCCATTTCCATTTCCCATATATTTTCATTACATATATATTCCCTTTTTTTTAAAAAAATCAATATGTAAGTGCATAAATAATTTGATGATGTCGAAAGTCTCTTAAAGTCATCAATTGGGGAGGGAATATTTATTCATAGATTTATACGCAGTATAGACTTTTTGCTCAGGAGCTCAAGGAAATTTACATACAAGGGTAAATTTTGTCCAGCATTGGAAAAGAGATACTTTGCTGATAACATCAGACTTGGAAGATTAACTGTGAAACCTAACCTAATGTGTACTGTTAGTTTTGCAGCAATGGCAAAACTAACACTACACATCCAGAACAGAAATTTAAGCAATAGTAGCTTCTCTATATATATATCACATGTCACACAACAAGGCAAATTCAAATATTTTTGAAGGTATTTTTAAAGAGAAAATATTTGATGTAAAGAAAGTAACCAGAAGTAATTTTATTGTTTATAAATATTTTGATGTAACTACCAGTTATGTACAATCAGAAGGAATTTAGAATTTAACATTTATTTTATTTTATTTTTTTATTTTATTTCCAATTTATATACCGCCTTTCTCCCTGAGGACTCAGGGCGGTGAACAGCCAGAATTAAAAAACATACAATACAAATATTAAAACAATTAATATATATATAAATTTGGCTCCAATTTTAAAAAATAACAAACCAATTTAAAACGTCTAAAATTACTTCTTAAGCCAGCCCGGCTTGTTGGAAAAAGTGGGTTTTAAGGGCATGGCGGAAGGCACTGAGGTCTTGAGTTCTCCTTATCTCTGGGGGCAGCTGATTCCAGAGAGTAGGAGCCCCCACAGAGAAGGCTCTCCCCCTGGGGGTCACCAGCCTACATTGTTTGGCTGATGGCACCCTGAGGAGGCCCTCTCCGTGGGAGCGCACGGGGCAGTGGGAGGTCATTTGTGGCAGTAGGCGGTTTCGCAGATAACTAGGCCCTTTGTTTAACATTGTTTTAATCATTTTTAAAGTTATTTCTTATTTATTTATTTTTGTAAGATCATGTGTTGCCAGGGAGATTAGTTGAGTTCAAAACACAGAAGAGTTTATTATTTCTACATCTAATACAAGAATCTGGTCAACTAACCATCAAAACTAAATTGATCGTAAATAAGGGTCAACAGAATTCATGGGGGTAAGCTGGATTTGGATATCTTGTAGCACGCAATGATTCCAAACCAATGTCATGTTTAACCCCTCCTTCCAGCTTAGTTTGCTCTCCTTCTACAAGTGCATTTACTTAAGAAATAATGACAAATAGTGGTGACAATATAAATATTAATGTTTAGAGTTTTGTAGTGATTTTCGGTTATTTCTTAAGATCAGTACAGCATTATATATTCAATTAATTATTTAATCAATGAAATAATGAATTTAAAATGTTATGTCAACTATACATTTTATTTATTGATATTTTCTTTTTCATCCCCAATTAGCTTTTTCACTTTATTTTTTTCTTTTAGGCATTTATTTCTTTTCCCAAAAAGCAGGAGGGGGAATAGACTAAATAGTGGAGAGTTTAGACCAGCTTTCACAAAAGGGAAAAAAGTATATACAAAAAATTTCCTCCTACTATTTTTCTCCACAATAACAACTCCATAACAAAATTGGGCTGAAAGAAAGTGACTGGCCAAAGTGGCACAGTCCAACATCTTAAACCAGTATACAATATTGATGCTCATTAGCATCTAGATTCAACTGGAAAATATCACTATTCTAATTCAGGATGATTGGCAGTAAAACTGCTGAACTGTTATAGTATTAAAGTAATTTTATGCCCAAGAGCTTAATTGAAATGAGTGGCTTAGGCGATTGAGTCTAATGCCTGCTCAAATCAAGGTTTAGAATTTTTAAAAAAATGGTTGTCCAGCTTCCTGGTGAATATACCCAGTGGACTTAATAGTAATTGGTTTTACTGTTAAATTTATGTATTGTTGATTTGTTTTTCCTAATATTCCCTGTAAATTATTTCACTAGCATTTAAGGCCACTATAATTAATTTCATTGTATTCTGGAATAATCTAAGAAAAAGTTCTACCCACCTGCTTTATGTTACATTCTTAGATATACAAAGAATGCTATCATGTACCACTTAATCTTTTTTTCCCCCTCAAGGCTAAATGTCAATCACTCATTGGAGGTTTATTTCTACTTTCTGATTACTTTTGCTATCCTTTTTGGAGTAGACTCCATTTTGTTTGTATTCTGTTTAAAGGTAAAATAAATACAAAAAGAACAATTCTTTCAACAGAATGTATGATGTTACTATTTATGAAAGACTCAGGTGTTGATTTAAAGAGTGGCTGGAGAGATACTAGAATTAAAGTCATAGCAAAATACTTATTTTTTCCATCAGCAGCAATATTTTGCTTATCCGGTAACCATCTGAGATGTAACTTAATCTGTTAAGCATTTCCATAAAGGAAATTTAAAACTTCAACAGAGTAGTAATTGTGGCCTGCTGTTCAACTGACAACATGGCCATTTACCTATGCTACAAGACTTTGAATATCTTCAAATTTGCTTAATTGAAAATTTAGACAATTGCAGATTGATGTGACTTAATTTCAGTCACATAAAAGTACTTTAACATACTAGTAGTCCTCCACTAATGACAAGTCACTTAGAAATTACAACAGATGCAAAAAAGGGGGCTTATGACCTAGATCTTAATTTCCAATAGTCACCCCTCCTGGTCACTTTGGGTACTTGGCACCATCTGCATGGTCAGATAACCATGTTTTATGACAGTTTTGCTAAAAACTAGCAGTTCTGGTTTTTATCAAAACTGCATCATAGTGAACAATGAGTTCATTTAATTACTGTAGAGTTCAGTTAAGGACCATGGCTTTTGTTTTATGACTGCCACATTAACTTAATGATCACCACAAAAAAAATATATTGTAAAATCAGGATGGCTATGTGACCGACCTGTTTTGGTGTGACCATTATGACTCACAACCATAATTGGCAGGCTCCATTGTAGTCAAAATGTGTGGTTTACCTGTATATCGCAGTAGTAAATACTGTATAAAAATGCAATATTTCAACACTAAACAAATTGTTATAGTCAGACAAGTATCAGGCAAAATATTTCCTCTTGTTGAGATGCTGAACCAATGTTGAACTGAGATCTTCTTGCTCAGATTTGCCCCTTGTTGAGATGTGAAGTTATTATTTTTGAATCACCTAAAGAACTCCATATGTTTTTCTGACAACAATGCTTTCCTGAAGTTGTTTCTACTTTTATTGCTTTTCAACTCTTCTTTTGGTATTCACTAGCTTCAAGCTTGGTAGTGATTCTTTCTGATTGTATTTACATTGAGTCTAACAATGTCATATATAGCCTTAATTTTCTGGAAATTAAGTGAAATCACTTCCCTTAACTTCCAAAAAGTATGACTGCTAAGACTGACCTGGTTAGACTAATGTACAGTAGGATTTTAGAGAGTATAATAAAAAGCTCTGGCTATTATTAGGAGAGTTGTCTAGATATAAGATGAAATAGTGCTTCTCTTTCTATGTTCATACTGCTTACTTGGATGAACATGGAAACCTTTATGTTATCTCGTCTTCAACACAGGGTACTTTTTATATGCCCACAAGACAGATAATTGTTGAAAATAGGACAGTTTTGAAGTGGAATTTCACAATATTTCTATTATGTTCTGAACTCAGCAATAAAAGAGTTGCACACCCCACTTCAACATTACTGTTCTTTGATACAATAATACTTAGGGGGAAAAACATACGGGAGAAAATCTAGCAGAAAATAAATTGCTAGATTTAAACTAAAGTAATATTAATTCACAATGATTCTAAGTGATAGATTGAAAATAATTTTGTGAAAATTTATTCATGAGAACCAATGAGGGTTCTTATCTAAAAGGACAATATTACAATTGTGTTGGACATGTTAGAATATTTGGAACAGTATAATGAAAAACAAGCTGCATTGACTTCTTTAGATGCAGAGAAGGCCTTTGATAATTTGAACTGGACTTTTCTGCTTAACGTTTTGGAAGATGTGAAAGGGAGAGGATGTTTTAAAATGGGTAAAATAATTTTAGCTTCAAACAAAGTATACCTTATTGTTAATAGAAATCTAACAAAACCATATGAGCTACAAAAAGGAACAAGACATGGCTATTAACTGTCTCCTCTTGTGTTTATTTTGGTTGTTGAAATACTGAACAGAGTCATAAAATAGGATGAGAGGATTGGGAGTAAAAGTCTATGGAGATTCTCGGTCATCCAGGTCATGGTTGTCCCAGAGGTGCTGTTTAAAAGGCAACTGGACTTCCTTGTTTTTTTTTCCTTGAAAAAGTTTTGCTTGTTATCCAAGAAACTTCTTGAATGAGAAGTGAAACTTTTTCAAGGAAAAAAAAGAAAGAAACAAGAAAGTCCAGTTACATTTTGAACAGTACCTCTGGGACATATGGGAGTAAGAATTTTTAAAAAGACTCATTAGTTAAGAGCTTTTGCAGATGACTTGATGCTGGTTATGGAAGATATTTTAAGTGAGTTGAAATATTAATGGGTAAATTAAATTTCTGGCACATTAGCAGGCTTTAATCTTACTAATAAACAGAAGAGAAAATTGTTAACAAAAAACATGAAAATACAAGATCAAACAGAATTGATTAATAAAATGGATTTTAAGATGGAGAAGAAGGTAAAATACTTGGATATCATTATGACAAATATGAATTGAACTATTTTAAAATAACTCACACATGGAATGAAGTTAAAAAAGATACAAGAAAATACAATTGTCATTGCTGGGGAGAATCTCTGTGATTAAGATGAATGTCTTACATAGAATGTTATTTTTGTTCCAGACAATATCTGTTTTGACAACTGATGTACCATTTAAACAATGGCAGAAGGATATATCTAAATTTGTGTGGCAGGGGGAAAAAAACCATGAGTTAAATATAAGATGTTACAAGATGTACAATACAAGAAAAAGGAGGACTGGCTTTACCTGATTTGAAATTATATTTTACAGCTTGCTGTATAGTTTGGGTGAACGATTTGGATGTTGTTGAAAAATAGAAGTAAAAGGTTTTTAGAACTAAGAGAGCATGACTTGAGATTCATGTGGCATGGATATTTATAATATGACAAAATTTTAAAAATCATGTTGTCAGCATGCCATACTGAAAATATGGAATAGATATAAACTCAGATTGTGCCCAAAACACTTTTGTGTTTCTCAGCCCAAGTGTGTTCTATAGATGAGAAATGATAAATAAGCACAAATGGCTAGCTTATTATGAGATAGCAGAGTTTTGTCAAGGGAAATGTAAACTAGTACAAGAAAAGATCTTATGCCAGAAGGACATACTTGTCAACGGTTTTCTTATATACAAAGATTAAAAAGATTTAAAAGAGACAAAATAACGCTTGGTTTTGAACAGTATAAGATTCAGTTTGAAACATAACCATGTACAAATGTTGGATGTGTTATTGCTAAAATGTATAAACTTTTACTGAAATTTGAAACAGAACCTACAAATGAAACAGTGAGAGAATATGTGGCTGAAAGGACTGAAAGTTACACTGTGTGTTATAATCTTAAAGAGAGTTTTTATAAATGATATAGGAAAAATTGCCACTGGAAAAATTGTCTATAATGTATAAAGGTACTGAAAATTTATGCTGTAAATACGAACAACAAAAAGAGACATTTTATCATGTTTGGTGGATGTGTAAAAAACCCAGAAAGTATTGGGTTCAAATACATACACTAATTCAGAAGATGTTAAAGATTAATATACAATTGAAATCAGAGGCTTTTCTTTGGGTACTGATGGATAAACAAATTGCGGGGAAAGAATCATGGAGCTTGCTTTTTATACATAATAACTGCAGGAAGATTTTTATATGGTTTAAAGATGTGACATTACCCACAATGAAGAGGTGGATGATAAACATGATGGAAGTGGCTGAGATGGGCAAATTGACTTCTTCGATTAGAGAAAAGACATTATTTATGTTTATTGCTGATAGATAAAAACCCCTTTAGTTTTTGCGTGAAACAGAAAAAAGAAACATGACTTATGGTTTGATGATTAGGAAAAAATTGATTATAGAAAAATTGAGAGTCATGTAACCAGAGTAAGGGGTAAATTTATTCTTATTTTTATAACTGTTATAAAGAAATAAGAAGCTATTTCTTTATATTTTCTTTTACTTCTTTATTCTGTACTTTTGGCTATTTCCTTCCTTCCTTCCTTCCTTCCTTCCTTCCTTCCTTCCTTCCTTCCTTCCTTCCTCCCTCCCTCCCTCCCTCCCTCCCTCCCTCCCTCCTTTATTCTATACTAGTTTCATTCACTTTTATCTTCCTTTTTAACAATTTCAATAAAATCATTTTTTAAAACAACAACAACCCTGCAAATTAGGTTGGGCTGAGAGGCAGTGAGTGGTTCACAGTTACTCGTGGCTTTCCATGGCTCAGAGATAACTAGAAACCTCTCCAAGCTTCTAATGGACTACTTGAAACGCTACAACACATTGCCTCTGTTAAGTGAAACAGAATATTACATGAATATGTGAAAAATATATGTGAAACAGTTCATGTCTCATAAATACTGATGAATATTCTATGTATGTTAAGCATTGATAAGTAAACATTCCCCACCACCACCACTCATGTACTAAGGCCATTGCAAGAGGATTTCTCTGGGTGCCTCTATTCTCTGAAGGCAGTCAGCTGACAATCAGTGGGGAAACCTTGTTGACTATATCTTCTCCTTTTGAAAGAGTCTCCCCAGGAGACTCACTTGCTATTCATTCTCGTGTCCTTTTTGATAAACAATGTTGAGTTTGTGAAAAAATTCCTAATCTCTCTCAGCTGATCCTGACGTATTTCCCTCGCTTTCTCTTTTATACACACACACACACACACACACACACACACACACACACGCTTTTATTGTTATCTATTGGGTTTTGGATCTATTAGCAATGTGACTGCAAAGCTAGTAGAACATAGGAATATAAAAACAAGAGTAGATGGCATTCCAGCCACCTAGTTACATAATAAAGGTGTACCCCAACTTCTGCTTAAGTTGTAGATGAGAAACAATAGTTAAAAAAAAATTGTTAGAAGCAAAATATATAAAAAAAACCCAACGGTCAATCAAATGACAGCAGCATCAACCATCAACAAACAAGTTATGCTTCTTTATAAAATCAATTCAGGGCAGCAAGTGAAAATACAAATTACCGGTAGTTTACAAGCTAAAAATGACTCACACATTCAAAGTCCTTCTAAACAAACATAAATCATTAATTTGATTCACACCCAAACGACTTGTGTTTCACTACAGCAAAAATATGAAGTAAAAATGCCAACGGACTTACATCAGATGGTGTAATTATAACAGTTTACATTAGTAATTATCACATCTATTATTGTCTGTTCTAATAAGTACAGGATATTTTCTTCCACCATTAAAAGTGGTTCATGCTGCTTAATAGATAGATATATAAGGCCAATTTTTAACCCTGATCCAAAGATTATTATTCCAAGGTAAATATTATTAAGGACAATTTATCCTTATCTTTAACTCAATAATCAGCAGTATTTGGATACCTGTCATATAATTGAAATTTGTTGGCTAATAAAATTTGCAATTTGTAACATTTCCTACAGAAGAAGCCCCACTGAGTACAGTAGTTCATCTTCCAATTAAACTAGCATTGAGTTTGCATGTGGATAAAAATCTACTGCAGTGGCAATTTCCACTTTTATTTATTCCCCAAACAAAGAATATTCATAGAAAGATATTCCATCTCAGGAGATCCAGACCGCCGAGAGGTAAAATTTCCATCAGTTGATATTTAGATATAAATAGTTAAGGGCTGACTCAATGCAACACGCATCGCTCAAACACAACTTGGTATTCTTTGATAAGCTTATAGCTCAGAGGAAAGAGAAATACAGAGCAATCTGTTGCCCTCTTAATGCAATTAGCAGATTAAAGCTGTATTTCACTTCATTAAGATACTGACTGCATGCAGCATTAACTGATTATATGACGTACGCAGTGTTCCCCCTACAGTCCTCTCAGCGACACAGTGGAAAACAACAAGGGTAAGCCAAGCAGTTTACAAGTGAGCATCTGGTATTGACATTAGGAGCCGAACACAAGATCTACGTTGTAGTGTGCCCAAGGGGTGCCCTGGAAAGACGCACTACATACGAACGCGCAGGCTCATCTGAACAGCTCACTGCTGGCTGATGTCGATCCGCTTTGCAATTACAAAGAGCTGCGCTCCAGCTCCAGCAATACTAAAACAATACTCACCACCGCCACCATTTCAGCTCTCACATTTAAAGATCTGAGAGGAGACGCCAACATGCGCTCTAATCAAAGGGCAGCGCTCGGTCTTCCGGGTTTCCATCTGGGCTTTTTCCTGAATGTGTTTTTCCTTTCTCTCCCTCCCCCCTCGCCGGATAAAAGCCAAGCGTGGGCATGTCTCTCTCGGTGTGTGTGTTTGTGTGTGTGTGTGTGTGTGTGTGTGTGTGTTAAGGTCCAGTAGACTATAGCATACACCCTAGTGATTATTTCAATTTTCTCCCCAGATTATTTTTCGTGGTCGTCCAATCAAGCCCATCATGCCTAGATTTACTAGAGATTTTTTTTTTATTCATTTCCCCAATGCAGGAAGAAAGTAAGCTAATAACGTCCCACCGAGAGGGCTGTCAGACTAAATCCCTCAACTACTGAAAGCACTGCCTGGATAAATCTCACTTCACTTTCCATTCTGCCAACCACTTAGGGCAGGGCCCAGGGGAACTCTTCAGTTTATCCCTCCTCGCGCATTGTCACAAGCGCAAGCCAGAATGGCCCAATCAGGGCCAAGAAAAGAACAAACTAAAAAAGATTAATTCACAGATGTTCATGCATTTCACATACACTGTGCCCTATGGCCCGTTGCTAGGGCAACAGGAGACCACCAGTGTGTGCTTTATTGGCTTTATGAAGTGCGTCTCAGGGACTATAGGCCAAGAAATGCTGCATGATAATAGCAAGGCTTTTCAGAGCCTTGTTTTGTGTTTATCCACATTTAACCCTCAGAGTATTATTAAGCACATTGCTATGCACAGCCATGGTGCGCACACGCACACACACACACACACACACACACACACACACACACACAGAGCAGTCAACATATTCATAAATAGGGTGGGAAAGATAGTCAGTTGCCAAATCTAAGTTATGTCGACATTATTTCCTAAAGATAAATTTAGATAAGTCCATGATAAAATAAATTTGTATGGGGGTCAATTGCTCCTAGTCCTATTTTTTTTAAAAAAGGGGGGGGATTTAAATTGCTTTTTAAATTAATCTAATCCAAGCTGTCCTCCTGCAAGTGATTTCAAACTCTCCAGTTGCCAGAAACATTTGGTATCGATGATATTGAACTTTAAACAGTTGTTTCAAAAGTGTACAGGGTCTCTCTTTCCCCACCAATGCCCTAATGCAGTGGCTTTTATCTAGAATCTTCCCTCCCCCCCACCTTAATTTGTTTTTTCACACTCAACAGACAAGCAAGGGCTTAGGACTAAAGAGGTTTTGTTAGGGTCTTTTCCCATCTTCCTTGAAGAGGGTAAGGGTTAAAATCACAAATGTCACAAATCTTGGAGCAGCAGCCTCTATCAAGTGTTAATCCCCCCCCCAAAGGAGAGGGAGGGGGAAAAGAGGGCTAGCAGAATGGATCAATAGATTCACAGGAGAAATAACATGCAAAGACAATCATTTCCTGGGAAAGCTAAAGCCTAATGAGAATTTACTCTGCCTCTTTTCAAACAACCAGCTCTTTTGTGGCCGGGGTTTCCTGACTGACAGGAACTCTGGGCCCCTTAATAGGATTTCCATATTATTTCCAACACCTGCCTAGAAGTTATTTGTTTACATTGAAGGAGGCAAGATTCTTAAATCAGACATCTGCTTCTAGTTCAGGCATATCTTAGGAAGCCATCTAGAAAGCAGCTTTGTTACCATGGTGACATTTTTATTTTCTTCCCTTTAGTTGGCTGGAAAAAAAAATCCATTAGCATTTCCATTTTTATTTTGTTCTTCAAAAGGCCAAATGTTGCTTAGGAAAATATAGTACTTCAAAAATTGCCAGAAGCAATGGGTCACCCAAGATGTGTTTGTTTAGCCTAATTAAAAGAATTAGGCATGAAAAACTGAAGAGGAAATAATTTAATTCCTTCTTATCAGATTTTTCCAAATGGCAAACATTTAGAGCCCACTATTTTCCTCCACTATTTTTAAAGCACATTGAATTAATTAGGGATACGTTGGTTTTCTGGAATTGCAAAAGTTAAAATGACTTTTCTGAATCTACCATTCACAAAACAAAGAATTCTACTTCTCTTGATCTTAACAGATATTTACATATATGGGGGAAAGCATTCATTATATTGGTGAAGAAGACATGGCCTTACTAAATGTGGCTGCCCCGGCAGAATTCCCTGCAGGAATAATCAAAATAACAATTTGATCCTTCGTGCTCTTTGAGCCTGGTGGTTTTCTTGCAGACGTTTCATTACCAAACTAGGAAACATCATCAGAACTGATGAAATCTCTGCAAGGAAACCACCAAGTTCAGAGAGCATCAAGGACCCCAAAGTTCAACCATGAGCTACAAATATTGTTTTCTAGCAGTACAAAATAGTAATGCTGATGGGATAGCAGCCACAGGTCCTCCTTTTAATAAAAATTCAATATTTTAATATCATGGATAGTGAGCAAGTGCCTGTTCACCCTTAGAAATAAGACCAGCCTATCAGCCATCATAAATTTCTAGTTCCCCATAATATAGCACATTAGTGTGCTGAAAGTAAACAGCAGAGATCTTTAAAGGAAAAGGCCTTATGGTTCAATGGTAGCACATATGCTTTATATGTACAAGTTCCCAGACTCAACTCCCTCCAGGAAAAGATGGGAAACATTCCTGTCTAAAACTCTGGAGAGATGTTTTGCATCACTGTCAATGATATTGAACTAGAACAATCAATATTCAGTTGTGATGTAAGTACAGTCCAAGCAACTGCCCAGGTTCCTTGAAGCCATAGCACAGAGAAACATGATGACAAACAACTCCTGAATATTTGCCAATAAATTTACTTTACATTTCCACAATACCATGAGTAACCAAGATTGACTCAAAAGAGACTTACAGATTAATTATAAAATTAATATATGAAAGAGAAAAAAGAAACCACTTTAAAATTTGCCAAACAATAACACCCACCGGTATTTCCTTGGGCCAGAGTAAAAATTATTTTTACTACATTTGCATTGGAATATAACTCTTCTCTTTTCATAAACTTTTTTATGTGTGAATAAGTTGCAGCACTTTTCAACATTACAACATAAAAGCTAATTGTGATAGTAAAACTATATGACAGTTTGGGTAATCTCAAGACACAGTTCAGTAGTTTCTTTCCCCTTTTTTCTTAGAAATAAATATTCGGAGGTAGAAAACTTTGAACTGGGCAACAGCTTACCCATTTTTAAAACAACTGTTTTACTCAATAAATCACATCTTATGCTCACCTTAATTCCGCTAAGTATATAGATGTGGATTCACATGATTAACTGATTCTTATGTTATACAAAAAGGATTCCCCACAAATGGAAAGTTATGTCAGTCACAGTAGACTTAACTGTCCTCTTCACTATATTTCTCTGGAGAGGATCATTCAGTAATGAGAACCCACATTCAGACTGGGTTCATACATCAACATAAGGTATAGTTTGCTTAATCATAGTGTATGAATGAGCCAAAAATAGCCAGATTCATGCATAAACCTAGGCCACAAACTATGGCAAAGAAAATAAACTGGGCTAGATTCACACACACAAAAATCCAAACCAAAACATTGTACTGTGGTTTACCATGATGTATGAAAAAATAACAGTTGGAAGTACTGAAGCCCAGAAACAAATTTACTCACATTTCAGTCTCTCACAGCCAATAACACATTCTGTTCCTAGTGAACGTATTTGACGGGTCTATTCAATATTGGAACTTAAGGTCTTTTAAGATGTTTGCCTTCTGGGTAACTAGAACATCTGTACCCTGGGCTCCAAGGTCCCTATTCTAAATAATTAATTGAGTAAGTATATAGTAAAATAAGTCGTTCTAATTATATGTTGTTAGCCTTAAATAAACATTCCATGCTTACTTAATATGCATAAAACAGCATCAATATACATCGAACACCATAAGAAACATATGTAAAAAAACACAAAACAGGTGGTGGTAGAAAGGTCAATTTACCAGACTGTAAATTAAATTGCAATTTAAATACATACATATATGTCTCTGTATGCATACATATGCATAGAATATTAAGTCAACAGGAAAATACATTTCGAAGAAAAATGCAGTGTTAGTCATTTAAGACAAACTAATATAAAAACTAAAGCTTTGCTAATTAGTATTTGTTACACTTCGGTGCTTAGTAGATGTGATGCTGAACAAGCAAGCTTGTCTCACCCAATCACATCATCAGTCCACTCAAGTTTCATCATCAGAGAATTGGCTGAGCCCCATAGATATTCATTCATCTGGTTCACAAACAATTACATTACAGATATTAGAGCACCTGTAACATTCCCCACAGTCTATATGCCCCAAGGCAGGTATCAATTAATGCCAAACAACATGTTGTACTGCGAGATCAGAATAAATTGAAATAAAAATAAACCCTAATTATTTTGCAGGAAAGGACCAGCCCTTCCTTTTCCAATATTAGAACTAATACTTCCTTCTAAATGAAAGGGTAATTCACCCTGGGTCTCTTTGCAAAATACTCTCCTGGAAAATCAGTCCTAAATTCATGTCATCCTTTGAGTTGGAGTAAATAGTAGCCTGCCGGATAAATTGTGGGGTTCTTCATTGTGGTTTCTGACCATCTGCCATATTTCTAAACAGAGAGCAAGACAATCACCAGACTCCTGGGCTCTTAAAATAATCTCTTCTAATTACACAGCACAATTTTTCCAGCACTCTTGTTTTTCTGATCTAATCATCAGAACGACTACTTCAAGAGATTCAGCTATGTTGAGCAGGGGACCAACGGAGCTAATCCCTACAAGTCCTGTGAGACCAGATTCAATTCCCACTATTTCTCCATACAAAGAAAAATAGCAGGGTTTGGGCCATTTTAGCTTTTTTTGATTAAAAACAAATGCATCTTTATTTCAAATTGTTAAATGGTATTTTGCCTCTGCTCCGCTATGGAAACTAGTGCATCTCTACAGAATTCAAGGCACTATTTTCATTCAGCTGCATCACAAGAAATAGGTTAGATTTATAGTAGGCCCAGACTATTTTATGTCACCTTGTTCAGTCTCTCAACAGCATCACAAGTCCTCACAAAATATATGGTTACAGTTTCTTATTTCTGTCTGAAAGACAAATAAGACAAAAGGCATTCGTAGATGAATGGATTTCAGTTGCTCTATTCCCCAAGTGCCTTGCTACAAAATCTCCCATAATATTTTACACTATCAGGAATTTCTTGGGCTGTGAGACAACCTTTGCAAATCTTCCCTTCACCCATCAAGGTTGCTGCAGTTCATTGGAGCATAGATAGATTTGATCCCCACAATTTTTCTCCATCCAAGTAGCCTCTTGTTCTTGCAACCATGGTGTATTATGTTTTTGTTTTGTTTTTTTAATTTGATTTATATGCCGCCCTTCTCCGGAGACTCAGGGCGGCTTACAAGGCGTTAAGCAATAGCCTTCATACTTTTGTATATTTATACAAAGTCAGCTTATTGCCCCCACAATCTGGGTCCTCAATTTACCTACCTTAGAAAGGATGGAAGGCTGAGTCAACCTCGAGCTTGGTGAGATTTGAACTTGCAGTAATTGCAGGCAGCTGAATGTTAATTACAGTGCTTTAGTCTGCCGCACCACCAGGCCCGGTTATTCACATGGATGGCCGTTCTCTCTACATACACATTGATATCTGCTACAACTGTAGACTCCCATTGCCCAATTATGCATGCAACAATTTCACCACTAACTGATACAATAGGCCTGACAGCAGTGTCTTTCTTCTACTGCCAGCAGCTAAGTTCATTGGTGGCCAAATCCTCATAATTTGACCAGAATCACACTGTAACTTGTTTAGAAAATGCAAATTTAACTGGCGCCTCTTCCATTAATACTGCTGAATATTTTACAAAAACCTCCACCATACAAAATAACCACTGAGGTTTCAAAGACAGGACGGGATCTAATTAGAAGTTCCATCTAATGGTCAATGGTTGTAGCATGGCATGGAATAAAAAAAATCTTGTCTAGCAAAATATTTGCAGCTTATTATTGTAGAAAAGGCCTTTCTGATATTCAAAACCATTCTGAGTTTTGAGGTTAGAAATGTATTATTATTATTCCAGACAATACCAGGCGGAGCCCGAGGGCAAAGACAAACGCATCATCAGTCTGGACTCCTTAAGCTCTTGAAAGAGACCTATCCTGGCCCCCCCCACCCTGAAGTCCATTGACTCTTGACCAATTTGCCTTGACTGTTGGTAGATCAGATTCTACTGTATGTTTGCATGGAATAAATTCGCAGTGCTTTTAAACTCTATCCTGGCTCCTGGTTTCTTCTGCCTGGTATGATGACTGATGTAGTATTTAAGCAACGGCAACAGTATATTTACAAAGTTATTTGGCAAGGCAATCTGATAGCCTTAGCGCCCCTATTTCTTTAGCATCTTGCAGCAGCTAGTAGTTGACTTCCTTAAAAAGTTTCACAGTAGCTGTAGGGTCATGGAAAAAATATGTATTTGAACTAAGACGGCTTTAAGGAAGCAGAAATTGAGTGCAGCAAATGTGTTGCATCCTGCTGGTGGCCTTCTTGACACAAATAGCCCCGGGAAGAGCTTTTGACAGTTTAATGACCATACACACACCTCCCTAATTTCCTCCAAATCTCTCATCACCAACATTCTTTATCCCCTGTATAGAGCTCTCTCAAGCTCCACATTCATCACTGCATCATGGCTTAACAGCACTTAATCAGTAGAATGGCTTGCCTCCAGAAGTTATAGGTGTTCCATCACTGGAGGTTTTTATGGAGAGAATGGATAACCATTTGTCTAGGATGATACAGGGTTTCTTGCTTGAGCAGGGGCTGGACTAGAAGACCGCCAAAGTCCCTTCCAACTCTGTTATTCTGTATAAATTAATCCACATGAGAGAGGATCTATATAATCAAGGACTGCATAGATAGGAAAGTGCCAGTATTTAGATCACATTGCTTTTTCAAGAATAAAAAACACCAGAGGTTTAAGTGTATGGACAGGCAAGGGTATTGTTTCTCATGGCTTTCCTGGACCTCAGAAACTGAGTGTTTCTCCATTGATAGTCAATTCACAAGTGCTGAGGACAGAGTAAGGAGCCACAAGGTTTCCATAACAGTCTAGCAGTACATGCTTAATGCATGAAGAACAAGCATGAACAAGAACCAAGAGCCATGATATTCTCTGCATATTCATTTGGAAGTAAATTTCACTATGTCCCATTACTTTCTAAAACTCATATTACTCATTTCATTAGCTAACTTACTGGTAGAAACTCAGATTTACAGTGAGTAAAATAAAATAAAAAAGATATGTAAGAATCATTCTAGTTTATCTGAACTATGCTATAGATAACGATTTAAGATTTAGGATATCTTTAACCCTTCTTTTTAAAACAGTCAGAAAAAATTCTGTATCCATTTTTTAGGATGAATAATTAACATCCTACTTTTCTTTAAGAGTTTGCATTCTAGCTTAAGGATACCTCTTCATGAATTTTATTGCATACATTGCCTAAATAGTTTCAGTTACATAGCAACTCATAAATAAAATATGTAATAATAAACATTTACTTCTTTTGCTACTTCACAAATCCTTTATTTTGGGGAGAATTTGGGAGGTGAGAGTAGGACTTACCGTAGTAATAGTGTAATAATAACATAAAAGGGAAGGAATGAGTGACAAAGTTGACAACCATGTGATGAGGGCAATAGCACTCTTCCAAAATATTAGAACATAAATATAATTGGACAGGTTTCTCTCCTTTGCATACCAGTGAGTCGCTTACCTTAATTATTTCACTCTTACAGCAACACCTAAATTTACATTTTATGAGCTGTTCTAAAATCTGCCCTGCTTAATAATCTGTATCTTCAAGAAAACACTTGAAAGCGTCTCTCACAATTAAACCCAGCCACAACCTTGTATAAATCAAACTTTTGCTACCATATCAAAATGTTACACTGGGGCTGCATAATGTTGCCCACATCCTCATTACATGGTACACTAATTACTACCAGCAGATTCAGAATTTTCTGCACATTAGAGGCTTTTAGAGAAGCTATAAAAAATTTCAGGCACCATTAATTTAAATTTGTATTGAAATTTCCTTTTGACAGATGGCCAAAAATTACTTATTATTTAGAGCACCAAAGCTGCCTGTTTGCACATTAGAAGAGGAAAGGGAAAATTAAAAGCAAGCAGGAAATTTATGTCACGTTCATTACCTGTTAAATGTTAAGGAGCATTATCTTGCATGAATAAATTATTTCATACAAGCACACAGTCTCCAGCTGCTGGCAACTGGCACGTTCTGGCCAATAAAAACCATCTCAAGTCACATAGCAGACAATCATAAAAAGCCTTTCTTAACCAGGAGCCACTTAAGAGAGAACAGATCAATAGAACAAGCAACTAACTGCTACTCTGGGTATTATGGATAACATTTAAAGAAATTAGCAAACTACTTCACCTTGCAAAGCTGGCAACAAGCCCGAAATGCAGAGACAATCCAACTTTGCTACTTGATGGCTGTACAAGACAAACATTTATTTATAGCTCTCATCGTCTAATAAATCAGTGGAAAAAGAGTTGTACTTTGTATGCTGTCACACTGGATGCCCACCTAATGGTTTAGAAAGGAGGAACCCAAATAATGGCAGGTGAATTAGTCTCATCTACCAAACAATGACACACCTCATTGGTTCATTTCCATTGCCCTTTCTTGACTTTTTGAGCATTGCTGGCCAGCAAGCAAGAGAATTTATACACACTCGCAACTCACTCAGCAATTTATTAATATGCCTTTTTTAGGTTTAATTTCAAAAGTATATGTAACCATAAATTCTCAGTGTTCCTACACTGGAAAAAATGAAACAAATAACCCGCCAAGCATAGTAGTTCATAATATTTAGCTTTTAAAGAATTTACTGTATAAAGTTTGCTATTTTAAACCAAATAGCCTTGCACATCCTACTATGGAAAAACGCATGGAAATAGCTACAGTCACTTGTGATCCAATAGCAGTAATCCTCAACTTACAACCATTCATTTAGTGACTACACAAAGTTACAATGGCACTGAAAAAAGTGACTTGACTGTTTTTCACACTTATGACCACTGCAGCAACCTCATTGTCACATGATCAAAATTTGGACACTTGGCAACTGGCAGGTATTTATGACGGTTGCAGTGTCTCAGAGTCATGTGATCACCTTTTGCGACCTTCTGACAAGCAATGGGGAAGCCAGATTCACTTAACAACCATGCTATGAACTTAGCAACTGCAGTGATTCACTTAACAACTGTCACAAGAAAGGTCGCAAAATGGGGCAAAATTTACTTAACAACTGTCTTTCTTAGCAACAGAAAATTTGGGCTTAATTATGGTTGTAAGTTGAGGACTACCCTTTAAAAGTGCAATAAAAAGCAGTTGTTCAGTTGTATATGATTAGCCGCCTGGTAGTTGCCTGACAACTACTGGTTTGGCATTTCTGGGTAACCAGAAAAAAATGGAAGAGACACTATGAATGGCTGAAAGATGCAGTTTCTTGATTAGTCACAAGATGTCTTATTGGGGAAAGAAGGGGGCGTCAATGTTTATATTGAAGACATAATATTAATTGGAATTAGAATGTTGCACATTCAAAGAAAACTGAAAAGTGTATTCAGCATTCATTAGACAATTCATTAAGTATTTATACACCCCCATCCGAAGCAACTGAAAAAATAGCAGACTTTAATCTTCTAATACATAGTAAAATAAATTTGGCACACAACAATATGAAAAATGAACAAAAACATAGCAAAAGCAGTAATAGCACGTTTGTTCATTAATCAAATGCCTTTCTAAAGATCAAAAAGCAGACAACCTGGCCATACATACTGGGGAGGAGTTCTAGAGTGAAACTTCACAACAATGAAAGTCTTCAGACTAGCTACCTCAATCCTACCTTCAGACCTCAAAGAAAAGTGAGGTCTTGCTGGATGCATTCAGCATAAGTCACCACCGAAGGGGACAGTTGATAAGATTTATTCTATACATCAGGAGTCTCCACCCCCAAGCCACGGCCCACTAAGAAGCTGCAGCCTATTCGGAACTGTGGCAAGAAAACTTGTAAACTGTGACAAGAAAAGCCAAATGTAGCTGTGTCACGGGGACATCTCTCTCCCTCTCTCTCTCTCTCTCTCTCTCTCTCTCTCTCTCTCTCTCTCTCTC
>WNWU01000002.1:13753998-13831675 GCA_012654045.1 Ptyas mucosa | reverse complement strand
CTCTCTCTCTCTCTCTCTCTCTCTCTCTCTCTCTCTCTCTCTCTCTCTCAACCTCCCTCCCTCCCTCCCTCCCTCTTTTTAATCTGCCACTGCTACACATACTGAAAATTGTTGCGGATTGAAAACTGACAGTTCCTATCAGTTTGTAGCTATTAGGAACCCTGAGGTTAACTGTGAAGTTGACAAGAACAAGGTCAATTCTACTCTGTTATAACATAACAAAATAGCCAACAAAACCAGCAAAGGATTGATTTGGGGATCAAGCTTCAGACCTTTGTCATCATATTAAAAAAAGAGAGACCAAGAACTGGTAAAAAATGAAACCATGAAGCCTCGACGGAACGGCTTTTAGGTATCTCATTTCTCTACCCTTCATCTGGTTAACGTAAACCTATTTCCCCCATCTGTAAAATACACTCATAATTCCATGATCAACTCAAAGTACAACATCAGTGGTTTATACTATATAGAGGTAGTCTTTGACTTACAACAGTTCCTTTAGTGACCATTAAGTTACAACAGCATTGAAAAAAATGACTTATGACAGTTTTTCACCCTTTTCACCCTTTATGACCATTGCAGCATCTCACATGATCAAAATTCAGATGATTGACAACTGTTCATACGGTTGTAGTATTCTGGGATCATGTGATCAACTTTTGCAACCTTCTGACCAATGAAGTCAATGGTGAAGCCATATTGCTAACTTAACAAATGCAATGATTCACTTAACAACTGTGTCAAAACAAGTTGTAAAATGGGCCAAAACTCATTTAACAAATGTGCCACTTAACAACAGAAATGTTGGGCTCCATTGAGGTCATAAGTTGAGGACTCCCGGTATCAGGTATATACAATAAATATGGTACCTGATTAATATCTGTTCTAACGTGCAGAACTGGCTTTTTTAATGTAATATTTTAGGAGAAGAACAGAGGGGGGTGGAGTTAAATAAGCCATCAGCCTAGAGATGTTACAATCTCACAAATGGCCTAAATACAATCCCTCTTGAATTCCATTGACCTTTATCAAGTTGGTATTGAACTTTATTTGACTAGATTCCTGTATATAGGCTTGATAATAAACTGCAACTTAATGTAAGATTCTTTGTGCTTGACAAATACAGACTGAGAAGTATGAGAAACAATATGACTAGAGAAGGTTTGCAGTATTTATGATGGAAACCAGAATTTTCTTCTTCCATCCTCCACCCCCCACCCCACCCCCCGATGCTTTTCCCCATACCTTTTCCTTGTTCAACCTAACCATCAATTATTTTTAGGCAACTAAAAACCTTTACTATCTAAGATTTGTTTGCCAACAATGTGTCTTCTTTGGAACATTGGCCTAGTCACTGCGACACATAGCTTGATTATGTCCAAATTAAATAATAGCTGTCTTAGAAAAAAATGCTTGGAACTTCATTAACAACCAAATAATTAACTCAAGAGAAAGACATTACATCCACAGTTGAAGTATTGCTGTGACTTTCAGTTCTCTGCTCTTTGCCCTTATTGTTCTTATTTTTTTAAAAAAAAATTCAGCCAGGCCCTGAGCTTTGCCCAGAATAGGCAGAATATAAATATTAAAACAAAGAAAGCTAGTATTGGCCTTTCAATGCTATAACCTATATGGGTTCTGTTACCAATGGAGGCGAAATTGGCTTTTTCCCATCTATGGATCTCCTTCAAAAGAACCAAAATGAAATGTAGAATCCATTCTGGATGTGCAGTCTGCTCTCAAACGTTGATGGCATAAAATGTTGATGGCATGAAATTAATTCATTTTATGCTCTGCCAAAGCTTTTTCTGATGTCCTTATGCCACAGGAGTTGGCGGGTTCATTGGTTTTGTTTAGAAAATAAAGATTTTTAATTTATTTTCTGGCTTAAGTAATTTTACTATGCTTTGGGCAGATTTTTATTTGTTGCAGCCTTTTTTGTTCTTAGATTAATGAAATTGTCTTAGTATTTATATTTTCATATTAGTTGCTATTGAAACTAGTTGGCAGAAACATTGTTTTAAAAACCCACAGACTTCAGAACGATTAAAAGGACTTTAATACTCTGCTTTACATCGTATACAAGCTTAGATGTCCCTGCTTAGCAATAGATTAGTGCCAGATCTAGGATGCTTTCCTGACTAAAAATTCTGAAAGGCAGTGTTTTGTACAGGCCTGTTGAAATATAAATAATCTTCCAGATGCCAATGCTAACCCCACTGAAATATGCATTATAGGGTTCATAGTATGGGACTTAAGCCATTTAACAGATAAAAGTCATGCCCATGATGTATTTATTCTCTGCCATTTCAGCCCTTGTGGAGACATACGCTAGAAATAAGAACTCCTTGGAGATTGATAGGCAGGAAGACTCTGATATGAATCTTTCCTGCCATGGTACACAAAATATCTCCCTGAAGGATCTTCCTCTTCTGCTTTATTCCCCAGTAAGTTTCTGACAACAGCAGATTGTATTTTCAAGAATTAGCCAACAAACAAGAAGAGAGAAAGAGAGAGATACATACATACATATGTCTATGTCTATGTCTATGTCTATGTCTATGTCTATGTCTATGTCTATGTCTATGTCTATGTCTATGTCTATGTCTATGTCTATGTCTATGATGCAGAATGAGGCCACTTTTCTTCCCTGTCTGCACAAGACTTGACAATGTTCTTCTCAGGTGATAACAATTACATCTTCATAGAGGTTCTTCACAGTAGATGTGCTACAGCCCTTTCCCAGTGGAAGGGATTTCTGTATATCAAAACAAAAATAGAAGCATCTCCATGCCAACTGACAATGGAAAACCCTTCTGAAGATATGGTACATAACAAGCTCACAGAGTCCAGCAGTGAATTTTCACGTGTATATAGTGCTTTAAAATTGTCTACCCAAGACTAATCAATATGGATATCACCATCTAGTTACCATAATAACTTTTCCTATGCTTTAGTTCAATTGTTATAAATGCACTGCAATTCTTTTAGCCCACTCCTTCCATCTGTGAAATAGAATCTTACCTTTATGGAGTCTCTGTCTTCAAGCAGAACAGCAGCAGCAACATGAGCAAATGAGAGAAGGAAAGAGACAGAAATATAAGATATTTGATACAAGACTATGTATTTCTTCTATCTCCAAAAACATACCACAACCTTAGTCTCCATGAAAAGATAAATGGCAAAGATATTACCTTTTTTATAAAGTTAATTATTAAGCATGCACAACCAATGTTTAAAGTTGTTTCCATTAACCACAACTGGTCGATCAAGAGCCTTTGAAAGATGCTACAGCAGTAGCACAAAATTATATAGGGCTGAGCATCTTTCCAAGAGAGAATTGTAAACCAGTTGCATTTGATCCTTATTTCTTAGCATAAAGCCTCCTCAATCTTTAATGTTTAATAACACTACCCTTCCAAATTGTCACCTATGTATTATAAAACACCAAAATGTCACAGTTATTTAATTACACACACTGAGATACATTGGTTTATTTATGATCACATTTTCCTGGCACCTTTCTCCTCCTCTGTTATTCCATTGTCATGGAACTAAAAATGGCTTCTTCTTCGTTTAGACAATTCACAGTTTTTTCTAGCCATTATTATTGTATATTAACTAACCCTATTGCACACATAAACATAATAACTGGCAGTTATTGGCCACTTTCTCCTATGGAAGAAGAATAAGAATTGCTCAAGTAAGGCTGACCCAGATTGGTCCTTGCAAAATGAAGTTGGTTTCAAAAGATGCCATAGCAGCTTATAGGGACTTTATATGAAGCTGAACAGGACATGGGACAGTCACTTTGGCTCATACAATTCTTTGGAGAATCCTGTTTGAGGTTGGAAACATGGCTCTGATCTCAGAGATCAGATTGTCTCCCATTATTAAAACAAGCTGGACATTTGTAGAGAAGAATCCAAAGTCGGAGAGAATCCCCCTTCAATGGATAAGATCAGGGCTTTTCAATATCGTGGAGTCTTAAAGAATTATTAGCTTTCCATTTTCTTTTATGATCCTAAAGACACTGCGAACAAAAAGTGATTGAAGTGATTGCCTCTCATTATTAAAACAGGCTGGACGTCTGTAGAGAAGAATGCCACTTTCTCTTCAGTTCCACTCATAGACCAACCAAGCTTTAGAAAAATCAAGAATGAACCCTTAACTTTTCTCCATTAAATAGGCAGGGCTCTGCCCCAAAACCTAGAGTCTAAAATAGACAAATGGAGAACTACCGTGTTTCCCTGAATATAAGACCGGGTCTTATATTAATTTTTCTTTTATGTACACTGAGAGCATATGCACAAAGACAAGTTCCTTGTGTGTCCAATCACACTTGGCAAATAAAAATTTCTATTCTATTCTATTCTATTTTTGCTCCAAAGGACACATTAGGGCTTATTTTCTGGTTAGGTCTTATTTTGGGGGAAATATGGCACTAAATGCACCCATCTGGCTGACAATCTTAACTGGGGATTATGTTGGGGGTAGGGATTATATTATGAGCATCCTGAAAAATCTTGCTAGGACTTATTTTCCGGTTGGGTCTTATTTTCGGGGAAACAGGGTAAAAGAATGCCCTTTCCAAATCTGGATTCTTTTGGCTGGCTTGAGCTATAGCTCCCATATTTCCCAACACAAATGGACAGCAGAACTGCATTAGAAAGTTACAGCAGAAGTAAACACAATGGTAGGAAGTGAAAAAGAAAACTCAAGGAACTTGGCAAGGACTTTTAACATCTGAAGCAACTTTCTCTGAAAGCTGAAACCTAGAAAATAAGTCTTACCTCTTTGGTGATCACTATCGTGATGCTTCTTTTCATCTTTGATTGGAAGGTGAGACTGCCCCCCAAGGGCACTTGACAAGGCTAGGAGGCCCGCACTGCTGCCAATGGGTGGAATGGTGGGTGGCTGCAATCCGGAAGGATGTGGAGTGAGAGGCACTGGAAGGCCATGTCCATGTGATAAATGTTGGGCCTGGAGTTGCTGCTGCTGTGAAAAATTAAACAGAGTTATTGCATTTGTTCCAAGGAAGAGAAACTTCCAGCGTAGCTAACAATGTGCAGGTCCTGGACTCATGTGTCTTCAAGGGCTGTCAACTAATCAATGATCCTGATTTGCTACAAATTATTCCAACCCTTGAAGAAACAAAAGGGCAGAAACACGGTGTACATGAGAATACAGAATGGACGTGACCAATGCTTATAACCAAAGCTTAATGCAATGCATTACCTCTGAATGCCTGCCTTAAACAATAACTCTGGCTCAAGTCAAGATTAGGGGGAGACTTTGCAACGTTATTCACTCTATGATATTATTTTTCGTGGGCTATATTCAAAAGGAAAATAGCACCTTGACATTTGAAGTGAAACTCCTTCAGTCTTATTCTTCCAGGAGCAGTCTCGTAAGGACACCGAAAGTCTAATCAAAATGCACAAGTTGACTATCAAGGCAGCCATTAAGTTTTGCTTTTAATTTATTTATTTATTTATTGAAGGAAAAGAAAGCTGAAAATTGAGAAAGCAAGCATTAAAGCTGTTCTCCCCAAGCAGCCACCCAGCATGCAGCAAGAGTTAATTTGAAAAAAAGGAAACCTGAATTAACAATCCAGAAAAGGAAACTGGTTGCAGCCACCGTTTAAAGTCCTTTAAGTGTCCTCAGCGGTACTTGAGCAAATTACTAAAGAAAATCTAATGTAGCAAGGCTTGGGTCCTCCTGTAGGCTTGCTCAATAATGCTGAAATAATTGGGCACTCTGTGCACGTTTAGTGATGCTCGAATGAAAAGCTAGAGGCCTGCCCTTGTACTCTTCTCTAGCTGCTGACTCTGTGTTGTGACAGGTTTATTTGAGTGGGACTGCGATGCATGCACCAGTAGCTGCGCTGACAAGAGTTTAAAGTCATTTTTACCAGTACACTGGCAACACATAGAGAAAGCCCTTGAGAGGTTAGAATTGGAGTGCTTGACCTCAGCCCAAGCTGCTTCAAGCTCTCTGCTGTACTAACCATTGTGGCCTAGATGGTTTGTTGATGTCGCTGCTGAAGGAGAGGAGGGTGGGAGGAAGGGAAGGAAGGTGGGTGGAGGGAGGGAGGGAGGGTTTATGTCACACTCAATCTCCCTGAACAGGGAACTCTTTCACTTCACACTTGCACCTACAATAATTCGCAAGATGACTTTAAAAATCGGCTTTCGCTTTCCCAAACCATGCTATTTAAACAAATGAAGTCTCATTTTGCTGTCTCTTCTTCCTTCCTTCCTTCCTGTTTTAAGACTCTTTTCAAAGGAGGGAGGGCCAACAACTGTCTTGCTATACATTAAAAAAAAAAAAATACACCTACTCCTTTGCTTCAAAACTCTTCCAATTTTCTCCACGTATTTGTTTTTCTTCTGCCCTTCAAATTCATTACTGGAAAGAAGGGCGTTTAATTGGACCCCTCTTTTAACTGGATTTTGTTTTAAAAAAAAACAAAACAAAAAACAAAACCTCATAATTGGGTTTACAATCTATCAAGCCAATATTATTCTAAAGTTTGGGAAAGATTAATCAGTGCTTCGTTTTTGTTTAAATGAAAACGTATGCTTTAGCCCAAAAAATAAATTCAAGCTAAATTTTCTAAAGTTAGCCAACAGTGGGCACCTGTTCAAATTAATATTAAATCTTAAAACACCAGCAGAATTACCAGGCCAATATTTCAAAGATACATATTAAAGTATTTAATTTAAGCATTTCTGCTCCATTAAATCAGCCTGTCCTCCTATCAATGCAAAACCATACATTCCACTCTCCTCTGCTCTAGTCAATAATGCATAAATATTATATTGGGTTTTTCCAAGCCTTCACCTAATTGCAGTCCAAGGGCGATTTTTCCGCATTTACTGGCTAAAGAATTTCACCTTATTCTTCCCATAATTCATCACTGTTCCATTTTGATTCATCATAATCACCATCATGAGCAACCTATTGATTGTTCCTCCCCCATCCCTCTGTTATTCTTGTAGAATAAGTGTATTCTACAAGATAATTAAACAGTTTATAATTAAGGCAATCATTTATGGCTTTATTTTCTGGAATCAAATGTTTTAAGTAATATCTTGAAACCAAGGGGCACATTAAGCATGGCACATTTTATCTTTAAAAAAAACTGGATGGCCATTCCAGTTTGGATTACTGCAATGTGGTTTACATGGGGCTGCCCTTGAACACTACATGAGAGCTACAACTGGCCCAGAATGAGGCAATGTATGAAGTGATGGGTTTACCCATATGGCATCTCTGTTGTGTGAGTTGGACTAGTTCCCAGTTTCCCTCTGGGTACAATTCAAGGTGCTAGTTATTACCTATAATGCCCTATGTGGCACAAGGCCACCTCTCCCTAAAGGCATCTATTTGTCCTACTGGACCAGATAGGGAAGGCATGTTCCTAGCCCCTTCCCTTAAACACTGCTACCTTATGGGATCCAGGAAGTGTATCTTTTCCATGACAGACCCTGCTCTGTGAAATACCCCTTCCCTTAAAGTTTGGCAGTCCTCTACCCTCCTAGCCTTCCAGAAACCATTTAAGATCTGGCTTTACCTCCAAGTGATAGGATAGGGCGAGTTGGATGAGAGGCTTTAACAAGGATTTTGGCAGCTTAACTTTCATGCCAGTTTTTTAATGCTTATGTTTTTAGTAGATATATGAATTATGTTGTTTTTTTATTGTTGATTGGGAGACGCTCAAAATTCAATATAAGATAAGCAGTTACACCATGTTTTCAATAAATAATAAATATTTTGAAGTATTTTAAAAGAAATATGTCCAATTTTCCCTCTGTGCAACGTTCATATTTGACAAGGGAGTCTAAATGCATTCATAAATATCTAAGTATCAGCGCATGGACATATAATTCATTCCATCCCTAGGTACAAAAATCTAGAAATAATAAACCAGGCTGACATTTGGTATATTTGATGGAAAAGCATACGAAGGGGAAAAGAATCTTTCGAAGTTTTTAACATTGATTTCACTGTCATTTCCTAATGTGAAATCTGAAATAACGATAACAGAAGTTTGGAGGATGCCTTCTGCCCATATCTAAAAAGTTAACGAATTAAAAAAACAACAACAATGTACATGTATCCTATGGACAAATTAGCTGATAATGTCCTCTAGTTGAGAGTCAGCACATTCAGAAGCCAATTTTCCTGGAAAGTATTCAGGTTTCTACTGGATATTTTCCAGCCAGCACCATGCCAGAGTAATCTAGTGCTTTTCCCCTTACAGATCCTGAAAGCTTACTGCCATTATCCAAACAGTCCTAACCTCCTCTTCCAACTCAAAGACACTTTAGTGTTAACTGACAAATTAATCTCGCAAAGACCTCACTTCATATCTCAACCCACATACATGCTGTATGGTACATCCTTTCCTCACTGCTGGGAAAAAGAGAAGCAACATCCAATTAAAAATATTCTCAACGGTATTGTGATTCAAATCACGCTGCATATGAAAACAGCTACAAAGGGAGGGGAGGAGTATGAGTATTAGATGGGTGAGGCGGAATAATGAGGAAACCTGGAAAGTGTGTTATGGAAACAGCAAGGTAAAATAAGACTAGAACGCTGGATGCACTTTAATCCGGAATACTGAATCAAAATCCTATCAGCACAAATTATGCACTCTTACAATCACAAATTGAATAGAGATATTTAGACCAGCAAATCCCCACCCTCCCCCAAAGCTCAGTACAGAGAGGTTTCCATGTAAGGCATCCCTAACACATGACTGGATAACCTCTGATGGGATATACAGGCTGTCCTCGACTTACAACAGTGACTGTTCAAAGTTACGTCACCACTAAAAAAAGTGACCTATGACCATTTTTCATATGGTCATGTGATTCAAGATTCAGATGCTTGGCAACTGACTCATATTTATGACGGCTGCAGTGTCCCAGGGTCATGTGATTAACTTTTAAGCGACTTTCTGACAAGCAAAGTCAATGGGGAAACCAGATTCACTTTACAATCGTAAACCGTAACAACTGCAGTGATTCATTTAACACCTGTGGCAAGAAAGGTCGTAAAATGGGGCAAAATTCAGTTAACAGTTGTCTCACTTAGCAATAGAAATTTTGGGCTCAATTGGGGTCATAAATCGAGGGCTACCTGTATTGGATGAAATCTACTACCTTGTTAAGGAGTTGGTTCCACTATCAATATGTTCTTATCACTAAAAAGACTTCTGAACATTCAATCAGAATTTGGTCTTTTGTAATCTGAAAAAAATATTCCATGTCTTGCCCTTTGGCATGACAGAGAACAGTCATGGCCTCCAATGCAATGCCCCCTTCAGATATTAAAAGTAAATTATTACATCTTTCCCAAAATCATTCCTGGCAGAGCTCAGGAACATTAAAATATCATCAAATGACTATTGCTGGTAGTATTTCTAGATAAGAGCATATCCCAATCTCAAACACAATGCAACAGTCAAGTTGCACAACACAGACTTTATCTATGGAAAAACACAAACACAATTTCTGTGTATCACTTTCTCGTGGGGAAAAAAAAAACACTTAGCTAACAATACTTTAGTCTCCCTCCAGGCAATGTTTTAATATGTAGCTCCTACTGACATTGCAAGTCTAGGCTGCTTTTCACTTTTCAGATGGAAGTTACAACCCTAGCTTTCTACTTTTTGAATTATATGGGAAAATATATATGAATGGGAAAGGTTCATCACTGCAGATACTCAACGTCAGCATATAGAAAATAAAGGAGCATGTACTGTAAATCTGTGTCTGACTGTTTTATCCTTTACTCACACGTTAATTATCTAAGAAATGCCTGATTGGGTTTTCTTCAACCAAGGAGATGTTGCGTTGTTGGATGACTGGTTTTTCTTTCATCCACGATACAGCTTTGCAAACTTGTTTGGGCCATCTGGCTCCTCTGTCCAATACTAACTTGATTAAAAGGTGTCAGAGATTTGCATATAAGAGAACAAAGTTGATCCAGTTCCCTTTGTCACAATCAATGAGGCTGTTGTTTTTAGAGAAATACAGAAAAGCAACATAATCCGGCTAGTACTGCCTGGCTTTAGGAACTGAAATGAAACGTTTACTTTAGGAAGGGCATAATTTGATCACTAGTTTGATCAAAGAGCTGTGATGGTACAGTGGTTAGAATGCAGTATTGCAGGCTAATTCTGTGGGATGTCAGCAGTTCAATTCTCACTGGCTCAAGGTTGACTCAGCCTTCCATCCTTCTGAAGTCAGTAAAATGAGGAGGCAGATTGTTGGGGGCAATATGCCAACTTTGTAAATCTCTTCGAGAGGGCTGTAAAACACTGTGAAGCAGGATATACCATGTTTCCCCGAAAATAAGACATGTTCAGATAATAAGCCCAATCAGGTTTTTCAGCGCATGTGATAATATAAACCATCCCCGCAAAATAACCCACTCCCCCCCCCAACTACTTACACACATGTGCAGCTGGTCGTGCCATTTCCTCTGGTTGCTTGCCACGCAACCAAAATGAGTTGAGGAGGCAAGGCCAGCCTTGTATTAATAAATCAAATCTTCCAAAAAAAGGGGGGGGAGGAGGGGGGAGATTCACAGAGAACTGTTATGGCTCCCTACAATTTCATGTGATGCTTATCCTACTAACCTTCTTCTCCATTTAAACTGGAATTATTATGCCTTATTTTAAAAAAATAATAATACTTCAGTCTGGAATAGGAGAAAATCATGATAAAGAAATACATGTTTCAGTTTTAAAGCCAATAATCTCAAGTACGAGATCATCATGGAACAAAAAACTTGAATATTGAGCATGCATCAGTGGTGGGTTCCTCCCGGTTCAGCCCAGTTCGGCTGAACCGGGAACGGTGACGATATGACGTCACTGAACCGGTTCTGCACCCCCTCCTCCCGCATTATTCTTACCTTATATTTGGCCCCACCCCCAATCTATTGTTGTCTCCTGAGTCCCAGCTGATGGGCTATAAGGAAAAACTGTTTAAACTCTTGCCGCAGGGCTTCAAAAGGCCGCTCTACGGCTGATCAGTGGTAAAAGGCAGTTTGGTGGTAGACCAATGCCTCCAAAAACAAATGAGTAGACTGGTGCCTGCAAAAATAAATGGATAGACTGGTATAGCTTTGCAGGCAGTTAAAAGCCTGGTAGACCAGTACCTCTGCTAAATCCTAAAGAATTGTCATATGACCACCAAGCCACACCCACAAAATAAGCCACGCCCACAAAACCGGTAGTAAAAAAATTTAGAACCCACCCCTGGCATGCATGTGTGAAAGCTTGTATCTGGGAAGATACGAGCTGAAAAAAATTATTCTGCTGAACCTTTCCATTTGGGTTTATTGAAGTAATTGAGCTGAACGGTTTGTCCTGATTGTTTGCTTTCCTTATGAATCTAAATGGGTCATTTTTAACTTTTATGTTACTTATTTTTTTCAGTAGGACTGAATTTTTGAGGAAAAAAAATCACCCAAAACAGATGGTTTTACTTCTGTTTCTCTTTATACAATGGAGAAAAAAACTCACTGGCAAAGTTTGTTTAAAGTAAGCAAAGGCAAAGTGAAAACTCAATAAAAGCAGGCGTATCTTTGTTTGTTTGGTTTTTAAATGTAACTACAGGCACTCCTTTCCACAACCAAGTTTCCACAATGGCTCGCATGGAGAACAAAAGCAATATAAAATATATAAATTAAATCAGATAAGGATTACAATACAAATCACCAGGAAAAATAAAGCATATTCAAACAGTGGAAAAATAGAAGAAACTTTACAGATGAAAAGTAATGGAAAACAAAATGGTATTTGGTGCCAAAATTACAATAAAGAAGGCATTACATTTTTTTAAAAATGTAGTAGATCAGGGGTGTCCAACCTTGGTAATTTTAAGACTTTAACAGACTTCCAACTTCCAAAATTCTCCAGCCAGCATTTCACTCATTTGAAAAGCATGGATGGCTGGGGAATTCTGGGAGTTGAAGCCCACAGGTCTCAAAGTTACTAAGGTTGGACAACCCTGTTCTAGGTAATACACACAATACTACACCACCAGGAACTAGATTACTGAGAACTTGTATACTCTGTACACTGTATTAGTGTCACCACAAATGAAGCAGTTTCAGAAGGCTTCGTCGCCCAACAATCATTGCTTTCAAGTTAATAAGAATGAAACAGAGGATAAATAAAACTCACTGAAAAAAAATGGGATTCATCAAGAATGCATTAAGCCGATTTACGCTGCATACAAAGAAACAGAATCAAGAGAAATAGGTACCAAATCACATAATAACCAATCCCAGGGCAAATCTGAGCCAAGTTATCATTCCTGTTCCATGCATAGTATTATGATTAAATAAGATATATTTTGGCATTGCTTACAATGTAAAACAACAATAACATGAAGTAGGTACCTCATTAAGCCAAGCCTCTTTTCTGTCTTGCCATCACAGCAATCTGTGTACAGTATACAACAGGTGGCCAGTTTATTGTATAGCTTTAAAGCTCCAAGCACAGTGTAATATAAGCAGAGTCTTTGATCAAACAATAAAAAGCTAGGAAAATAAGTAATCACTGCACAGAGGTCATAGTCTATTACTAATTTACCCTACACCTTCTCTGATTCGGAGAAATGGCAGCTCTAAAAACACGCACATTTGGTGGGAATGACTTCACTAAATAGAGTCAGATTTAACCATCCATATTTGAAGGAGAGAGAAAAAATGTGGCTTTCCCTTCCACATTAAATCAAAATGTTCTGAATCAGCGGGCACAATCAAATTCTCTGCCCTAGTACAGATTCAGGAGCAGACACTCTCAACCGGGAGAAATCAAATGAAATCAATGGAGCTATGCCAAATTATGCCAACCGAAAGCCTAGCCTTTATTTCTTAACCTTTGTTTCAGACCAGAGACCCAAAGAGTAAACTCATTTGAAAAGCAAAAGGCAACCCTTTCACACACAGAGACAGAAATCCCTTCCTGTGTTAAGCACCGGTACAAAAATGCATTAGCATTTAGCAGCATGAGCCACGGACCAGTGGCACCGTGGGGATAATAGCATGCACTGATGCTAAGTTTTTATTAGAATGTCTATGCACTTATCTATCCCACATGGCCATCCAAAGGTTTCTATTCCCTCCCAAAGCTCAAATTTATCAAGCTAAGATAATGTATTGTCCGTTTGCCTGTCACTCTTAGCCCAGCCTGGTGAAAGCTATGACCGATGGGCTACTTGTTAAAGAAGCCGAAAACCTTACAAAATTGGGGGGGGGGGGGGGGGGGGGGGGGGGGCATTGCTTTCTCTTCCATGAATCTGGTCTGTTGACAACGAGTGAATCAGTGAGAAATACAAATTCCTTCAGCTAATCATTGTGCAATATGAAGGGAGAATTATTATAAAGGTTTTAGCAGTTCTTAAACATATTCCAAATAATTATACTTTAAATTCATAAAGCAAAACATTGGAAAAAAAAGACTACGGCCAGAATGTTTTTAAAATGATAAATTCATACATGGTGTGTGTGTATGTATATGTGTGTGCGTGTGTGTATGTATATATATGTATATATATATGTATGTATGTATATTTCATATTCATATACGAATCAGAAATAGTACAGGCAAAATCATTTAAATCATTTCCTTAGTAATACAAGTAATATTTAAATAGATTTAATAGCACTGCTCCAAACCAGTGAATTATGAGTTTAAAACCTATTAAAATGTAATGTTTTTTTTCCCTGAGCTTAGGGGAGAGAGATTTAAATCCACTGAATTTTAATATTTCAGCTTGAGCTGCAGGAGGTAGAGAAAGTCCAAATGAACTATTCCATCAGCACCATTCAAGCATGAACATTTTAATCAGTTTTACTTCCTTGGAGTTCTCTAACACAGTTTACGCTGTCATTCTGAAAGCACTTAATACAGAAAGTGTGAAAAACCACCAAGGCTTGTTATTGCCTTCACAATTGATAGCAAATAATTTTGCAGGCTTCCTATCATTAAAGTGTCACTGCTAAAAATTGAGGTTCAGCACTTCTGGTGCTAAATTGTATTTTTTGGAACATCACTGCATACCTGGTTCTTACATTTTAGCTATGTTTCTCTCAGTGATAAACAAGTACAGAAATACTTGTCTTCATTTGTGGGCCACAATATAAATAATAAAAACTGGAAGTGTCTATTTGTATGTCAGACATATACCTATATACTCGAGTATAAGCTGACCCGAATATAAGCCGACCCTCCCAATTTTACCCCCCAAAACTGGGAAAACTCATTGACTCGAGTATAAGCCGGGGGTGGAAAATGCAGCGGCTACTGGTAAATTTCAAAATAAAAAAAGACTGGTCAAAAGTGCGAGGACCTGTCAGAAATCACTTTTTTCAGCCCTCTGGGTAGTCCTTTTGTGCATATGGACTACTCAGAGGCTGAAAAAGTAATTTTGACTGGTCCTCGCACTTGTGACCAGTCCTCGAACTTATGACTGTCCTCACATTTTATGTTTTTGCCCTATCTTGTCACCATGGTGAAGAGAAGCAGTTGTGAAATGAGTGACATGGTTTTAAGAATGCTGCACGGGCATAAATGTGAGGATGGTCATAAGTGTGAGGACCAGTCATAAGTGCGAGGACCTGTCAGAAATGACTTTTTTCAGCCCTCTGAGTAGTCTCTATACACATATATCACATGACCAGCTAGCCACGCCCACCCAGTCACTGGCTTGATCTAATTTCAGGAAAGTTGAAGCCTCTGTTAAGAGATACCAGGGCTGGGCAAATGTGGCCCTTTTACAACCTGTGGACTTCAACTCCCAGAATTCCTGAGACAGCCAAGCTAGGAGAACCCACTAGCTAGCAGCCAATTACAAGAAGGCTAGCTAGCAGCCAATTACAATCAGCTCTCAACTCAAGCTCAGTGCACATGGGATCTCCCTAAACGGTGAGGATTTCTTTGTTTCTTTCTCCCTTTAAGCCCCGCCCCCCAGCCCATTTTTGCTTCCAGGGGGCTGCAGAGAGTCTTGCTAGGCACCCCCCTCATGCCCCTAGCAAGCCTTGGGAGCCAAAAAGGGGTGCGAGCGAGGGGCGCCGCACCCCCCCCCCCAAACACCCCGTTTTGGCTTTAGGAAGCCTCCTTGCCACTCTTGGGATCCAAAACAGTTGCAGGGAAAAAGTCATTTTTTCGTGACCCGAATATAAGCCGAGGGGATGTTTTTCAGTCTGAAAAACGGGCTGAAAAACTTGACTTATATTCGAGCATATACGGTGTGTATATACACACACACACACACACACACATACATGTTACTGGTAGCATGCATACAGAAGGAAATCAAAATCAATAGATACCAAATGTGGTAAAGAATTATCAAGTTTTGTAAAGGTAGAAATTTATATATTTTATATTGTATGTGTGTGTATAATTTTACAATACTGTATAGTAAAAATTAAGAAAGAAAAAGGTAGAAAGAAAAAAAGAATACAGAAAGAAATGAGAAAAAAAGAAAACAAAATTATGCCTTCCACTGTTTGTCCTGTCAAATAATTATCACCATCACGTTTTTTTCCCCATCCACTTCATGCCTTTCTAGTCTCCAAATTCCAAAATAATAAATTCAATCTTTTCTTCTTTCAATCAAAAAATCCATAGGTCCGCGGGAACATTCAGAGTCAGTTTTCACCAGCTTGTGCCAATATGATATGTGCAATAAAACTATTCTTTGAGGAACCTACCTGCCTTGGAATCCTGTTTGCTATGGGCGTATTACTTGGAACCCTGACAACCCTCTTCTGTTGTGAGTATTTCATTGCTTTTGTATACTTTCCATTGTGTTTTGTACATTGCAGATCATTGTTTTGTTTTAAAATGTAAGCCACCCAGACTCTCTTTTGATGTTGTCAAATAAATAAATAAATTACTCTTCTCATTAAGAAGTACAGTTATGGCTGATTTAAGAGGTTTTGCTGCTTTTGAATGAATCTAATGGCAACTAGAATATTTTGTCCCTGAATATATAACACAATATTTGTAGTCCCACCTAATCTAGGCAGTTACATGTTGTTGTTTTAACATATTGTTAAAGCCATAAAAATACAAGAATAAAACTAATAAAAACAATTTACACCACAAAACTGAAAAAAAAAAAACCCTGTGAAATTAAGCCATCCCGAAAGGGGGGGGGGGGGATCAGTCTTTGTTTGCTGAAGGTAAATATTGATGGGGAAAGGGCAGAGTGACAATCCCCAAAGATAAGAGTGTCACCTCCCAAAATCTCTTTCTCTTTCAACCATCTATTATAGAATTCTTATAGCTCATGTTGTAAACCACTTTCAAAAAAACTGCAGAGACTTGTCTAGGCAATTGACAAGAGTCAAGAGTACCGTATTTATCAGCGTATAACACGCACTTTTCCCCCCTGAAAATAGGGGGCAAATGATGTGTGCGTGTTATACGCCGATATAATGTTAAGAAGGGGGGGAGTGCAAACAGCAGCTACCTCGAGCAAGCCACAGGGCTCCGAGTTGTTGGAGAAGCGGGAGCAATAGCAGCCTGGACTGCGCTTTCAGCGGGCAAACAAAGCTGCCTCTGCCACGAGGAACTTTGGAGAGAGAGGGAGGGACTGGCTGTGGCCGTTCTCGCCAGCTAAGAGACAGGCTGCTCCCACAGCTGCCCCCGCCCCTGCCCTCTCTCTCCAAAGTTCCTCACGGCAGAGGCAGTGTTGCTTGCCTGCTGAAAGCGCAGCTGCCGCTTCTCCAACCACTCGGAGCCCTGCATAATAGCGCTGCGGCTTGCTCATGGTAACTGTCATTTAGACTCCCCCCCTTCCTCCTCCTTGAGTTCGAGCCTCGCGGCGTGGCCGAGGCGGGGTGGGATAATAGCTGCACGGATCCTCCGGTGCCATGTGTGTCCCGTGCGCTGCAATGATGAAGCGCTTTGCCAAGGAAAGCAAAGTCTCAGGCTGCTCCAGGAGCAGCCTGAGACTTTGCTTTCCCCACCGGTAGGCCTCCATGAGTTTTATTTGAAATTTAAGTTTTTTTCCTGAAATTTCCCTCTTAAAATGAAGGTGCGTGTTATACGCCTGTGCGTGTTATACGCCGATAAATACGGTAACTGAAAGACACCCACATGCAAAAAAAAGTACCTTATTTCATATTTCATTATTTGTTGTTAATTTTCTTTTTTTTTAACCTTTGAATAAATCACCACATTCAAACAGCATTCAAGGTCACCGGGGTAATAAAGAAATGGCTGAAATTTAAGAAGATTGCCAGTCTTATGAAATGTGACCATCTTTCTTTGAGATCCTGTAAAATGTCAATTGACAACACTGAAATTTTAAGATTTCAGGAGAGATGTTGGTATTCTTTCACACAAGACATATAAAATCTCAACCCCTTTTCTATTTTCAGAAACCATCATAAGTTTGCTAAATGCTGTAAGAGTTAATTTTAACAATTATAGCGGATATGAACTGCAGCTTCTTGCTTCCAGCTTAATTCTCTTGAGGAGAAACACAATTGTATCAGTTTGCTACAGTTTTTCATCAGGCAAACATTCTCCCTAATTTTAATTTTCTCAAAATCTTTCAACAATAATTCAAACTGATTTGAGGGTAGTTTTGTTATGGTGGGTAAGGCACCAAGTTAGAATCCACTGTGATGTGAATTCTGATCTTGCCCTAACAAGAAGGCAATAGCAAACCACTTCTGAAATCTTTCCAAGAAAACTGCAGGGCAATTAATCCCCTAGAGTCAAGACCAATTAGATAATACACCCACATGGAAAACCCCCAAACCCACATTTCTTTAGTCATGATTTAATTAGTTGAATAAATAAATGGAATGATACAAAAAATTAATCAGGAAACTATTTTCACCTCTGTATTTGTTTTTTTTCCAAACATTGTCCCTGATATTTAGGGAGAGATTTTAATCCCTTCCTCCTGGAGTCATTACAGCCTCAGAATTAAGAAAGCAAGGTGGAAATACCACTCTACCTTGCAACTTCAGTAAGGAAACACCTTTTATATATTTAAATTGCTCTCTCCAAGGAGAATAATCCCCATATTTACAGGTAACTCTCGACTTACAACCTCAATTGAGGCCAATTTTTTTGTTGCTGAGCGAGACAGTTGTTAAGTGAGTTTTGTCCCATTTTATGACCTCTCTTGCCACAGTTTTTAACTGAATCACTGTAGTTGTTAAGTTAGTCACATGGCTGTTAGTGAATTTGGCTTGTCCATTGATTTTGCTTGTCAGAAGATTCCAGAAGGTGACTACGTGACCTCAGGATAGAGCAATCATGATAAATACATGCCAGCTGCCAAGTGTCCAATTTTTGATCCCATGACCATGGGGATGCTGCAACGGTGCTAAATATGAAAACTGGTCATAAGTCATTTTTTTCAGTGTCAGTTTAGCTTCGAACAATCACTAAAAGAATGGTTGTAAGTTGAAGATTACCTATAAATATGGAGATTTTGAGGACCACATATATGTGTGTGTGTGTAGTGTACCATGTAAAAGTGTGTCTGTCTGTCTATGTGTGTCTGTGTGTTTGTGTGTCTTTGTGTGCTATACTTTCCAGAAATTTGAAAAAAAGATACTTGAAAGCATTTGTTTCCTCCAACAACAAAGGGAATCCTATTCATCCTCATCAGTCTTCTGCTTACCTTCTACCCTAGGTTGACAAACTATACCTTTGGGCAGCCAGTTCCCAAACCAGTTTTCTGTGGAAAACAATAAACACACATACACACTAGCCCAGCACATTTGAAATTTAAAAAAATCTGATTTAAAACCATATAATGTGTATTGTTCCAATAGTGTGTGACCTTTCCATTCCTAAACCATAATCATACAGATAAGGCTAACTGATCTCATTGCTTTTAATAAGTGTAAAACTTTACTAATGTTTTACTGCAATCAATTAACATGCTATAATGGGATCTACAGCAATATTATAATTACAAATCTAATTAATTTCCATAGTTCTCTTTTCAGACTGCCCCATAACCCCTAAAAATTTACTTTGGATTTATGGAACTCATCAGAAAGGAGGAAACGGTGGGCTTGGAATCAATTAAAAATAAAAATCTTTCCGAATGTATCCTGAGCAAGTGTCTTCTGCATGGTCAACTTGTTTTGTGAGCAGAAATAATCCTTCTATATCAAGAAAAATTCAAAACCAAGTAATTATATATAAGCTGTTCTGAAAATGTAAAGAAACAAAAGAGGAACGCTTAATATTACGCATCTAATCTGATCATGAAAACTGCCTCAAGTTGAGTTCTATTCCTGGTGACTCTACAGACAATAGAGCAAAATAGCTTCTGCAGTAATAACAATTGCTATGTTTTCACCAATAATTGTTGCCTTCATCTTAAAGCCAGCCTCCAATCATTTTTCTTCCCCCAAAATAAAAAAAAAGAAAGAAAAGAACAGCTAATATTTAACTTGTGTCAATCTGTCAGTAATTTTCAACAGAACATAACCTGAGAAAGAAGTCATTATAAGTGTTTCATTCCATTAAACACAACTAGTTTACTGTCAAGTGAACAACCCATCTCTCCATATTTCAAGTTCACTTTGGCATTCCGCATTTAAATAGCATGGATCAGTGGTTTGCTTCATTTACCAATGAAGGGAGAATATTGTAAAGTTAACAAGGTGTTTCATTGAGTTTCATGAAAGTTTAACATCAGACTATGAAGGATCAATAGTATGCGCATTCAAACAGGATTGAATTCCTTTAAACAAATTCTTGATGAGTTCTGTATCTTTCTTTCATACATTTTTAAATATATAAAAAACAAACTCACACTTCTAATTATTTACATCTTTTACGTCTTGTTTTCCGGATAAAGAAAATACGTTCAAAGCAATGGGTTAAATGGAATATCATTGGTTATAGGTATTTAGGAAAATTCATAGCATAATTAGATATCCTTTAGGGCTCTTTTTTTCTTGGTTTAAATATATGGGCCAAGTAGAAAGTCTTCTCCAATTCTGAGTCCAGGAGATATGCTGGGTTTCAACTACCATGATTTTTCAGATAACTGGGAGGAGTTTGAAGGGCAGCAGGTTATGGAAGACCCCCTTAGTTAGAGAATCTAAAACCTCACTATTTCTAAAATCAGTTTTGCAGATATCCGCTAGAATAGATAGATTCTATTACAGACGATAGTAACTGATTCTAAAGTATAATTTTCATATGAAAACATACCCAACTATATACATCCAAGATCATACACTACAGACTCCCAGATTAAAAAAATGCCCAATTATTTTAATGCCTAAAAATTAGAGTGAAGCTAAGCTTGCACTTTCATAACTTATGCTGAAAAGAATTACATTACAAATGACATTTAGCAATTTATTTTATCTAAATAATATTTGGATAGGGATAGTTTTTATTAGATAACGAAAACTAATTGGAAAATTATTCAACTTCTATTGGAATGTAAAGACATACAGCAAAATTGGTTCATGATTCTATACCATCTATTCTGTCTGATTCACCCCTTCTTTCTAAGGGGCACTTCAGAGGACATAAGGGTTATTTTCCCCCTCGTTTATATTTTTTAATTGACTGCTGATATTTTCTTGTGGTCAGAAGGATAGGAAAAAGTCCTCCAAACAGCTTATTAAAGAAAAACAAGTCTCGCTTTTACAGTACTGTTGGCCATGATTAGCGAGCACTCCTATTTTCTTGTTAAAAGTAAGAAGCATAAATGAAGGAATATCTTCACAACAGATTGATTATTCACCAACTCTTATCCACATCTTCACTCAACAATTTGAATTTTAATGAAAGTAAATGGAATAATTAGCATTTCAAAGTGTGTTTGATATGCTGCATTTTCTAAAAGAACGACTTTTCTGTACATTCTATACAGAAAAGGAAAAAGACAAAAACAAAGGCACAATGTTATGGTCTTCATTACACTAACTTAAACAGCCAGCCCTAACTGAATAATTACAGACATCAATCATGGACTATTATTGATTTTTTTCCCACCTGTATTTTATAATTCTTCTGAATAAGGTTTTTTTTTTAAAAAAAATTGCTACTAGTGCTACTTATATTCACAATATAATGAAAATAAAAACCCTAAGAAACCATAAAGGGGTATTCAACATTGCTTAACGACTCTAACTAGGACCAGCAACTCCATCCAAAAGCGAAGTGATCATGTGATCACCCTGTTGAGCATATTACAGCAGGCCCAGTTATTAAGGGAATCATCCACAGTCATTAAGCAAGACATCATGTGATCATGACTTGTGACTTTCTGCTGGCTTCCTCACTGACTTTGTTTATCAGAAGCTGGCTGGGAAGACTGCAAATAGAAATCATATGACTGTGGAAACATTATAAATGTGTGATGGTTGACAAGCATCCAAATTGCATTCATATGACCCTGAGGATGCTGCAACAATCATAAATATAACAACCGGTCATAAGTCATATTTTTCAGCGCCATCGTAACTTTGAACAGTTGCTAAATGAATGGCCATTAAGCAAGGACCCTTTGTATTAGCTAAGTACTATTTCTCATGCTCCGTATAGAGAAGGAAGCTTTTTTGGCCATATATGAACAATAATATTTCACATTAAAGTTAATATATAAAGTTAAAAATCTCATCCCAGTTGATCCTAAAGTTAAACATGCCAGTTCTTAAACAATCAAAAGTCAATATAAACATAATGGCAAATGGACACTAAGAATTATAGTGCATGATATGTCAGTTCTGAAGACCACTTATTTCAGAGGAAAACTGATGACTGAATGAAATGCTCAAATGCTACTCCATGGGGGTGACAGTTCCAAGTTGTTGCTAAAGTTCTGGTGACAACTGAACAATGTCCTATATAAACTGATTTCCCCCTGGCACCTGTGGCTTTTTGTACCGTATTGAACATACTGTGTGAGTCTTCTCAACCTCTAGGACCGTGATGGCGAACCTATGGCACGCGTGCCACAGGTGGCATGCAGAGCCATATCGGTGGACTTTTTGCCAACAAACTGCATGCCGGTGATTTGGATGTAATTTTCAAATGCAAGTAGCTGAAATTGCAAGAAAGTGCGCTCTCTCTCTCTCTCTCTCTCTCTCTCTCTCTCTCTCTCACACACACACACACACACACACACACACTCTCTCTCTCTCTCTCACTCTCACTCTCTCTCTCTCTCTCACACACACACAGAGAGATACACAGTCTCCAATGCAAAGCTAGATATGGCTAAACAGTCCAAAATATAATTATTTTACCGCAATGTAACCCACTTATACAGAAAGACTGCTATCATGCCAAATTACAAGAGGCCATCAAGGCCTCATTATAATGGGGGATAAGTTAAAATACTTAATTGTATGATTCCAGATAAATAAAAGAATACAATTCGAAGTTGCAATATGCTTTCCTGCAACATCCTGATAAGGCAGCCCAACCATTTACAGACTAATGGGCTTAGAATCATTGCCCTAGGGTTTTTTGGCACATCAAACTCTTCCTTCTAAGGTCCATGTTTTAATTCTTCCTCTGTGTGTGTTTAATGCACCTTGTGAAAACTGTTAGACACACAGAATATGACATGTTTGGGGAACCTTGTCTGAAATGCATTAAAGATCCTCCACAGATGTTATTTTTGGACTTTTTTCTTCATTCACCAAAGGCATCCACAACCATAAACAACTTGTGCGGGCGAAGAAAAAAAAATAGTCTGATCCGAGGGCCAAAATACACAGATGCATTTGCTGTAGCTGATAGTTTGTTCCTCTTAGGAGATGTTGTCTTGCATTAATGTTTTATCATGCTTTGACATGGAATTTTTAGTTAGCCACCCTGAGAGTTTTGGCTTGAGCAATAGATTACAATTTGAAAAATAAATGGATGATTAAATGCAGAACATGAGAGACACAAGGCTTCTGCAAATCCTCTTATCTTATATACGATTTTCCACTGTGGATGCCTCTCCATGTTCACATTGCTGCATTCCAGATTGATATCACAACTGATGCTGTAAACTGCTCATGAACGTGGATACCTCGGATAAATGAAGGTTATACATACATACATACATACATACATACATACATACTGTATATATATCCTTAGATATACATCTAGCCAACAACCTCAGTGTTATACATCAATATCAAATTAATAATCATTTTCTGAATTTATACTCCTTTATAGAGTGCAGCTTGGGGAAATGAAAGTGAGTCATGGTCAATGGCAGACCTGATTGCAAAGTGGAAGTCAGGAAGTCTCCACAATATATTTGAACAAAAGGCCAATTTGTTGCAAGTGCAGCAGTGCAATATAACCAAATTATTAAGTCCAATGGTTTCCAATGTGTTATTATTATTACTACTATTATCTAGGAGGACTAACAACAGAAACATTGTTTGGGAAAAAAAAAAGGAATGTGAGCTAGTTTTTAAAAGACTAAAATGGAAAGACCACATACCCCAATGATTGCGTTCAGTTCTGCCATGGTCACTTGCTTGGCACGTTCCACAGCCTGCACCACTTGTTGCTGGTGCTATAAATGAAGATCAGAAACAGAATAAAATTATTTGCTTTCTAGTGAATTAAGCATAGATTTTTCCTCTTTCCTTTTCCCTCCTCTAAAAATAAACTAAAAACTGCATGCAGGCTTGAAATAATATGTGCCTTAAACAGCAAGAATTCTAGGTGGACTAATCAGGTAAGTCAGTGATGGCTAACCTTTTTGCCATCGTGTGCCAGGAGGGGGAAGGGGGGGTCGCGCGCATGTGTGCCCACACCCATAATTCTATGTGTCCCACCCCCGCGTATGACTCCCCACTGAACCCCGCTCCTGGCACGCGATGGCACAGTGGGTGCGGTAGGCCCGTTTTTTGCTCTCCCCAGATACCAGAGCCTTTCTAGGAACTTGGGGAGAGCAAAAACAGCTCCCACCTCCCCAGAGGCTGGAAACAGCCCATTTGCCAACTTCCTGGAAGTTGGCAAATGGACCCTTTCTGGCCTCCAGAGGGAGTCCGGGGGGGAGGCCCTTTTTTGCCCTCCCAAGCTCCTAGAAAGGCTCTGGAAGCTGGGGAGAGCAAAAAACGGGCCTTCTGGTCCCACTGGAAGTTGGCAAATGGGCCGTTTCCAGCCTCCAGAAGGCCTCTGGGGCAGTGGAGAAGGCCATTTTCACCCTCCCCAAGCTCATAGAAAGGCTCTGGAGCCTGAGGAGAGAGGAAAATGGACCTTCCCCACCCCCCACCCCCCCAGGCCCTCTGAAGGCAGGAAACAGTCTGTTTCCCTACTTCTGGTGGGGAAGACCCAAAACTGCGTGCGCATGCATGCCGGAGCTGAGCTCGCATGCCCACCGATATGGCTATGCATGCCACTTGTGGCACGCGTGCCATAGGTTCACCGTCGCGGAGATAGGTCAAAGTGAGGGTTTATTTTATCTAAATTAAGGGATTATAACTGGAATTAAATATCCATTTTGCTTCCCAGACAGAAAACTCAGCTAACTCAATAGAAGCAATAGCAATCAATCCTTTATGCCAGAAATAATTGTCTTAGGTTGCAAGAACAACTGTCTGGGCTGAAGACAACAGAATACTATGAACAAAACAATGTGTTTGGAAAGGAAGGAGTGTGTTAGACCTTCACCACCAGTTCATGATTAGGAAAACAAATTCCCCCAAACAAAACATTAGTTCTTATTCTCTGTTATTCAGATATCCACTTGCTTGTTTAGCTTTAATATTGTTCAATTTGTTCCAGCCTTGCTATTATTTATGCAACAAAGGAATTAATCAAGAGCTGAAGCAACTGAAAGGCAAGAAAAATAGAAAGAAGTGGAAGAGCAAGAGAGCATAGCTTAAACATCCTGACATTATTCTGAACGTAAAATTTACTATATTTAAGATTATTACAACTGTAAACCTAACTCAGAACACAGCTATTGGAGACTTCTTGAACAAGCTCAGCTACAGGAATTTACACATTTAATCTTTGCTTATCTTTCAATTGTTTTGGTCTCTGTGAAGTTTAAGGTATCCATTTTAAACATGTTTCCCTGAAATGCATACACTTACTAACCAAATAAAATGTTCAGATGTTCAAAATGTTTTGAACACAAAATGCTCAAAATTCTTTCTCTCACCATATGGGAATTAGCATAAAAAAGTGATAAGTAATCTAAAATTGAATTGATATGAGATTATTAAATATTACGTTGCTTTAACTCTTATGAGTTCTCCTACCTTCAAAGAACTGAAGAAACTACAGTTTTTGTAAGGAGCCTGACAATTTTTGTGATAAATAATTTTAGTTCCACAAAAGAACTACAGTTTCCTCTCAACTATGGTTAAGAGCTATAACAGACGTACACAGTTTGTTTCATAAAGATCAGTTAGAAAGACCATATGTTCAGTTAGAAAATGTGATTTGATGCTCAATATTCATCCAACAGCTAAGAAGAGTATTTCACAAAACAGATTCAAAGCCTTAGAAGACCAGAACAACATAAGGATTTTCATCTAGGGAACGATGCTTCAAGAAGAACGAGGGTGCTAGCTAAACTTATAAAAGAAACAAATTTTCCCATCAGCCAGATGCTAGGATAACTCCAGTTTTGCCCTACTATCGGAAAAGAAGGGTAAATGCTTACATCTTTTAAGAAAAGAAGCAACTGGGCATATGGCATCCTTATCAGACATTCCGAGAAGAGGAATGAGGAACTGCTTTATATGTGAGGGATCTATCCATCAGACAACAGCACTGCAAAGATCTACAGCTCTACTACCTCCAAGATCTTAATAGAAATACTGAGCCTGTTGATTGCCTACTTTGCCAAAGAGGCCGAAGGAACCATTTCTCTTTCTCCTGAGGTATTTCTACATCTTAGGTATTTCTTGTTCATTCCGCCTCTAATTTCCACACTATTGTATTGATTTTTACATATTCAGCTTTCTGAAGTTTCTAATTATAATGTATTACTTGTTAGATCTCTTTACTTACTTCCCCCCCACCATCAGCTACTTCAATTCTTGTACTATAAAATGTAAACCATATATATTTTTTAATGTTTTCAATAGTGTACATTAGTCAATGTTACATATTAATCAATGTTACGTATAAACACACATTGTTAAAAAGCATCATGCCTGAGTTAAGAAAAGCACAAAAAAGACTGACAAAATACTATGTAAAATCCTGCCAGGACATGGCAGACTTAGACACTGTTGCCATGAACTGTCGTTTTGTTCTGATGATAGTAGATTGGTTGGAAAGCATTCTATTTTTTTTTAAGACTGCCCCTTCGGTTTTTATTCTTTCTTGGTCTCTTATTTTATTTACTCTCATTTTCTTCTTCAAATCTTCTCTTTGTATTTGTATTCCTTTCTAACCTTGGCACTATTTTTGTCTCTAATTTCCACCTTTTAGTTTAGTAATTCTGTGTATTGTTTTTGTTATTATTTTTACCTTACTGTGAGGAACAAATCTCCAATTACAGATTAGTCAAAGTTGGGAAATTGGTTTAACAGTTGTTTGTATGTCAATGCAGGCCCATAAAAAGTCTCATCCTCAGCTAGAGTGGAAGAAATGTAGACATATCCTCAGAACCTAACAAGGAATCTGACTTCCAAACACCTATTGGCAAATAGCTAGAGATACAAAATATAGAAATAAAAACGAAGATATATAACTTGTCTCAAAAATTTTATAGGTGTTCCAAGAGAAGGCAATGCTTGTCTAAAAGGTATTTGAGACACAAAAGTAAGCAAATGTAATCCCAAATCTGATGGATGTTCCATGACCACCAGTACTTCCTAAGGCAGAGGTGGGGAACTATGGCCCCTTATGATCTGTAGACTTCAACACCATGATGGTTCAGGAATGCTGGGAGTTTAAATCCACAGATCTTAAAGGGGCCATAATTGCCCACCGCTGTCCTAAGGCAATTTCAAAATGCCTTTTGGCTCAGGAATTCTGGAAGTTGAAGACCATGCATCTTAAAGCTCCCAGTGTATATCCTAGATACAGTGTCCTAAGATGCAGCGCATGGCAAGTTTATTTCTCTCCATCATATTTAAAAAGATGAAATAAGAGTTTCTCCTCTCTATTTCCATATTCTAAACTGGAGAAAAGCATTAGAAATCAAGGCATGGATGGATCAGAAAAAATGAGATTAATCTTGGTCAGCTAGCAAAACCAATGTACTGCATATGACATTGGTAAATGCTAAAAACATAGAAATATTTCTTTTCAGATAAGGAATAGTTAAACAAACAAAATCAGGGACAAAAGAGTATTATATGCAAATGCCAAAACAGCAAAACAGAGATTCTTCAGTAATATATCTGCTAATTCATTCATACAAATAAATGCCCTCAAGCAGTCTACTTGCATGAACAATAAGTAGACACACCATGTAGCAGTTATTTGTACAAATAAGCCGATGGATAGGGCTTATAAACCAATAATTATTGAGTGTCTGCAAATAAAATAATATATACAGCAGACAAATGAGAAATCAGGTAGAATAATTGAAAACAATGAAATGCTGTTATTCCAGAGTAGATTGTATTAGTAGAATAGATCTATTTTTAAAAAATTATTATTTATTTATATGCCGCCTTTCTCTGGAGACTCAGGGCGGCTTACAATGCATTAAGCAATAGCCTTCATACTTTTGTATATTTTATACAAAGTCAGCTTATTGCCCCCACAACAGGGTCCTCATTGCAGGGGCATTGCACTGTATATCAAAAGTAACTACGTTACAGGAAATATATTTATCCAAAGAATTCCTCAAGAAGAAATTCAGACATTCCCCACCCTCCCCAAAAAAACATATATTATTAGAGTTATACAATTATGCCTCATTAAATATTGTTTATTTGTTTCCAAATAAGGCTAAAAAAGAAAAAAAAGTAGGAAATGGAAAAAAATGGTGGGCCTAAAGCTAAGCTAAAGTTGGTCTAGGCCTAGGTCTATTTAGGCAGAACACTAACAGGGAATAATAGAAATGTAAATTAGACTGGGAAATTGGGATGGGGGGGATAACATCCTGAAAAAGGCAATGAATATATTGCCATTTCTGTTGCTAGAGTATTACATGAATATATCCAAGAGATCACCAGGAATGTTCATAACTATTCTGAGTCATGTTGAGTTTAAAATATAATTAAAATACAAAACTTCTAGATACACATTAAGATCTATTTAATCACAAGCAATTTCAAAGAACTGACGTAAGACTACAAACACACAGAATGTGTTTAAGTAGAATGGAATTCCATAAAACATGAAGAAATGCAACCAACTGCCAGTGAAAGGTAAATAGTAAGAAGACAGGCACATTTAAGCTGGAGACATCTTGCCTTGATTCTAGAAATTCTAAGCTTACTAAAATTAGAGCAACTAGTTTAATACAAACAAAAACCTTCATATAAATCTTTGCTATTGACGATGTTTCATAAAATTTCTTTTTTAAAAAACACATATTTACCAGCATCGCTGAAGGATAAAAATAAAGGCAATAGAAATGTATTATTTCATTTTGCTATTGTGAGATAATGGCCAGGCATTCCCTGTAATCGTAGTGCCACTGTTTGTTCTGCCCCAGCTACAGATTCCCAACAATGGTGACACACACCAACGGTCCTTATCAAAGTTATAACGTACCAAGAATAAACGAAGTCCGGCAAAGGTTGGCAACCAGGCCAGAAAACAAGATACGATAAGACACTCACTCTCCAAAATGCTCTGTAATAATTACATGTTGTTTCCAGCAAAAAATTACTAACTGCATGCGACTTAAATAGACCAAGGGAGTAGCCAATTATCCTCAAACCTTACTCTCGAGGAGACCTCCTCCTCCTGAGTAGCCACTCCTGCCTTTTGGCAGCCCTGCATGCTCGAGCATTGAGGAGATGCTCTTCCACTTCGCTTTCTCCACTTGAAGGAGCCTCTGGAGGTTCTGAAGGCCCTGGCTGAGTCTCTGCCTCTGGCACCACATCCTCTTCAGCCTCCTCGCTGTCTGATGTGAGCGCCGGCTGCGCAGGCTGCTGGCGCGACCCCACACCAGCCTCCTCATCGTCGGGATCAGCCACGATCCGCGCAGGCCGCTGGTGGGCCACAACACTGTTTCCCAAAAATGATCCCTATTGTTATAAATACTGTAAATGCTGATTCCTTCATCTTGTGCTTTCATCTTGTCCTACCTGGCTTGTCCTCACCTACTACTGGTTACGTATACACCTGGAAAATAAGACAGTTTGGTCTAGTGTTTAAGACCCCCTCCTAGAAACCAGGAGATTGTGAGTTCTAGCGCTGCCTTAGACATGAAATCTGGCTGGGTGCCCTTGAGTTAATATCTCTCTCTCAGCTCAACTCACTGGGTTATTGTTGCAGGGAAAATAGAAGGAGGAAGAGTATTAAATAAATTTGCCATCTTTCTAAACTAATAAAGGTGGATATAAATAAAAAAATCAAAGCCTTCTTGTAGACATCCATCAACACATGTTAACTCCCTACACAACTCAGAGTGCAGATTGAATGCTAGGTTCTAGAGCCGTGATGGCGAACCTATGGCACGCGTGCCACAGGTGGCACGCAGAGCCATATCTGTGGGCATGTGAGCATTGCTCAAGTTCAGCTCCAGTGTGTATGTACGCGCTGGCCGGCTGATTTTCAGGCCTTCCAGGCCCACCAGAAGTTAGGAAACGGGCTGCTTCTGGCCTCCGGAGGGCCTCCGGGGGGTGGGGGAAGGCCATTTTCACCCTCCCCAGGTTCCTAGAAAGCCTCTGGAGCCTGAGGAGGGTGAAAAACGGGTCTTCCAGTCCCACAGGAAGTCAGGAAACGGGCTGTGTCTAGCATCCGGAGGGCCTACAGTGGGGGTAAGGCCATTTTTGCCCTCCCCAGGCTCCTAGAAAGCCTCTGGAGCTTGGGGAGGGCAAAAAAATGGGCCTACTGGGCCCACCGTGCAATTGTGTGCCAAGAGTGGGGGGAGAGCAGGGGGGTCACGTGCACATGCACGGGGGGGCGAGGCGCATTGAATTATGGGTGAGGGCACATACACACGCGACCCCCCCTGTGCAACCCCCACTTTTGGCACGCAATGTCAAAAAGGTTAGCCATCAAGGTTCTAGGGCAGTGATGGCTAACCTTTTTGCTGTCGCGTGCCAAAAGCGGGGTGAGCGGAGGGGGTTGCGGGCGCGTGTGCACACATCCATAATTCAATGTGCCCCACCCTCCCGCGCATGCGCACATGATCCCCCCACACTTCCCTCTACTTTTGGCATGCAATGGCACGGTGGGCCCAGTAGGTCCGTTTTTCCCCCTCCCCAGGCTCCAGAGGCTTTCTAGGAGCCTGGGGAGGGCAAAAACAGCCTTCCCCATCCCCCAGAGGCTTTCCGGAGTCTGGAAACAGCCAGTTTCCTGACTTCCAGTGGGACCAGAAGGCCTGAAAATCAGTTGGCCAGTGCACACATGCATGCTGGAGCTGAGCTAGGGCAACACTCGTGTGCCCACCAATATGGCTCTGCATGCCAATTGTGGCACCCGTGCCATAGGTGTGCCATCACAGTTCTAGGGTGATGGAGTGATCACCCTAGAACAGTTCTAGGGTGATGGAGGATCTCTGCAGAGAATTGAGAGGAAGGTTATGTGGAGATGAAGCCAAGGAGTACTTTCCTGCTCATAATAGCATAGGAGTTCAAACAGGGCTTAATATGTTTAGGAAAGCTTAGCCTAATAAGATTACTTCTAATCAATGTTTGGTATATTAGACAACAGAAACTTCCATCTGACACAATTTATCAGCACCACTCAGGGCAACGCTAATAGGTTGGGACTACATTAATTCCCAGATAATCCAAAAGCTGAGAAGCATAAGGAAGCTTTAATCGCATCCTCTTTCCAAATCTGAGGTCTCCTTTCAGTATTCGGGCAAGAATAGAAAGGTACACAATTCTTATACTTTAAGCAATTATTGCTAGGCATTAATGTATGCATTTTTGAATACTTGATAAGCCTTCAAGGCAATTTAGTCCTTTTGGAATACCGTCTGACTTTGCACATATTTTGAAAATAATTTTAAATATTTAGAAAAATAGATGTAACCAAAAATATCACTAGTACTCCTACCCAAAGAGTTAGCCAATTTATTCATTTATTTATTTTTTAAAAAATATCTTAATACTTCATAGTGGCAGAAAAAAAGAACTGAGGGATTTATTTTATGCTGATGGGAAGTGGGTGAGTTAGACCTTACGGGGAAAAGCAGGCTGTAAATATAGTAAGAGACATGTAATCAATTATAAAGAACTGGACAAAGAGAAATCAAAGACGTTGTATTAATAAGCACATGGAAAGTAAAGAACATCTTTATTCTATCACAAGATAAAATATTCAAATAAATTCAATGAATGTAGATGTGTATATCTAGAAAAAATGGGCTTGCATAAATTAGTTCTGATTCTGAATTTAGTGACTGAGAGAAGGCATTATTTTTTTCTTGAGTTTGCAACCTGAAAATAAACTAATTTAATATGAGCCTGTTTCAAGATTCAATCTGAAAATAAGAAGAAAAAAAAACCCTCAAAATTTGCCATTGGCAACAGAGGTGGGAACCTCAAAACATTTCACAAACTTTTGACAGACTGGGCAAAGAGAGGAGGGATTATAAATCATTAGTAGGATATTAACCTTGACAAATTTCAATAAGGCATTTTCATGAAGTTTTTTATATATATCCACTGTACCTCTTTTTCAGGGAAAAAGAACACAGCAGCCTCCAGGTTATCTAAAAAGAAAATCATTTTGCTAAAAAAATTTAACTGTGCTGAGAAAGTGAATGAAGCCCGTAGCAAAGTTAGTCTTTCTTTCCTAAGAATAGGCAAGATGATAGAAAAATACAGGTAGTCCTTGACTTACAATCACAATTGAGCCCAAAATTTCTGTTGCTAAGTGGGACATTTGTTAATTAAATATCGCACCATTTTATGACAATTTCTTGCCATAGCTGTTAAGTGAATCACTGCAGTTCTTGAGTTACTGACATGGTTAAGTGAATCTGTTTTTCCATTGACTTTGCTTGTCAGGTCACAAAATGGGATCCCATGACCCCGGGACACTGCAATAGTCATAAATACGAGTCAGTTGCCAAGCGCCTGAATTTTGATCACATGACTGCGGGGAAGCTGCAATAATCGTAATTGCCACCAATCACCAATTCTCTTTTATCATAAATGCAAATGATCCAAAAAAATAATATCATAGTAAAGGCAGAGGGATAGGAATGAAAGCAAGATATTCATTACTTGTGCAAGGAATTTATTATCATCCATTCTACTTATATTGACCAACAGGAAATATTTCATTTGTATCTATTGGTAATGTTGCTATATTGCAAGTTATAGAGGCAAACGGTACATACTCTCATTCATTTAGTCTCATAGCAATGATCTAACTCACTTTCTTATTAAATTCTCCTCAATCTTCCTATATATTTTAAATATATAAATAAGAATGCTTTGAATATCTTAATATATAAAGTAAAATTAGTCAACATTAAATTGTTCTCCAAGTCTTTTTCCTTTAAAATAAATATGTAATGAAATTACAAGCTTTTGCAAGAAATCAGGCACAAACTGGACCACAATAAATCATGTAGAGTGCCACAATTATACCATAACCTACTTTCTGCCCAATGCTGTATTATAGCATGACTCTGGAAAAATTCACCACAAATAAGTTTTCATAAATATTTATGTCAAATCTGCACTTTATTAATGCTAATTTGTGGGGTATGCCCTTCTTACTCTGCATTATAACTCCTAGAAGACTAGAGTTCTCATACTATAATATTCACATCACTTCTATGACAAATAGGCAGTATACAGTACTAACAACAGGATATGAAATTGTTGAGCTTTTCTTTTACCTTATAAAGCATTTCTCAGATTTCATGTTGAGTATTGGCCAAAGGCTAATGCCACACTATTCCCATCGTGGGCCAACTAATCATAGTATACTTACCATTAGGACACAGTTGCAAAAATATTTTTACAATTGGGGTAATTACTCAGAATAGAAACTGCAGCATCTCCAAGTGAAAAAGAACAATACGAAAAAGAGGACAATGCAACAACGTATACGGATATTTTGGTAGCAACATATTCATGTGCAAACTAAACATTAGTCTTTTTTTAAATCAGAATGCCTGTAACACTCATCTACTATTCTGGGCATCCTGAAGAGAATTGTGACAGTTATTTCTCAGTCACACATAAATTGACATCAAACATACTGGAAGCCATGTCTGGCAAAGAAAACCAGGCCAGATATTCTGAAAGTCTTCAAGATTTCCATATGCTGATAAATTTCTAAAACAACATTTCTGAAAAAGGAGATTTTACATTCCTGATTATTACTGTATTGATAAAAACGAAGTGGAAAATAGATAAAAGGAAGATGAAAAAGGTAAAAAACTAAGAGACAATATCAGAAATTTTAGCAAATTTATATTCTATTAAAAAGGATGTAAGTTTGCTACTACTTTGTATTGTGTGCCTCAAAGCTGAATTAAAGAGAGTTGATGAAAGAGAAGGAAAATACATTTTCCTAACAAAGTGTGGTATATTCTTAATAGGGAATAACTATGCTTTCCGCAACACAATCATATGGCTTTACAAAAAGTTGACAAAAAGGAAAACAGTCTCTGGACTCTATTAAATAGTACATTCAACACTTTTCCAACATTCATCAAATAAATATATCCTGTATTATTGTGTTACATTTTATTTAATATTTTAAATCCAATCTCTTTTCACCCAAAGATGCTTTTTCATGGTGTCCTATCATGGTTTCCTATTGTTTCTTGGATGAGAAACAAAAATGTCTTCAAAGAAAAACAATGTCTAGTTGCCTTTTGAAAAAACACCTTTGGGACAACCATGACCTCCATGACTGAGAATTTCCATAGACATCTATATTTTCCCAATAAAGCTTAACAGCAAAACTGTCCATTCTCCAGGCATGATGAAGTAACAACAGGAAACCATGACAGGACACCGTGCCAATAGCCCTTAAACATGCTATTGTAACTATACACTAAACATTGATTTGTTTAGACTTTAGAAACACCTCACAAGCTAAAGAATGGGATGAATCAAACACACACATACACATCTATCTATCTATCTATCTATCTATCTATCTATCTATCTATCTACCTACCTACCTACCTACCTATGAATCATTTGTTTCACAAGACAAGTATACCTATATCTATACATAATGATAATGATAATGATAATGATAATACTAATAATAATGCTATGGCCCATAGATATCCCTTGGAATACAGTTCTTGGAAATGCCAGAAAGTATGGCACCTTGGCTAAGAATTTTGGGATTTATAGTATCAATACTTTGGAAGGCAGCATGTTGGGAATACCACTCTAGGTCCCTCCTCATAGGTATGGTCTAGACCAGGAGTAGGAAATGATAGCCCCTTTACAACCCGTGAACTTCAACTCCCAGAATTCCCCAGCCAGCATGAGGCCCACTCCTGGTCTAGACCTAGAAGATCTACTGCTAATAACATCATGATCTTTCTGTTCTTTTTCTCCACCCATATTGTGGCAAGGCAAATCATGAAAGTGATTGCAGCAGTATGAATAAAAAGTAACCGCCTCTACCAGTTCCTTTCCTGGCAAGCAATTAAATGGTAACATAGCAAATGAGGCTCCCCTGAGAGAAGAAAACCATCTTAAAGATGGTTCTGGTTGAAATGTAATCAACACTTACACTATATCATGCCGACTCAGGTGCAACAGCGAAATTATGATTCCTTCTGCATTATTTCTGGTATCACATGTTTTTAATGTGACCTCACAAAGATGAGGTTTACAAAGTTTAATAAACCTGTTCTAACTATAGCACCACTCCTAATAAAAATGGTAACAATAGCAGCATCTAAACACAAACACTCCATCTCTAGAAGGTAAAATTGAACAAAGAAATACTATTTTCAGTAACAGTCAGCCATTCAGTATGACAACCAAGTATTTGCTCTAACTTTTAGTTTGGTCCTAATGTGCAAAATTAAAATGACTTTAGAACAATAATGTAACGTAGAAAAATATAATATAAAGTATTAAATAATAAAACATAAGAAGCTGGTCAAACTGTCCACTGTCATAACTAATTTGTCTTCAACATCATTTATATTCTTGAAAAGTTCTACAGATTACTGGTTAAATTGCCCTGAAAATAGTTTGTACAATAGTGACATAGTATGAGTTCAACCTTAGCAAGAAACCCCTGGTGAATTTGATGATGATCTCTTGCATCAAACAAGCCACTGATCTCTTACAAAGTTAACAAGCAGTGCAACGAGTTAACCTGGCACTATTATCAGTGCATGCAATCCCAGCATTTTGTTCATTTTTCCCACAGGCATAATAAAGAAAGGAATGATAACATTTTCCAGCCTCTTTTAAATTCCTTTGCAATTATACTTTATACTAAAAAAAAGAAAAGAAAAACCAAACCTCAGGGAGTGTTTTCACCAGACTGTAATGCCTCCATCTTCTGAACTACAGGTTTCAAACACAATTGCTTTAAGCTGCTTCTAATTCTGATAGTCACAAAAAAAATAGCCCGTCAAAAAGATACATCACTTTTTTCAGACCTTTTGTCCACAAAGTGTTTGTGGAGAATATTAAGCCATTGTGGATTCAGTAAGGCTCAATATGACATATGAACACACCCTTTCTTCTGGTTTTTACTGTGAGTCAATTGGGTAGCTACAACTTCTCCAATGAGCCAGTGATGAACTCACAGAGGCTAGGCAATCACCTGGTAGAAACAATTAGTTCTGCCCTGGCTCTCCCTTCTCCTCCAGCTTGTCCAGAGGAAGGAACAGGCTTGCAGGCACTTTGATCTCTTCCAAAATAGTCCTTACAGGACAAAAGCATCAAAGAAACCTAAGATACCATCTCACAATTCTTCTGTACTTGTATTTCTGGAATGTGCTTCTCCTTACTCCATTTGCCAAGAAAAGCTACACAGTGATTTGGATTCAAAACTCAAAAAGATGCTTCAGGGTGCAAAAGCCTGCCTTCACTTCTTCAAAACTGTTGCAGCTTCTCCAGGGATTGTGTCACTGGCAACCACAGACTCTGCACAATGCTAGGCAAAGATGGAGTTACAGAGACAGCTAAGTGTGTGCTCTGGTGCACTTTTAAGCAGCTTATTGACTACCAATTAGGAGCAATGCAAAGCCCAATTTGTCATATATTGTATAACTCACAGGGACAAATTATTCAGTAGTGTACAGATAGTGCAAGCCTTAAAATTATCATCTGTGGATTGTTTATAGCTATGGCCTATTCTCTTTTTCTATTATTTATACCCAAATGAGTTAATTCTCTTCCTAAAATCTCCATTCTTAAATATTAACTTTAAAAAAAAACAACCCATCAAAATACTGTACCTGGGGGGAGTTCCACTGAACGTGGCTTTTGCATAGGGTTAATTTACAAAACCTTAGTGACCAAAGTGGAACCTTCAGCTTTTAATTAAAAATGCAAACAAGCTAGCAGAGAAATGATAGCATCGAATCTGTCAGAGTTAAATAGCAATTCCACCCAAGTAAAAGAAAAAAAGAAACCAATATCTGCATGATTATTTTTCTTATTATTTAACTTTGAGAATAAATATTGTAACATATAAAAGACACAAGTTATGTCATTTACTTATTTGAACCAGCAAATGTTAGCATTGCTCTTCTATTGGTGGGGAGAAAAAAACCTTTTCAGAGTTCTCTTCACCACAGAAAATCTATTGACAATCCAAGTAAAAACAGTAAGCAGTAAAATTCCATATCATAACATTCATTTTCTTGTTTGCTGTAGAATCTTTCATTTTTCAAAACCATACCACATGCTGTTTTGTCCTTTTCAATTTCTTACAAAACCTTTTAAAAGGATTTCTAAGCATTGCATTCCTTTCTAAGATATCTAATATTTTCTATACTGGAACATCAATGCTTCTAAGAAAGAGGGGGGAAAAACACCCCGAGGAACTCTAATATTCCATTAAACTTGCTACTACAACACTATCAAAACTAGCAGCACCAACAGCAATGGAACCAATGGACATTGGGGCACAGTGACATCATTATACCAATCCTGCAACAGTGTCCTTGAATCCCGATGTTGTTGCATCTGCATGATACCACTATACACATTTCATCATTTGCCTCTCTTCTTCCCCTCCCTACCGACCACTCCCAATCAAGACACCAATTCATTTAATTAAGAAACACACAAACAAACTTGTAATTCATGATTATGATGAAGAAAATTTTGCCTTTTCTAACCTAATGTTCTCTGGTGTGTTTGTGGAGTAGAAATACCTACAAGTCCCATTTAGTTGGTTGGGGTTTGTGAGAGATTACAGTTCCAATATCATCATGGCAGATGGCAGCAAATTGATGACCTTGTTAAGAGGCTTTAAATCTGGCTAGTAAATACACAGGGGGAGTCACTGAGAAATCCCAGAGCTACAAACTAGATGGGGAAAATCCAGGAAGAACATAACAGAAACCATTTTAGTTTAGAAAGCTACTTGCACATATCCACTCTATTCATCAGAAACTTAACTTGAAGTAATCCTTAAAGCAGTTAGGAAAAGCTGTGATAAATTCATCCCTATGATAGCTGCTTCTACTGGTAGTCCTCCCTTAACAATGACAGATCTCTCTAGAGCTGCTTATGACCTACTTTTGAAGTTCTGATGGTCTCCCCACATTTTGGGCACTGGTAAATGGCTTACATTTACAGACATTTGCAGCATCGTACCCAGTGGTGGGATTCAGCCAGTTCACACCTATTTGGGAGAACCGGTTGTTAACTTTCTAAGCAGTTCAGTTGTTGGAAGAAATCTTATTTTGTTTTTTTTCCATTTTACAGGGCTAATCCTGTAAGGAAGGCAGGAAGGAAACATTCTGGTGGTGTTTCTATCCTAATCTTTATTGCCCTGCTTACAGAAACTGCCTCTCTGGTTAACCCTTATTACATTGTAACAGTAAGGTGAAGCACCCGTCAACGTGAGTGACTTTGAGTTGGCCACACCCACAGGGTCACATGACCACCAAGCCACACCTACCCAGCTGGTCATTAGGGCAGAGAACCGGTTGTTAAATTATTTGAATCTCACCACTGATAGTACCATCACACAAAAATATCCATTGGGGAAAATGGATTCACTTAATGATCATAGTGTTTGCTTAACGACTGCTGCAAAAAAGGTAATAAAATTGAGCATGGTTAACTATTCATTTTATGACCATAATTCCAGGCTCAATTATGGTAAAAGAGTCCAGGTCTACCTGTAATTTTCTGCACAGGGGATCCATTTTGAGCATGCACTGGGTAGTAACCTTTCTCAAAACCTGGAAGATAGCAGGTCTGGAATCTTCCGTGGAATGAGATTACAATTAGCATTTTTATTACAGGCAGTCCTCAACTTATGACCACAACAATTGAGCCCAAAATTTATCTTGCTAAGTGAGAAATTTGTGAAGTGAAATTTGCTTAAACGCATTGTAAGCTGCCCTGAGTCTCCGGAGAAGGGCGGCATATAAATCATTTTTTTTTTAAAAGTGAGCTTTGCCCCGTTTTACAACTTGCCATGTTTGTTAGGTGAATCACTGCAGTTGTTAAATTAGTAACATGGTTGATCAGTGAATCTGGTGTCCCCAATGATTTTGCTTGTCAGAAGGTGATGATCACATGACCCCGGGACAATATGAATTGGTTGTCTAGCATCCAAATGTAAATCACATGACCATGGGGATGCTGCAACAGTCGTAAGTGTGAAAAATGGTCATAAGTCACTTTTTTCAATGCCACTGTAACTTCGAACAGTCACTGAATGAACTGTTGTACCTGTATTAATGCTGAAACTGACAATAGGAAGTAAGAGCTACCTACCATAATCTTTACAAATGGCCCTTCCAAAAACATGTGGAAAAATCACTTCTGTGTTAAACTTTTTAGGGCAGTGGTCACCAACTGGTGGTCCGTGGACCACTGGTGGTCCGTGAGAAAATTTTGGTGGTCTGCAGAAAAATTTGCATTTTTTTATATTGCACTAAATCAGGGGTCCTCAAACTACGGCCCCTGGGACAGATACGTGCAATGAACACTTGTGTTGCTGCAGAGACCTCCTTCAGGGTCTTTTTGTGTAGGTTGGAGGGGGACAGAAATTCCAACTTGGGGTCTGCTTCGGCCTCCTGGTGCGGGGCTTTGGGTGAATGCTGGGGAAGTGCCACTGGTGGCAGAGAACCAGAGGGCCTTGTTCCAGTGGGACTGCATCATGGCCTGGAACTGGCTGACCATCTCAGCCTGCTGAGCCTCCAGGTGCTGGCACCTGGCCTTGCACTCACGCAGATCTTCCCTCTGCTTGGAAAGCCTATGCTTCTAGTCCTCAGTGAGGTGCTTCTGCTGAGCCTCCTTCTTGGCCAGATCCAGTTTGAACTGAGCCAGCTGTTTTGCCAACTCTTACTCATGGTGGCTGCTTAGCTCCAACAACTGCTTCCTGTAGGGGGCCTAAGGAGCCCAGGCGGGGAGGCGAGGAGTGGGTGGGAGAGGAGGGGCAAGTAGAGGCTGGCGAGGCGCCCCTCGATGGGAGTGACATTGAGTTGGCCACACCCACCCAGTCACATGACCACCTACCCACGCCCAGCCAGCCAGTCAATAAGCAGATCATATGAGTGGTCCATGGGATTTAAAATTATGAATTTAGTGGTCCCTGAGGTCCGAAAAGTTGGGGACCACTGCTTTAGGGCACATATCCAGGATATCAATGGAACCATCTTTCTTCAGTGGAAAGCATGCCCCACTCATGCTGGCAGAAGGGGCTATGCAGATCCCATCGGCCAAGGAATAGCAGCTGGTGGGCTCCAGGAAAAGAACCTTGTCTGCCACAGTCCCTGCCCTCTGGAACATCTGCCACAGGAGGCAAGATCCACCCCCTCTCATTAGCTTTCAGGAAAAGCTGGCTATGCCAGCTGGCATGAGGTCCTGAAGCTGTTGGCTGGAGATGGTTGGTGCATTAACAGAGAAAGTCCTTCACCTTTCCCCTCCAAACCCATGTCAATAGTTTGTTTTAATTAATGTAATTTTTAATTTGTTGTTATATTTATAATTGTTTTGATATTTGTACATTGTTTAAATATTTGGATGTAAGACACTCGGAGTCACTTTGAACTATGAGATGAGTGGCAAATACTAAGATACTAATAATTTAAAACTTAGATACTGATTCTGTACTTTTGCTAAACTCAACTTTCCTTGAACTCTGACTTTCTTCATTCTGATCTGTCTTCTTACAGGACTATCAATTGAATTTTATAGCATACATCAGAATGAACATGTGGTATTATATAGAGATATAGATAACTAGATACATAGGCATACACACACATATACACAAAATTTATATAGCCACCCATTTCACAAGAACTGACTGGGTGGCATACAACAAAGATATAAAACAATAAACATGTCAAAAAGTCATAATTAAAAGTTTCAAAAGCATGAAGTACACAAGACATCATTTTATATTTTTAACTATATCAAATTTATATGGCCATCTATAATCCTTGGGGAGGTTATTTTGTCAAGTCAACAAAGATAATGAAGAATCATTAAGAAATTTGGATTTTGGAACAAAGCAAAGAGTTTCTGACCCAAAAGTACATAAAAATTGTCTCTCAGCCATCTATTCCCCATTAAGAGCAAACCCCAAATATATAATTTAAGAAGAACACAGACTTAACATTTGGCTTCATAGAAATTAAAAAAACAAATATCACATTTCAACCCCCATTTTCCCCCTTTATAAGACTCCCATATCCCCTCATCCTATTCCATGAATGTGTCAACCAAAAAGCAGAGCCAAAATAATGACACCAGTGCCACTTTGCCACTAGCTAAGCTCATTGTTTTAAAACAGCTCCTGCATCTTTTAGATTAAAAAAGCCTTGTCTTTATCTATCATGGTCAGATGCCACCTATCTCTTCACTCTTATGCATGGCAGTGTTGTGCCTGGTAGCATTCATTATTTGTTGGCTCTCTCTCCTTAATTCCAGCTTGTAACTAGATACTGCCCAAATGCTCTTCAAATGGACCATATGTTTGCATTCATTTACAACAAAAATAACGCTAATATAGCCTAATAAAGAGAACACTTAACCTGGATGTGGCTGGCCTAGTTGTCAACTCCACCTCCAACTCAAATCTGATAAATTACTAAATAAATCATTACCCATGTAAGGTAGAGCTATGAAGTAGTAGAGAAACTAATCAACTAAGAAATCAATGTTAGAGATTCAATATTCTTCATTTCTCAACTGTGTTCCACTCTAAATAGAGTTCATTTGTGGATATGGTTTTTAAAAACCTTTTTAGAAAGAGAAGTGGGAGAATTTGACACATTTCAGCAATGATTAGCACAATTCTAGGAAGACATTGCTTAAACAAAAGTCTGTGGTTATTGCCATTTAAAAATATGTTTCCTGTGGACACCAGATGTTTGATGGTGAAAGGAGAGAGCAGGGTGGTAGCACTGAAAAGGAGAATATTCTAGTTTAGTTTCTGGTATGAATTCCTTGTTCACAGTACAGGGAACATGCCTAGAGCAGAGGAGAGAGACTAATATAACCCTTCAGTTAATGTTTTCCTTCTAGAATTCAACCTAAAATCTATTAGAAAATCTGATATGTGCCCTTTTCAGAGTCACATTATCCCAATTAGGCAAGTATGTGACAGGATGTACGAAAATTGGAAGATGTGGGGGGGGGGGAGAGAGGGAAGCACAGCATTGCTTATATAATTAGCACCCAAGAGATTCCCAAGATGCAGAGATTTATCCTTAAATACCTGTTTAAGAAATCAATAAGATCAAACAATACAAGAAGACACTTTGTATTGTTGATCAACTGCTGCAGGTGTATTTGTAATTTTAGTGGATAAATCAATAAATACTCCCCCCCCCCCCATTTTCAAGTTTGCTCTGTTGCTTATACGTGGAAGAAAAATTGATTTTGTAAATTGGGATACTACCTAAAAATTGGCAAAGAGATATAGCCTCAGAATTCCAGAGAGAAACATTCAAAAGCTACAATCGCCAATGTAAGTAAACAAACTACAAATCTAGAAGAGAATGTTTAGTATTCTTAACTACTGGCATGTTTCACACTACAGACTAGATACAAACTCATTCAGAGGACTATTAGCCTTTTTACTAGAAACTCAAGCTCTATTAATTGGAAACAGATAAAAAATACTGACTCAGGATAGACCTTATGAGTAAACTAAGTTCCAAGAAACGTAGACCAAGAAGTTCCATTTAGCATCAAAAACCGAGTATTCAGCACTCCTTGCCCGAAAAATTACTCTTGCTTCTTTCCCCCTCCCCAAAGCAAAACTTTTTCTTGATATGAAGAATTGTGGGAGGGAGGGGAGGAGTGGGGGGCTTCAGGGAAGAGGTGAATAGAGAAGGACACACCTGTATTAATCTGCTTATTGCCTAGAGCATCATATTTTCTGCCAAGAAGGCTGCATAAATCACAGCTTTCTAGCAATTTTTCAATATCTCCTATTAGATACCAGCTTGACAGGCTCATATTTTTGAGCACCAATGTACTGGCATGACAGGCAAACATTTGTATAAAGTAGCCTGAACCTAACTGGCATTGCAGCAGGATGAAGCACTGTGGGATGCAGCTGTTTTCAACTAGTTTTACAAGTCAAAATTGGCCTTCTCGTATTATGAGGTTAGCAACTAAGGCAGATTTAAAGGAAAGAGAACAAAGACTGGATCTATGCAAGGAGGACAGCTTTGTCAGTGGCTTTTTCCTATATAGCTTGATAAAGCCTTCCTTATCAGTATAGCTCCACTTATTTCTTGTCAAGGGGGAAAATAAGGCAGACAGTATATTTTAAGATTACAACTCCTACTATCCCATTGGCATTGCTGACTAGAGCTGGTGGAAGTTGTAATCCAAAACATCTGAAGGGCACCAGGTCAACAACTCCTGTAAAAAGATTGCCTATAATTTTCTTGTCCTGCCTACAGCTTCCAGAGCCACCCAGCTGGCTGCTGTCACAAACTGAATCCCGAATCCTGCTTGCTTTTGCTTTTGTGCTAAGTACTAAAGGCGGAGATGCTGCTGGCACAAATAAGGTAGATCACGATTTAAAATTGCTTCATGCGTCCGCACAATGACCAAGTTAATATTAACCCAATGGGGCGGACAAAGAGTGAAACCCACAGGAAAGTGAAATATAAAGACTTCCAAGCTTTGTGTTGCCCCATAGCCCTTGGCTCCTCTTTAGTTAAAGCAATTCCCTATAATTTGAGGTCAGCACACGTAAACAACCACCCTTACCTCCTGGGATAAGAACGGAATGACCTGGGCACATATGGCATTCAGCCTCTTGACAATTTCCGCCTATGGATGAGAAAGAAAAAGTTAGTGAGCAACAAGTTGCAAGCATATGATTGTGGTCACATATAAAAAGAAAGTGCATTTAAAGTGGTGATTTGGACAAAGACAGCTCAGCTCTTTGGACTGACTCCAGATGTTATAATGGCATACTTTTCAAGTTTGCACCATAGCAGCTCCAGTAGCTTGCATGCTTGAGAAAAAAGAACCGCCAGTGGTTTGAGGTATGTGGTATCTTCCACATTTGCAATAAAAATCCCCGTTGAGTTCAGAACGGGTGGGTAATCTGCCGTTTATGGGTCACATGCAAGCTCCTAATCCCCCAAACACCCACAGACTGTGTCATTAAATGCTGGTGGCAAAACCGCTGACTTCCAGCTGCAGAAATTTTAGTGATTTTTCACATGAGCATTTTAACCTTCAAAAGGGCTTAATAAATCCTTTCTCCCTTTGAAACCCCTAATCAAACAAAACTGACTGAAAACACTTGATCCCATCCCTGATCATATTACTCTGTTTCCAGACACATCCTTGGAGTCTAAACAACTGGGGGGGGGGAGTGGGGGGGGGGGGGCGAGAAAGTGTTTATTTTCTCTAGCAAAAAAAAACAAACCACCTCAGTTACCTGCTACTGGTATACAGTAACAGCTGAGGTTTTCCAATATTTACAGTTCCCATAGGAGTCTAATTCTATTTGACCTCATACCTCTTGAAAAGTAGGAACAAGGCTAGCTTCAGGGGACTCTACTATCTCAGAATAGAAAGCTTCGCCTTGCTGCTAGATCAAGAACAGAGTTTCATTATCCAAACTGTGAGTTGCACAGAATTGCTCAGGCGACATGGGCAGCCATACAAATCAAATCAATAAATAAATGGCTAGGGTAAATATCCAGAGACCCAAGGCCATCTATAAGCTCCACCACCTATTTTCCATAGACTCTGGAATTATTCTGATCATACTTTGTGGCATAATTTCTTGTTATTTTTAAAGGGGAAAATATATTTTTAAAAAGTTCTGGACAAGAAAACTCCAGAAACTTCCAGCTCCAAGCACTTTGCAATGTCATCTCACTACTGTACCATCCATCTATCTATCTATCTATCTATCTATCTATCTATCTATCTATCTATCTATCTAAAAACAAAAACTCTGAGATTTCATCTATTACAAGGCTGTTCACCTCTGCAATTGTTCAGCTTTCTGTCTCCCTCTTCTATCCACCTAATTTTTGAGTAATTTGTTGTTGTTTTTTTAAAGACATAATATTATCAACAATTTATTCCTCAATATCAATGTTTGAAACCCTTCTTTCATATAATGTCTTCTGTGCAAATGTATGCCACTTTTTATATCCCTTTTATCTGAGTAAAATTTCTCTTCAAGTCCCCTTGAAAGTGTTTCTTTTTCCCTGTTACTTTCTTTCTTTATGTTATGAGACAGATCAGTTTCAACTTGGTGGTATATTTTCTGCTCTGTGGAATGTATTCTAGTTAAGTTTCTGCCACTAGGTTTCTAAGTGACTCCAAATATTCTGAAGAGATATGACTGTGTTCACTTCCTCTTTTCAATGTTATTTTTTTACAGACTCATCATCTTTCAATTGTCTTCTCTTTTGAAGTCAAATGTATGTAGGACCTTCCTTTGCTCTTTTCTTACATATTAAATATGGTGGGTATGAGACTTATTTCCAAAAGATTCAAAAACATTCTGACATTCCATACTGAATCCTGGACAAGATCAACCAAAAGCTCTATGTAGCTTTTCTCAGAATCACAGACATTTCAGGTACCGGGTAGTCCTCAACTTACCACCATTTGCTTAGTGATAGTTCAAAGTTATAATGGCACTGAAAAAAGTGACTTATGACCATTTTTCACACTTGTGACCATTGCAGCATTCTCTGTGGTCACACAATCAAAATTCGGACACTTGGCAACTGGTTCATATATTTGACGCTAGCATTGTCTCAGAATCATGTGACCTTCTGACAAGCAAAGTCAATGGAGAAGCCAGATTCACTCATCAACCGTGTTATTAACTTAACAACTGCAGTGGTCCACTTAACAACTTTTGACAAGAAAGGTCACAATATGGGGCAAAGTTCACGCAACAGCTTAGCTGCCAAAATGTTGGCCTCATCTATGGTCATAGGTCAAATACTACCTTATAGAATTTTCCTTCCTTTAATATAAATGGAACCTATCTTTTACCCTATTTTTTATTTCCTGAAACATTTTTTCCAGAATTGGATGCAACCCAACTCTTACTAATTTTATTTTAGACTTCATTTAAGGAACTTTCCTTCCATCCTTTGCATTCTATACTATCAGAAAAACCTATTTTCTCTTCCCAACACATTTGAGATCTCTCAGCTGCACCTCTCTAGTGGAACTATCCATACAATAGGCCAATTTCACAGACACACAAATGGTAGGAAGCTTACAACTGCATATTGAACCTTTTTACTTCTAGGATAGCCCAGTGACAATTTTTCCAGACCTACATGTGTAGAGTTCAAACTAGTACAACTTTTGTAAATTTGATAACTGAGAGTTATAAAAATATACAATGATTACAATGGTATTAGGAATGACATATGATAGCAAGGTACAAGATACCCACATAACAATCAGTCTCAGCTCCCCACCCCACCCCACCCCTGCCCTCCCTCCCCCCACCCATCCCCCTCTCTCTCAAAAAGGATACTAGATACCAAGATGGACATGTAAGTCCTGAACTGCTGCCAGGACCTGTAAGAAACCAAACTTCATTGAACCACTTGATACTTGATCCAGGCGTGATAGACTGAGACACGGTTCAGGTGGTATTTCTAACTGTTCAGTCTGTAGTAGCATTCTCTTAAAAGGCCAGACATGCAATCTGGGTGGTCTGGAGTCAAAGACCTGTATTTTTGGAAGGTCAGGTCTGGAACATAGAGCTGGCCACAGTCATTGTATGCTTTAACTGCCTCATGTTTTGATAACTGTGCTATAATGTGTTCTACTGATGAAAGTAATTTTGGAAACTGTCCAAAAAAGTACACCAAATACAAAATATAAAGCAGGTGTTGTAATAACATTTTAAAAATTAGAAAGCTAGAAGGAAAAACAAAAAAAAAAAATGTATCTGCAAAAGATATAGTTTGAAAATATGAGGAGACGGTCATGAGGTAGTCAGGATGGGAAACAAAAACAGTAACTTAATGTTTCTCAGAGTAGAGGCATTGACATTACAAGGACAAAATAAGTTATGACCAAATAGTCACTTCTTTTGAGTCTATTTTTAGTGTAAGGCAATCTGTACTGAAGACAGTGAGAGGTAGTTCTAAAAATTCTGGACTGGCACTGTGGTGCCTCGGGTTCGAGTCAACTCTCTACCATAATATCTTATTGGATGATATTATGGCACTCTTTCTCAGCTAACTTATATCACAAGGTAGTGTTGTGGAATGAAAATGAGATGAAGGAAAACTATGAAGGCTGTCTTAATTTTTTTTAAACACGTGATATAAATTCAATAATGAAAACAAATAATTGATGAAAATTATATAATTGCATTCTTTCCATTGGACAATAACATAAAAATCCCAAAATGCTAGATACACTATTTTAAGGAACCATCTACACACACACATTCAGTTACAGTGACCTGAAAACATTTAAGAAAACTAAAAGAGATTTTAATATCATTAAAATCAATATACAGATATTGTGATGACCTAGGACCTGGCACAGAGATAACACAAACAGCTGGCAGTTCAAACCACCCCTTTATTGCTCCAAATCTCCCCAAACCCTCCTATGTTTCTGGCAAGTCCCAGAGCAGAGGGATAACAAACCCCCCATACCACCTCAAGCAGCCTCTGGCTGCAATTAGTCCAGCCCAGCAATGTCTTCACCAAGGCTGCAGGGCAATAAATCCCAAATGTATTTGGCAAAACAAGAGCAAAGCAAGGAGTTCAGGGAGCAAAAGATCCAGATAATTAGTCCAAAATGCCAACAAGGAATGCAAGGACTCTCGGCAAGTTCAAACGTCAGCACACAACACTTCAGGAACTCAGCGTTTGTTCCTAACAAATGCCACTCCCCATGGCGTCTCCTTAAGTCTCATTCCCCAGGTGTGCCTGGTGAAGCCGGGGGTGGGGGGGGTGGGCACTCTCCTCACAAATGGCCTGCTCTGTCTGAACTGATCACGCCTTCTCTGCACTCTCCGAGCCCTTGCATCATGAGGGGGTGGTTCTTGCTCCTCGTCTGAGCTCTGTCTCTCCTGTTCATCCTGCCTCTATTCCTCCCTGCCTGAACACCTTACTAATTCTGAACAGCCTTGTGTGGACTGATTCTGCTCTTCCCCAGTTTCCTCCAAGGCCAACGGAGCTGCCCTCTCACTCGCTGTCAGTTCTTGTTCCAGCTCATTTTCCACCACAAATTCAGACTCCGATGGGAGCGGCTTGACAGATATATAAATATATATACAAGTAGCTGAGGATGGTAAAGAGAGAAAATTACCAACTACTTCAAAAAATTAATACCGAGCAAAAATAAAATAAAATATTCCCTTTATTTAGACAAATAAATTTACAGTGGTAAAATAAAGTGTACAAATTTAACATAGAAACCAATTGGTAAAATAGTTGTATAAAAAAAAGAATTCAAATGGTGGAGGAAAAATGTTCAATTTAGAAACCACAGAACAGAAAACTAATGATGACAAACAAGAATCAGTTTTAAAATCAAAACTCAAAGCAGAACTAAATGAGATTTGGAATAGGGAAAAAAAAAAGAACTCAGTGAAAGTGCACAAATTCAAGACAGAAAAACAATCTGCTTAAAAGATATACCATATATATAAATATAAATATATAAAATCAAATTTAAGGGCATAAGTAATCATTTTAGGAGGCAAAATAAAGAAATCATTCTAGGTAATTGGGTAAAAAAAGGGAAGAACAAAGCTTTTGAGGATGGCAGAGATTATTTGGAAAACTACGGAAAGGTAATAAAGACTCAAATGACAGAAGCAGCAAATGAAGAACAATATAGAGTTGTCATTCAGAAGAACATGAACAAAGTTCAAAGGGGTACAAGTACAAAGAATCAACCAAATGAGAAGGCTTAACAATTGCAAAAGTAGCAAGAAAAGATTTTGAAAAATAAAATGGTCTATAGAAAGAACCTGAGAAAAGAAAGTAAGCCAAAATTGTACTAAAAAATGTTGATGTAGGCTGAAGACTTTTACCAAAAATGTTGTGGGTGAGGACCAACCACGAGCATGGTAAATCACTGCAGGAGCAACAAATTATAGACTCAAAAACAAGGGACAAAATAAGAAAAACAGGATTTCAAAAGAAAACTCCATTCGGCCCATTAAGGAAATAAGCATATATAGATAGTCCTCAAGTTACAACGGCATTTGGGATTGGGATGTCTGTCCCTAAGCAATGCAATCATAAAGTCATGTGACCATATCGCTTAGTGAAAATCCCAAGTTCTATTTGCCTTTGCAACCGCAACATCTACACATGTTAGTCAGGTAGTGGTGGGAGTCCCAGATAAGCAACACTGTAGTGTTGTGTGGGGCTCTGGGGGACCGGTACAGGTAGTGCATGAGTTGGGGGATGCCAGGGAGGGCTTGTTAAGGTCACATGCAAGTGCAGGAAGGCCAGGTTACAGATGAGGTGGCAGGACATGAGCACAAGAAGACTGAAAGAAAATACTACATTGACTTGTGGTTTTCTTTGCTGGTTTCTCCATTAACTTTACATGATAGAAACTGACAGGGAAGGTCACAAATAGTGATCATGTGACCATGGACACTGCAACCACAGTAAATGTAAGCACCTAAATTGCTACCATGTGGCCACCAAGGTGCTGTGACCAAGAGAATTTTGAGGTCTAGTCGTAGATGCCTCACGTTCTGGGCCATCACATGTTCAAACAGTCATCGAATGAGTGGTTGGTAAGCGAGGACTACTATTACACCTAAAGACTTATGACAAGAGAGGAGAAGAACGGTCAGAAATAGAAAAACTAGTTTCAGATAATTATAAGAATGAAAAGATTTTTGAAGTTTTATTAGCAGATGAACTATTTTCAAATCTATTTTCTTTTCTTGCACTATAACCATTCCAAGAAATGTCTGTTGCTACAGAGCTACAAACCCTCGGTAGAACCAAGAATCAGATTACCTTCGTCTACTTAAGAGAATGGTCAAAATGGGCAAGAAAGTCAGGGCATGTATGGTGAAAAATATTCTCCAGAGTCCCTGGTGAATTGCTGCTGTTGAGAAAGTCTTTCAGGTTGAACTGAATGAAGAAATAACCTGAAGTTCAACATGCGAGGCTGAGAACCGATACAGCATGATTCAAAATGCAAATTTCAAATCGCTTTCAGAAAGATATCTAGATACCATCTATTATATGCTTGTCAAGAACTTCACTTTCTTACTAGTACAGTATTATTTTTTTAATTGATTGGAAAGGATCTGAACTCTTTCCCTTTCATAAGACTGCATACCAAGAAGAACAAGGGGGTGCAGCAAAAGGAGGAAATCAAAATTGCACAAGTACAAGTGCATCTGTCATCTGGGTCATGATTTTGCATGAAAGAGCATTCTTCCCCCAGAAGTAATTGCAAACTGACCAAAAGTAGAAAGCAATTTGAAAACATACTTTTACAGGTAATTCCTCATGTTATTTAAGTCAAATACAGAGGGAAGTTTACAAAGCAAAAGGCTTTGCTCTTTATTTTATGTGAACTACCTTAAAGAGTTTGGTCTCATTTTTGACAGACTAAATAGGTCTTTTCAGCAATACTTTACACTCCGCAAATACCTGGTGGTTTTTTGAGAAAAATATATTAAAGGGTATGGGAATTCTGCTGAAGTAGGATGAGAGAGAGGTGACTATTGTCCAGCACCTCCATTTTCTTCCTTCATGACTTTTAAAGGAATATTTACATAAATAGAATGATTCAGTTTCATAGCCTGCTTAAGAAAATTTTGAATCTTGAATAAGCAGTCTTTATTGGTATATAAAATTCATTCATTCATTCCTCACATTTATCTGGATCCTCATCTCACAAATGGGACTAAGGTCAGCATACAATAAAAAAAAAACAACCATAAACAAACAAACATGAAAACATTCCATAATAAAAAGCATTGTATTGTTAAAAAAAGACTAAAAGACAGAATCTTTGATGTTAAGATCAGTGTAGCTACCAGTATCGTAATAATTCTCCAGTTAAAAAACACATGGAACTGTGAAAAGTATAAAGTACAGTACAAAAAGGATAAAATGTAATGTGTACAGAAATGGAGAATATGCTTTTCACCCTTTTTTGAGAATTACAGATTATTTTATTGTTTTAACAAGATAGAAAGGTCATTTATATATTGGCATATGAAAGTGTACTATTTTGCATTTTTTAAAATCTTTTTTTTAGGCAATGTTTTATAAGGTGCCCTATATAAAATAATCCGACTTGTTTTTAATTAGAAGTAAGCCTCATTCCTACCATTATAACAGAGCTTATTTTCAGTAATTCCCAGTGAAATGCCTACATTTCTATTCAAAAGTTTTGCTGAGTTCAGCCGGACTTCTCAGGTAAGCTGATTGTAGCTTTGGTTTTCTATTTCTTTAAGAAAGCATTAGTTTTGTAAAAGCAAAGCTAGGACGATACCTAATGCTAGAGAAAGAGAGGGAAAAAGTGGCATTTTATGTAATTTAAGCAGTTGTGTAATGTAAAAAATCTGAGGAAAAACATATAAAAAATCAATGAGAACGAGACATCCATATTGAGACAATGAGTTATGACATCAGCTAAAGGTTTAATAAGATTTTAGCTATCTTGCTACAAAAATATTTTAGAAGTTGGAAATAAATCCCACCAATGATGCACTTGCCAAAAAGAAAACTGATTGCTCAAGCCAATTTTTTATTATATAGCACCATTAAAAACATATTAAAGCCTAGCAGTACAGCTGCCTATTAGTTTAAAACTTGATAATGTATGGAATTATTTTCTAATGCCATACATGACTTCATCTTGCATATTTTCAAAGACTAATCTTAAAAAGGGGGCATTATAATGGAAAACTAAAAGCACTGGAGAGAGGGAACTTCGTTCTTTAAAAAAAATAAGGAAAGAAAAATTTGAATGTATATATATATGTATGTATGTATATGTGTGTGTGTGTGTGTGTATATATATATATATATATATATATATATATATATATATGTTTCTTTCCTCGTGTTTACAATGTTGCCTGATTTTTCTCCTTAAGTCTTCTCTTCTTTAATCCTGGTTAACCCAGAAGAAACAATATTAAAATCATTACTCAGTTATTCATTCTCCCCTTCAAATTGAGAATATTCTGGAGCAGAGTCACTGTAAAATTGGCCTTCAGCACCGTCTTTGTCAGCCCCTTTCTGCACTTTCTCACTCAACATTCTCCTTCATTGCTACTGCCATTTTTTAATTAATTTATTTATTTATATGCCGCCCTTCTCTGGAGACTCAGGGCAGCTTACAATATGTTAAGCAATAGCCTTCATACTTTTGTATATTTATACAAAGTCATCTTATTGCCCCCATAATCTGGGTCCTCATTTTATCTACCTTAGACAGGATGGAAGGCTGACTCAACCTTGAGCCTGGTGGGATTTGAACTTGCAGTAATTGCAGGCAGCAGATGTTAAGTGGATGTTAATGACTGCCTTAGTCTACTGAGCCACCAGAGCTTCCCTTCCCCAATTTAAAAGGACTCCAGTTCTGCCTCTGACAGCAGGGATTTAGCTATTAAACCCAACACTTTCCAACAAACTATGCCACAACAGTGTGGCCTAGACTGACACTCTCACAAACTGGGGTCCAAAGCAGTGTAGCGCCAGTTTGGTCTAGTAGTTAAGCCACCAAAGTAGAAAATGGGACACCATGAGTTCAAGTCCTACTGTTAGCCATGAAAGCCTGCTGGGTGGCCTTGAGCCAGTCACTCTCTCTCAGCCCAACCTACCTCGCAGGGTTGCTGTTGTGGGGAAAATAGGAAGAAGGAGCATTATATATCAGTTCACCACCTTGAGGTATTTGTAAAAAATAATAAAGGTGGGATATAAATAAACAAACAAACAAACCTTAGCAACTTCAACTCCTAAAATTCCCCATGCTGGCTGTGTGGCTTTCTGGGAGCTGAAGTCTACGCTACTTAAAAGTTACTGAGGTTGAGAAACTGGTCTAAAGTATGGATCTGGAACCTAAACTATAGATAATAATGGGATCTGTTAGCCTAAGAGAGTTAGTGAGGTTACTGGGTAACAATCAATCAATCAATCAATCAATCATTTTATTTCTATATTGCCCTTCTCCCGAAGGACTCAGGGCGGTGTATAGTCTATTAAAAGCACAAAGACAGACATCAATTAAAAATAATTAAAATTATTAAATAATTTCGGCTCAATTTAAATCCCCAAAAATTTAAAACACCCAATTTAAAATCATTACATTGATAGCCCGGCCTGGCGGAACAGCAGGGTCTTGAGGGCACAGCGAAATACATGGAGGTCGGAGATGTTACGCATTTCCAGGAGCAGTTCATTCCACAGGGCTGGGGCTCCCACAGAGAAGGCCCTCCCCCTGGGTGTCGCCAGCCGACATAACTTGGCCGATGGCACCCTGAGGAGACCCTCTCTGTGGGAGCGGACTGGCCGGTGGGAGGCTATTGGTGGCAGAAGTTGGTCTCTTCCGGGTCCTATGCCATGGAGCACTTTAAAGGTGGTGACCAACACCTTGAATCGCACCCGGAAGACCACTGGGAGCCAGTGCAGCTCGTGCAGGAGGGGTGTCATGTGGGCACAACGGGTTGCACCCATAACCACCTGCGCGGCTGCATTCTGGACCAGTTGAAGCCTCCGAGTGCTCTTCAAAGGGAGCCCCATGTAGAAAGCATTACTGTAGTCCAGCCGGGAGGTGACGAGGGCGTGAGTGACCATGCGCAAGGCGTCCCGGTCCAGAAAGGGCTGCAACTGGTGAATCAGGCGAACCTGATAAAAAGCCCCCCTGGCCACGGCCATTATATGCTCTTCTAAAGACAGCCGTGCGTCCAGCAGTAAGGTTACTTCTTATGGTTACTACTTTCAGATGAAAAGGCTGGAGAAAGCAAAGCAGTGATGGTCCCGCTGCATAGGAAGGCATTTTATAAATATTTTAATAAGGCAATCAACTTGTGGATTCCGATGCAGTCTCTCTGCATGAATAGCATCTTTCACAATTTCTATCCAATGCTCTCTTTACAGTAGATGTAAAGAGCGTATTGTGGCCCCATTTTAACCATTTTAGTTAATCCTTTTTAGGAGTAGAAGGATTGCAAAAGAGCACCCCACTGTGTGGATTTTGACTTACAAATCTCTGGATCTAATTCTAAGAAATGTTAAGAGGGTCTGCATTTACATATGAGAATATCTTTCATCAGCATGCATTGTTAACTGAAAAGAAAGCTTTTACCTAGGAAACCTTGGGAAACAAAATACTTTGTATTTATAATACAATAGACTAATGGAGCTACTGTTCTGGAATTTGGCTCTAAATTGGAAGCATGCTGAGGGAAGGCCTAAAATGATGGATGATGTAGAAAAAGCAGGGGAAGATTTTTTTTTTTAAACACACACACTCTCTCCCTTTCTCTCATAATCCAATGAATGATAGGCAATCCAGAACAGTCCAAAGGTTAAAGTTGCTGCCTGAAGATAAAGCAATGACCTTCATGTAGATCTGCTTTAACGTGAGCTAGGTCCGCGGCGAATAAAGTTACCAATTGCTGTTCTTCACAAGAACCATAAGTAAGATACACCAGAGGCATTTCGCTTTTGAATATAAGTTGCGGGGAAAATATACATCTGTCAGCATTTTTATAAGGTTTTCTCCTGCTGCTGATAGGTGTTTGGTGAAGCACTGTAGAAACAGAATGATGGATTCACAGGCTTTCAGTATGATCCAACATTACTCTTTTTATTTTGCAGTTCCAATTTTGGACAGAACTTACTAATTATCAAAGTCCACATTTCCTACTGATTGGTGATGCTAAAATCAAGAGGCTACAGATAGTTCTCGACTTAGGATCACAATTGAGCCCAACATTTCTGTTGCTAAGCAAAACAGTTGTTATGGGAGTTTTGCCCCATTTTATGACTTTTTTGCCACAGTTGTTAAGTGAATCATGGTTGTTAAGCAAATCTGCCTTTCCTCATTGACTTTGTCTGTCAGAATCTGTCTGGGAAGGTTACAAATGGTGATCACATGACCCTGGGACAGTTCAACTGTCATAAATACACGCCAGGGGATGCTGCAATGGTTACAAGAGTAAAAAATGGTCATTTGTCACATTTTTCAATGCCATTGTAACTTTGACTGGTCATTAGACAAATATTTGTAAGTTGAACTGCCTGCAAATGCATCCGTGCCCTCAAGTGTTTAAAAGATAGATAATATTCATAAGAAGAAATATGAAGGCAACTGAACAAAGAGTACATGTGAAAGAGAATCTGAGAGAAACTGAAAGAAATATAAACATTAAAATGTATAGTTTTAATTGTTTGAAGGCTGAAGGGGAAGTCTGTAGGAAGAGGCCTTTGTCCCAATATAAACTGTTTATAAATCAGCAAGGAATGGCAGTTTACATGACCTCAGAGTGATATTAACTGTTCCAAATGCCTGTGCATCCTGGCTCTCGGCCAATAGCCAACTGATTGTATGTAGCCAATATGTACACGTTTGTTTACAATGGCATAAAGTTTTAATCCTGCATGAAAGGAAGCTGTGCTTGATGAGCCAACCAAAGCAGGAATGTCAAGCAAATATCACAACAATTGTCTGAAGTGACCCTGATACAAGGTTCATTGCAGAGCTATTTAATTTGGGACTTCAACATCCTTGTTTTTATTTACTCAAGTAGGTTAGGCCGGAGTCCTGTAGGCCAATGTACACCTGTTGGTCAAGGCTGTGGTTTATCAGCACGCAAGCTTGTGTACACAATAGAATCCAAATGTTTTGACAGAATTCATTCCGGCATTTTAAAAAAAGCTCAATCCAGCACTAGTAAAACAGAAAGCAATCTGTGTAACTCTCTTCAACTATGGACCTAATTTAAAAAGGTCTTGCTCTAGTATATTATACCACCACCACCACCACCCACACACACACACACACCCAATCCTTTCTTTCTGAAGGAGACCAAGTCATTTACTGCATACTTGGGCAATCTGGACTAAATCTACAATTTACCTCTTTGTAACACTGTGCCAGTTGTTGTAATGAATTCATGCATATTCTGGGCCCTTCGCTCTATTCCCTAATTATTGTTTTAGGTTATTTTCAGATCATATCTTGTTCTCCAAGTCCTACATCTGCCCGTTCTGCAATTATGCCTTTGTTTGCAGAGTCAAGATATTCCAAACTGAAGCAGAGGCACAAAATTGTTTGTCATTAATCATAATATTCTTTCCCCCTTCCGTTTCTAATACTCTACAGACTTTATCCCTTGATCATATGCAGCATATTGAAAAGATGTTAAATCCTGTAAAAATCAGAATATATGAACATGTTAAAGAAGTCTTGGAACAATTTCCAGCTTGAGAAAATTTAGGTCACATATATATTAGTAGATCAAAAGAAGATGGAATATTATTTAATTAGAGTGTTATTCACTAAGAGGGGAGTAATGTAAATATGAAATATTATCTAGACCATATTTTATTATTTTGAAGAAAAATACATTTTTCACCCCTGTGACATGTAGCTTAAAGAAATGATCTGGGTTTGGGGTTTTTTTTTAAAGAAAAAAATGTTTTAAGAAAAAGGAAAGTATATGAACAATATAGCTTGTTAGTGTGTCGTTAAGGTTTCAAGGAGTCTTTGTAGACAGACTGGTTCAGTGATGGAAATTAATTTATCTGCCCTGCACTGAATCTCAGGCACATGCTGTTTGCAAGGAACTCTCAGAGCAGCGAGTGATTATAGTTGACCATTATTCACTTCCTAATTGCTGATCTTGGTCTGCTGCTGTTCCTTGCATTTTATTTCCTGCTGAAGGGTGCATACAAACTAGAGAATTGTAAAGTTCAAAGAAATCAAGGGTAACTTAGGTCTAAGCTTGTGCATGACAAAAGAACCTCCATACTTCACCATTAAGCTTGTGTAAATCGTGGAAGAGCACAGAATACTAGCAGCACAATTAAATAGCAGACAGTGTTCCTGTGGCTCTCTCTCTCTCCGTCTCTCTCTCTCTCTCTCAGTTGCATCCCAAACAGCTTCTTGGTTAGCTGACTGAAAAGATGCTTGAAGAGAAGATAGTAGAAAAGCAGAAATGGACATGACTGAGCACTGGCAAGAGTTCACATCTGAGCCTTTGGGGTAACATTAAGAGTGGCAAAACACTCACTCTTCCCTGCGTTTACTGCATCCACAAATTTCTATATAACAGTAGATGTCCAAGGCTCTTTGAGGCAAAGATGAATGCAACTAGGCAATTAGGCAGATACTGCTGTGGTGAGCAAGCATCTGATGTTGCAATATGGGGTTCTTCTGGTTTATGGACCTCAAAGGAAGTGGATGGTGGAGTTGTGTAATTTGAATTGTGTCAGCTATGGATTAGAAGGCATAGTCTTGAAACCAAATAATGTCTGACTTTTTTAGTGTTATTTTTTTTTTTAGAAAAATAAAACGGATTCCATTCAAACATTTCTGTATTGTGACCTTGAAAATTATCTGCTTCTTTTCCCTTGTCCATCAGCAGACTCATCAACAGACTTAATTTATTTCCTGATTCCAGTAATCAGCTTCAGTCCATCCCCTTCCAATCCATGATCATTGTTCTCTATTGATCACTGTTCTCTGTAGATCACATGGCTCAATATACATTTCCAAGGTGAAGTTTGAAAAAAGTGTCGTTGGTGATTCTATATTGTCACCAGCATATGTTCTTAAACATAAAGATTTGTGCAGAAATTATTGCAATTGAAAAATCAATCTTTCTGACGCTGGAAAAACATACTTCATATACAAGTAGGTCTAAGGCTGTTTTTTGGGGGGGGTTGCTAGTTTTTTCTGTAATTTTTATTGAGGACACCAAGAAAATTAAACAGGCTTCCTTTTCCTTCCATTTATAGCCTTTTTAATTATCTATGTCCTCTTTTTAACACACTTTCTTCCTCCTATTTTCCCCATAACAACAACTCTATGAAGTTGGTTGGACTGAGAGAGAAGGGACCAAAGTTATCCAGTTGGCGCTCATGGCTAAGGTGGGACTAGAATTCACAGTCTCCCAGTTTCTAGCTGGGTGCCTTAACCACTAGACCAAGTTAGATAAACTTTGTTGGGATTTAGATGGTAGGAGTCTGCCCATCTGGTTCTATCAGTCTTCTTGGTAGCATTTGATATCATGAATAGTGATGATAGTATATTTCTGGATTGTTTTTTTTTTAATTTTGAGTATTCTGTTTTATGGTGATTCCAATTCCGAGTGACAGGTTTCCAATCAATGGTCATGGGGGGAAAGGCCTTGAGGCAGTCAGTAGTCCCATATGGCATCTTAAGCTTTCCCCCACCCCCACCCCCATCCAGTTACTCAATAAGTACAGGAAGCTGCTGGGAAAGGCCAACCATCAGTTCAGGATGAGTATCATCAATATGTTGATGGCACCCAGTTCTACGTAATTCCCCTGAGCCAAAATCTTTAACTAGTGTCTGGAAGCTATGAGGAACTGAATGGGCTGAAGCAAGCTGAAATAAACCTGATGAAGTTGCAGTTGCTGTTTGTGGGCAATGAATGGAGAAATGCTATAACATTGGCCCTAGCAGTGGCTCAGGATGAGGTCATGTTGCCCCCCCCCCCAAAAAAGAGGTGATTCATGGCTTGAAAGACCTCCTGGATTCTTAAATCCTGCTAATGCAGCAACTGGGAAACTGAGTAAAAGTCGGGGGGGGGGGGCGGGTTGACATCCAGATTCAGCCAGTCTCCAAATTATAACTCAGTCTGGGCCAGTGAGCTCTGGTGATGGTAACTCACAACAGATCATCATCTAGTTGATCTACTATATCAGCTTTTCGAGGAGGACCAAACTTGAAAACCAAAGCTATAAATACTAAAACTACATTTATTACCATATTATAATACCAGAATAGCAATATCACTTAGACTTATATACCGCTTCACAGTGCTTTTACAGCCCTCTCTAAGCAGTTTACAGAGTCAGCATATTGCCCCCAACAATTTGGGTCCTCATTTTACGAACCCTGGGAGGATGGAAGGCTGAGTCAACCTTGAGCCCGGTGAGATTCAATCTGCCAAATTGCAGGCAGCCAGCAGTCAGTAGAAGTAGCCTGCAGTGCTGCATTCTAACCACTGCGCCACAATCTTGCAGATTTGAATATGCCTCCCCCTTCCTTGCCTTTATCCTAAAGAGAACTATATAGACAATTCTAAACATTTCTCAAATTACATTCCTGCTTTGGCTATAGATTCCTTGACCATTGTCTTGGTTGCCTCTCTCTTCCCCCCAACCACCACTTCCTCAAGGTTATTCACACCATCCACTACATACTATAATACACACTACACGTGGCTGGCCTTTGGAAACAACTCAGAAACTTCAGTTGGTACAAAATAATGTGGCTATACTGCTGGTGGAACAACTCTCTTAGTGTAAAATAAGATTAATTTTAAAGTTGCTGAATTGATGTAATCTTGATCTGGGAAAGAGTAGGTGAATTATTAAAGGTAGTGGGGACTTCCAGAAGAAATTACACAGTCCCAAGAAAGAGGGTAGTATTGTTGTTCATTGTTCAGGGTCCATTAGGATTATAATTAGGGTCCAATTATAGCACTACAATTATTTCCAAATAAATATAAAAAATCTTCAGATACACAGAAATCAAATTTAAGTACAGCAATATATCTTATTTAAATTACAAATCTTTTTTTATAGTGCTAACCTGAGAATTAAAATCCTGAAAAATGAAAACTTTTCTAAACCTGAAGGCTCAAGAACTTGCTCAAACTGGAATGTTCCCAAGCTCCAGTGAAGCTGCTTATAGTGCCTTGGGTGAAAAGAATTTGATGTCCTTAAGTATATTTTATGTATAAATAATTATGAATTACACTCTGCTTGAGGATAAGCAAGAGTTACAAAAATCCTTGATGTAGTTCTAATCACAATAATACCAATCTCAAAGTATCATTTCTCCCATGGTTTGAGGCTAAACATCAGGGGTTTTTTTATATAACTGATAAGAAAACAAACTATAATAGACTGAATAAAACAAAGATTTAAATCCTATTATCTATCTATCTATCTATCTATCTATCTATCTATCTATCTATCTATCTATCTAATTTATGAGGCTGTCCATCTTGTAAATTTTAACTCTGGAAGGATAAAAACATGTTGAAACAATATTAGCAAAGAGTAAAAATTTACAATGGTCACCGAGGATAATCCGCAACAAAACAATTAACAAAACCTCTCAACAGGCCATCTAACCTTCTGACTCCCAAGCCCTGCAGCATATCCAGGTTTTCAACATTTTACAACATGCCAGCAGGGTTAGGGCCAAACTGATCTCCTGGGCTATGGTGTCCCCACAGGCAGACATTGCAACACAAAAGGTACACTTCCAAGGCCCCATAAGATGATATTTTTTTAACTGAAAGGATCTGGAGTATGCCCCATTTGTTGAATTAGTGAGATGAGTAGAAACTATCAAGGAGAGATGATCCCACAGATAACCCAGCCCCATGCCATAAAGGGGTTTACAGAATTGGCATCTTGAATTGCACCTAGGAGCCAGTGAAGCCCATGAAACAGCGATGCGCCATAGACATGCCATTACTTCCTACATCACTGCATTCTGGACCACCTACAACCTCTGAATGATCTTACAATAGCAATCCTATACAGCGCATTATAGGAGATATCTAAGATAAGAGTGACCATAAGCAGCAGTCTTACTCTTGGTCCTCAATCCTTCTTGAAAAACACTATTATTTCTTTTGACTTAAAAAGAAGCGCATGAAAGCACGTAAGCTGACACTAAGAAAGAGAAGATTTAAGAAAATAAGTAGTACATAGATTGAGCTCCTAAAATGTTTAGATCCACTAAATCTCTTCATCTTCTACTCCAATTGTAATAAAACCTCGAGGACGGATGGGCAGCAAAAAATTTTAAAAATAAGTAAATTGAATAAATAAAATGAGATATCCATTAAAATATTATTAGGCAATAAGTGATTAGGAAGAATTTTGTTTGGATGATGGTTTTGAAACTGTACAAACATTTGCCCCATAAACAAGATTCAGTGTTGTACTACAGTTGAACTAGCTAGAATATTTTAAGAAGCGCTCTGTTTCCTCATGAAATTCAAAGAATATATGGTGGAAGGGTGTGTGTGTGTGTGTGTGTGTGTGTGTGTGTGTGTGTGTGTGTGTTTTTCAACTAGTACAATCTTCTTTGATTTCCAGTATAAGACATAAATCTTGCATAGAGCCAGAACTTCGTATCGATATCATTCAATTTTTGAAAATAAAATTCTCGGTATCTAGACAACTTAACACCCATTAGAATATCTACTGAAAGAGATATGGTTCCCCCATCACTAGCCAGCAACCTGACTGCAAAAAGAAAACAAACATAAGATTTAAAAAAGTTAATTGGAAAATCAGATGAAGAGAAGAAGTAGAAAGAGCAAAATGGGATACTGAGCAGGTGGAATGAAATGAAAATGTCAAGCCAAATGCAATGATGGTACCTACTAGGAGGTGAAATGAAAAGTAAAGTATTTCACCAGAACATTCACTTGAAATGTGTCAGGGGAGGAAAGGCTGCTCTTGCCTGCCCTGTGCAATTTCTCTTAGTCATCACTGCCACATTTTGCAGAGTAGAACACCATGTAATTTAAGAGCAACAGCTAAGAAAGATCTTAAACAGGGGTGTCCAACCTTGGCAACTTTAAGACTTGTGGACTTCAACTCCCAGAATTCCCCAGCTAGACATGGGGAATTTCATGCTGGCTGGGGAATTCTGGGAGTTGAAGTCCACAAATCTTAAAGTTGCCAAAGTTCGACACCCCAATCTAAAACATTTGAAGGACTATATGCAACTTCCAGGGATGAGGTGTGCACTTTTGCTGATCCGGTATTTCTGCTGGATAAAGGCAAACAATAAAAGACCTAAAGAATGCTGGAAAATGAAGTGAGAACCAAGGTTTATTTTAACGTTCTCATGATTAAACGGTGATTAAACAGAACGGTTGACTCATTGTTTTTACAAGACTTGGGGCTGGCCACCCAGAAGTTGATCTAAATCTTTTCCTCAAAGCCAGAGATTTATCTTAACCATCAAATAAACATCTATTGCAAATAATTGGGTTCTTTGAGGTGTTCACCCACAGCTTGCTATAACCTGCCACCTGTTAAACCAGATAATTGTAAGAGGAGATTTGGACAAAAGGAGAATTCAAGATACCTCTCCCTCACTGCAAAGGAGAAATCATACTCTAAGAGGACACACACAGAGACACCTGAAATTAAAGCACCCGGATACTGTGGTATAAGTGCCCTACAAAAAAATAACAGTGGGATTATATAACATTCCAGGCATGAGAAAAACCATTTGTTCTATCTGCAGAACCTGTACAAAGATATTATTAGTGGTAGACTGATTATTCTGGTCACTGGGCTTCTTCAAACTGTTCTTCGGTCCTTTCTTTTATACAGAGGGTTTTCAACTTACAACCGTTCATTTATTCACCGTTTAAAATTATGACAGCGCTAAAAAGCAACTTACAACTGAGTTTCGCATTTATGACCATCACGGCTTCCCCGTGGTCAGATGGATCAAAATTTGGGCACTTGACAACCAGCATATATTTTACTATGGTTGTGGTACCCCAGAGTCATGAAATTGCCATTTGCAACAGGGGGCTTCTGCCAAGCTAAGTCAATCAAGGAAACTGGATTCACTTACGATCAACCAAAAAGGTCGTAAAATCAAGCATGACTCACATAATGACTGCATTGCTTAGTCACGGAGGTTCCGGTCTCAATTATGGCCATAAATCAAGGATTATATTTGTGCTCATTTCCTATTAAAGACAGTGACAGAACAGCAACACAACTGCAGTTGGGCAATGAGGATGTTTCACTCCATTGTAATTTTCCATAATGACAATCTGACTTTGTAGCATATTTATTTATTTGATTATTTATATCCCGCCTTTATTATTGTTACAAATAACTCAAGGTGGTAAACATATTCCACACACATTCTTCCTCCTATTTCCCCCACAACAACAACCCTGTGAGGTGAATTGAGCTGAAAGAGAGTGACTGGCCCAAAGTCACCGAGCTGGCTTTCATGGCTAAGGTGGCACTAAAACTCACAGTCTCCCACTTTCTAGCCTGGTTCCTTAACCACTAGACCAAACTTGCTCTCAAAAAAGACTAGCAGTCAGGATTTGAATCACGGTCTACCACACCTAAGACAATGCTATAAGCCCGTGATTGAGAACCTATGACATGCGTACCAGAGGTGGCACGCAGAACCTTCTCTGTGGGCACGCGCTCCACCAGCCAGCTGGTCTTCACAGGTGCCGGAGTGCCGGAAAATGCCCTGAAAATTGCTAAAAACCAGGTTGTTTTTCAGGCAGTTTCTGGGCCTTTTAGGGGCTGTTTTCAGGCCATTTTTCAGGCTGTTTTTAGGCCTGAAAACAGCCTAAAAAACGGCCTAAAAACGGCCCAGAAAATAGCCAAAAAATAGGCATGTGAGCACCGGCCAGCTGGTCTTCAGGTTTCCAATGCTCCGGCGCGCGCACATGCACAGACATGCATGTGCATTCTGGTTTGGGCACTCGGTGCCGACAAGGTTTGCCATCGCTGCTCTAAGCTCTACACTACCTAACTGAAATTCCAGATAAATCCTTTTAAATGCCAGGAATATCCTCCATGGTTACGCTTTGCTTCAAGGCCCAAATATCAACCGCAGTTATCGATAAAGGCTTGGATTTTTACATAAATCATGCAGATTGTGTGTGTTTGCATGTGTCTCTATATGTTTTTTTTTAAAGAAAGCTCAATCCTAGATTCGTGAAACGTCTTGTTATTTTGATTTTAAAGGACTTAATAAAACATATAACGAGCCATTTAGGGCAGGCAATGAGTCCTGGAAAAGAGCCAAAGGGCGAAGGCCAGAGTGAATCCAAGGATGAAGTACTAGTGGTGGTTGGTAGCACAAGCCATCCATTCAGTTATGATGCACAAAGAGACAAAAGCAGCAATGGGGCGAGGAAAAAAGGCAGCTTTACATCTTGCTTTGCTGGCAAATGGCCAGAAAGCAAAAAAACAGAAACAAAAAACACACACACACAAAAAACCACAAGCGGAAAAAGAAAAAGACCTCTAGGCTGCCTGGTTGATTTCTTTTAGTTAGTTTGCAATCCCTCCTAGGAATCACTTGCTGTGAGTCTGTGTGTATGCACATGCATGGGTGTGCAACTACAGGCTTCTTCAACAACCACCCTCACACGTGCAATCTCCTGAGAGGCGTCAAAAGCACTGAAGTTCAGACCACAGGAAGCATAACAAACAGGCGGGGGAAACAGAACATTTACAGTTGAAACAGGACTGTACATCTTTTAACCTGTGGTAGTCAAGATGCTCAGATGCCACTCTATGAGACTTACATTTCTATTACAAGCCCATGTAACTCTTCTTTACTCTCCTTTACTTTACTGCACTCTTCTAATTTCTATTTTTTCCTCTCCTGTCCCCACGCTGAAAAACATTGCCGCAAAGGAAATCCTGAACCGCTGATTTAGCAATGTTTCCTTAAGATCTGTTAAAACGACAACTCTTAGAATTTCCAGACAACATAGTTAGGCCTGCGGTACACAGGATGCAAACAACTGGGTGGCTACTACAGGAGGGGTGTCCAACACTGGTAACTTTTAAGACTTGTGGACTTCAACTCTCATGCTGGCTGGGGAATTCTAGGAGTTGAAATCCACAAGTCTTAAAGTTGCCAAATTCGGACACCCCTGACAGAGGTTGTTCAGAAGGGGGGATGGTCTATTTCAGTGGCCCGCAACCTTTTGGGCACCAGGAACCAGTTCTATGGAGAAAGGTTTTTCCCTGGACCGGAGAAGGCATGGTTTTGTGTGCTGCCTATATCCTGTGGATGGGGCTTCGCTTTTTTGCATGGACCAGTTGCTGACATGGTATGGATCGGTGCCAGTGCATGAGACCCTTGGCCTATATGATAACCTTAAATGTAAATTTTATTTGTGACTGCACATTCACTGTTAGCATTAAAGTAGGGAAGGCTTAAGACTGTCAGATATTCTAATATGAATGGGGGAGTGTTTCTGTTTTTCTATCAGTACCAGTAGCTATTAAAGGCCAGAAACCATATTCTATAACACGCAGTGGCGATGTGTGCTGTTTTTCAGGAGATACCATTAAAGCCTGATTCTTCAAACAGCTAGAGAAGTATCCAGCATGATTTAATTTAATTTATTTTGCACAAAGAATTAAGAAAAAGAGAGAGAAAGGGAAAAACAAGTCTTCCTCGGGAGCTAAATATTTATAATAAGATTTCCTGAAGATAGAAGCTGGCATTTAATACCACACACAAACTTATCTGCATTGATTTTCTTTTTCGAAGCTAGGGCAAAATGTTCTCCTATGTTCTGCACCCTGTTTCAAGGAAGCTGACTTTTGCTTAAGATGCTCTTTTTCTTCATTCAAGTGCTTTGCCGATACAGTTTTTATGATCCTTCCTAATTGGCAGGAGGAGGCATTGGTAGAGGGGGTGGAAAGGGCACAGCGAGGCAGAGACGGAGGGGGAGCAGGAGGGTTTCTCAAAATTAAGTAGGCAATTCTTCACTTTGAAAGCTAAAGTTGCCTCGGAAACACTGCTGATTCCATGGTCATCTAATTTTTGCTCCTTTTGTCCCAGGGGGCCATGCTTTAGAGAGGCATTTATTTACAAGCCTTTCCAGTGGGCTTCAGTTATCGGCCAATAATACTGTGGACACACACTTCTAATGGCCTCTGTTTTGAAACCGAGTCTAATCTAATGGCACAGCGCCCAAACTCCTTTTTTCCAGCACAGCCATTAAAGGATGTAGGTTATTGCTGTTGTCACCATTGATATTTGTCATTGTAATGTAATTAGGGCTCTAAAATGATGCATTACAGCCCTTGGCAGAACTTCTATTAAAATCTTTTCTTCTGCTCACTGAACTGCGACCTGCTTTCTGATGAACAACAGACAGACAGCTTTAGGGCGAGGAGCAGATTCATCAAAGTTGTATTTTCAGCAATGGAAATGGAATGGGGGGGTTGGGTTGGGAGGGGGATATAAAGACAATATCCCCTCTGAAGAAAAGGAAGAGGTTGGCAAGGGTAGAGGGGAAGAAGCTGCCTAGCCCATTTGAATTTCATCTGACCACTTGAAATTCTGATTGCATCTGATGAATCTTGTTTAGACAATATATTGCCAGCCTGAGAATCACATGGTTAATCAGAGTTCTAATCTGCTATCCATCAGCCTATGCCAGCACTGTAACTTCCAATCAAATTTATAGGTTATGTGGGTCACACACATCTCTGAACAACTAAATGCACAGATCTCCCATTTAGAAGCAGGCAGATTCTCAAAGGCTGATGTGAGGGCCACTGGATGTAAGGAGACTATTCAGTGCTTTATGAAAGCTTCTGATAAACAGCTGCTAAATTATGGCCTGTGGACATGGCACAATGTTCTGAAAGCGCATTAATGGCCCAATAAAAGGGTGATTGTTCATGCCAAACCCTAAAAAGGATAGCTGGGCTTGCCATACATTGTCAGAAACATTAACAAATACTGACATGTCTGTGACTTCTTTCTCTTAACAGTTAAAAGCATTTCCCAGGCGTTAAAACACTCTGGCGATGACCAGAGAACACAAACGGTTTCATTTTCTTAAAGTACTGTTTACTGACAATCAAATGATGGGTGCATTTTAAAAAGGATCTTTTCACAAAATCACTTTTGAAAAGCAGCATTAGCATACCCATGATACTATTTTTTTTTAAGTTTTCTTGAAAGATATACATATCCGGGTATCTTGATTAAAGTAAGTTTCCCTTGTCCAGTCATGTCCAACTCTATTGGGCGGTGTTTGCATCCGTTTCTTAGTCAAGGGAGCCAGCGTGGTCCAAAGTCACTTTCAAGGTCATGTGGCCAGCATGACTATACACCAAGACGCATGGAACACTGTTACCTTCCCATCGTAGTGGTACCTATTTATCTATTTGCATTTGCATGCTTTCAAACAGGTAGGTTGGCGGGAGCTGGTGCAAGTAATGGGAGCTCATTTTTGTCTGGTGGCACTCGGGTCTTGAACCCAGGCTGACACAGCTCAGACTCTTTAACCACTGAGCCATCGCCCCCTGTATCTTGATTCCATGCAAGTAAATACACTACCTTGATTCATATTGCATATACTTTTCTCACAAGAATTCAGAGTGAGGGGGTTTGGTTCCACCCACCATTACAAAGTAATCCTCTTTAGACTCAATCACCTTTTTAAATATTTCTGTATGTACTGAGGTTTATGGTTCTTTTTTTTCCTGCCTTTTGATTCAGACTGGACTCCTGGGAACTGCATGGCAAGTCCATGAAACATTTTTGGAAATGGTATCCTATTGCCTTCTTCCTATGTTTTCTGTGGCCTGAGAGTAACCCAAAGTCAGCTAGTTTTTTATCTAAGGCAGAACTAGAACTCAGATCTTCCCGTTCCTAGTCCAGCATCTTAACTACTACACCAAACTGCCTATCATTGCATTTGTATTCCACTTTTTTCTCCCTCTGCAAGCTCCATCTGTGAACTAAAAAGTATATTGTCTATCCTCAGAATAACTACTTGTTTGGGAGAAAATGACGGAGTCACATTTTGATAAGATTCATAGTCAAATAGAAGCTTGGTTTGAATTTAGTTTTCCACAATCCTAACCCAGTCCTACTCCAATATCCTAAATACTTCTTTAGACTAGAACAGAGCCAAACGTACTGTATTTTTGCTCCACTTTTTTCCCCCCAAAAAAGTGAGTGGAAATGTCTGTGCGTCTTATGGAGCAAATATGGGCAACAGGCAGCAGCAGCAGCAAATGGCAGCAGCAATCCGCAGCAAATGGTGGTAGCAATCCCCGCTGCCTGGAACAGCTGATCAGCAGTATTCAGGGATCCCATCCAACCATTGATCAGCTGCTCAGCGGTGAAGGCTCCAGCGTTTCCCAGTGGAGGCAACAGAGATGGAGGAGGCAGCAATGGTGGCATTTCCAGTCACCCAGTCTTCTGATTGGTGAGGCTACGGGAGGCTGGGATCCAGCCATCGCTCAGCTGACCGGTGGTGGGTGCAATGGAGCAGAGCCCTGACAAGCCACATGCTGGGGCTGCAATAACGTGCTGAAGCTGACCAGGCTCTTTGCTGTTTGTTGCAAGGATGCTAGCCAGATGAATACCAGATGAATGCTGGGAGGCAGAGGCAGATTTTTTTTTCTTGTTTTCCTCCTCTAAACCTAGGTGCGTTTTATGGCCAGGAGCATCTTATGGAGCAAAATATACGGTAATTGCACCTATAGTTGAGGTGGCCTGCGCTCCACATGTTTTTCTATCAATTTTATGCATTCAGGATTGTCATTTGTAAAAACAGGTAATTTATTCTGATCCAAAGATATGTATAGGAGTAGATAAACCACCTGGTAAGTAAATGACCCTCCAGTTGCTAAATTTCAATCCCAGCCTTCCTGCGCATTTCTTAGTTTGCCCAAGCCATTCAGTTTTACTAGTAACTCAACAACTTCTAGAGGGCCGTAGGTTCTTTTTCTCCGGACAATTCTCAGGGATGGCTCAGGCAAGAATAGATGCTTAAGTATTAGGCAGGGAGTTTTTCTGAACACACTTATGTATGTAAAGTGACTTTGTCTTTAATCCCTTATCTTAGGTCAAGGGAATGCTGGCCTGGGGTATTCTGGAAGTTGAAGTCCACAGGTTTTAAAGTCGCCAAGTTTAAAGAGACCCCTGCCTTAGGCAATAGCCACCTGTAAGATATGCTGCTCCAGGATTGGCCCTGAACCCCAATTATTCCATTATATTGTCTCTTTTTGGCGGCTGAAGCATTTGATTTCCGGCTCAGCTAAGGTGCACTTGAAAGTTCTGCTAAACTGGTGGTTTATTTGTGATGAGATAGCGTGATTCTATCATTGCTGAGGCTGAGTTGCACAGAGACCGTCTTCACCCCACCTCCTAGACTTCAAATACTAGCTGCAGCTGTTCTTTTGAGATGGAAGGTGGCGGATGGGTTTTCAGCCCATCCCAACAGGATCCGCTGTGGGGCTCTTTCTGCAGACAGGCAGACAAATGAATGCAACATGAAGGAGGGAGGGTGCAAGTAATTTATTTCTTCCCTTTAGCATAGAGTGAGAGTGAGATGTTGTTGATAATGCTGTTGCTACAGGACCTGCAGCAACTGGAAAGGGGACAATGATTTCTTTCTATTTTTTCTCTCCTTTGTTCTCAGCATTGTGAGATTGGCAGATTTAAGGACATGGACCTGCACTAAGACTTCACATATATCTCTCCACCCTCCCCTCCCAGCCCACTTCCTTCTCTGAATCACAGAAGGTTAGTTGATAGTCACATTATTCAGTATGAAACTATCATTTTTTTAAAAAAAAAATCAGATTTAGTTAAGGCACCACATTATTGCAGGAGTTGAGCCAAATAGCTTCCAAAATCAAAACACATCTCAAATTCACCAACAGATTTGTCTGGTTTCAATATTTTTTATTTGTTTGTTTGTTTGTCTTTACTATTTTTACAAATAGCTCAAGGAGCCAACCATATCCAACAAAACTTTTTTCCTCCTATTATCCCCCCAAAAATGACCCTGTGAGGTGGGCTGGGCTGAGAGTGAGTGTCTGGCCCAAGATCATCTAGCCAGCTTTCATGGTTAACACAGGACTAGAACTCACGGTCTCCTGCTTTCTAGCCTGGTGTCTTATAACACTAGACCAACTGGATATATCAATGTTTATATTGATGTTTGGTTTCACTATTACAAAAAAAAAACCCTAAAGTATCTTATAACATTTTATTAGAATATAATTCTTTATATTCTAATAAAATGGTATCTAATGATACCATATAGTATCAGCTACATAACTAGGCAGAGGTTTTTGGGAAGCATTAATACCTCCTTGGAAACCATCTGTATGCAATGTATTTCTCTTTGTTCCTACAATCTTGAGCTCTTTTTTTTCCTAACTATTTGGGCAATTTTACCAAACCCCAATTATATTGGCTTACGCAGACTTGAACCTAAGCGGCTTGTCCTCCCAAAGTATTGGTATTAGAGCTCTCTCTCCAAATATGCACAGTTGGTAAATTAACTAAGCACCCTGGTGGGTCTGAATATGGGGATTATATTCCAAGTAAATGTGTCAGAATAATTGTCTTCAAAACAGTTTCCTGATGCCCTCCAGATGTTAACTGAGAATATTGGGAGTTGCAGATCTAACAATTTTGGAAGACAGCAGGTTAGGAAACTGGCATTTTTAAACAGTTTTTCTTTGGCACTATCTTTCCTGCTGTACTTTATTAATATAAATGTAGTTTATTTTACAAGTAAAACTGAAAGCAAGTTTTAATTACTTTTCAATTTCTAGATATGCTGATTAACATACAGACTTGAGCCATCCATGAAAAAGTGTGCTAGAGCTCAAGGAAATCTTTCCTTTTAGTCCCCAAATCTAAAATAATAATAATAATTTTAAAAATTTGTTAAACAGCAAATCACTGCTAGTCAAATGCAAAAGCATGCCTCCTATAAATATATTTGTATGTTTACAGCTGTATGCACATCCAAAGCCAGATAAAAATAACCATGTTAGTAATAATATGAAATTCAGAAATTCAGGAAATGAATTTAGAATACGCAAAGCTTTAAACAAATATTATGCATATGCCCAGGTTGAATATAGTTTGAAAAACTGGTCTCCCTGTACAAGGTTGCTGTTATGTTTTGTGCTTCAGTTTCAATTCAAGGTCTTTTTATGTGATCTCAATTTGAATTTGCAGTTCATAGTTCTGTCAATGGCCAGATTCTATTCAAAGCGTCTAAACCTGCATCATACAGCACAGGGAATTACGAAAGCAAATGCTTTTGACTGAAACTGAGCAGCACAATATATCACAACACTTGCAGCAGCCAAATGATCTCAGATACTAATGATAAGGTTAGACAATCAACAAGGCACTATGTTGCTTGTAAGTTGCTCTGCATGTCTAACCTGCCAGTGTGTTAAGTATAATTACCAAAGTATTATATCCCCTAGTCTACAGGTGTTATCCAACTGCAGTTCAGAGAAAGTAGTCTACTGAAGATATAATCCTCCGGTTATTCAGAAGAAAAGGATACAACTGAAAAAAACTAGAATATGGCCATAATCCATTCATCAAAATAACAGACCACACAAACACTTTCTTATACTTAACGCCTTTGAGGGGAAAATGTGCAAAAAAATTTTAAAGAAAATACCACGTAATAATATCTCAATAATATCTCCATCTTTGTAGACTGCTAAATATGTACCTCGGAAATTATCTGGAAATATATTCTAATTAGATTTTATTTTTTTATTTTTTTTTTATTTTATTTATATGCCGCCCTTCTCCGGAGACTCAGGGCAGCTTATAATGCGTTAAGCAATAGCCTTCATACTTTTGTATATTTTATACAAAGTCAGCTTATTGCCCCCACAAACCGGATTCTGGTGAGAACTGAGCTCGCAGTAATTGCAGGCAGCTGGATGTTAAATGCTGTCTTAGTAGGAGGCATTAGCCTCCTATGCCACTCAGGCTCCTCCTATTACAAGAAGAATTGGCAAATGCATACAATACATGTTCTTATGCACCCTGATCAGACTTGATAGACTTAAATATACCCAACACTGTTCATCTTCACCAAGGCAAATACCTGAACCTCCATCCTCTTAACAATTTGTTGAAGCCATATTGTGGGTGAGGCTGCTTTCAGCTATCTTTCAAACAGACTCATCAGAGTGAATTGCTGAGCCTAACATATACTGAATTTATAAACAAATAAAACCAGTCTCCAGTCATGGATCCAATGCTACTATCCAAAAAACTCACAATTGATTAATATATATAAACACATAAACTGATAAACAGAGCATTTTTCAAACATTATTGATGTTGACCTCGTAGTTTGTCTTGTAACAAAAGAATGGAAAGAAATGAGCAAAGGTAGGAGGAGCCACTTTCTAATGGTATCCACTTGTTGCAGCCCTACTTACTGGTAGTAGGCCAAACCAAATGAATAAATCAATCCCAAAAAACTAGAACTATACTTTCTTGAGATTGGCTCATAATATCATAAGCCTGCAAGCCTGAATAGTAGTGCTGTACCTCTTCTCTTCTGATAGCCTAATGAATCAGGGATTTGTCCAGTGGTGAAATTTCATTTTTTTTTAATTACCAGTTCTGTGGGCGTGGCTTGGTGGGCATGGTGTGGCATGGCGTGGCTTGGTGGGCATGGCAGGGGAAGGATACTGCAAAATGCCCATTCCCTCCCCACTCCAGGGGGAAGGATACTGAAAAATCTTCATTCCCTCCCCACTCTGGGACCAGCCAGAGGTGGTATTTGCCAGTTCTCCAAACTATTCAAAATTTCCGCTACTGATTCTCCAAACAACTCAAAATTTCCACTACCAGTTCTCCAGAACCTGTCAGAACCTGCTGGATTTCACCCCTGGATCTGTCTGCCTGAGGCCCTTGTTTCTCAAGGGCTACCTTGTTTGTTACCTTGTTTCTCAAGGCTTAAAGAATGTTCTACCTAGATAACAGTACTTGCTTTTTTCCTCACAATGTCATCTTCCTTACTCTTTGCAACCAGTACCATGGAAGAGCAGATCATCTGGATTTCGTAGCCCAAGTAAAATAGCAGTACTTTACTTCATCTTCTCAACCAGGAAAAGAATTGTCTGAGGATGTGAAGGGAGACCTCAAAGGAGCCAAGCATGCTGCTGTTTCAAATGCAGGGAAGTGTCCATATGACCTTCCTCTTTCCTTTCTACCCACCCTCAACTGTAGCCCTTGTGAGGACCATGGCTTGGCACTTGAACACTCTCGCTCATTTGAAAGCTTTCCCTGGAGGACCAAAAAACTCTTTACCCTACTGTCAACACTAGTGTTGGGTTAAGTGATAAGTTTTGCTGCCCTAAAGGAGCCCCTCCCCTCCAACAGCTGCCCTTAGAACTCAAAATGCAAATAATCATGATGCCAGGAAAAAGCAACCAGACTCACTCATGACTAGTCCCAAACAGAAGCTTTATTTCTATTTGTTACAAGAATCTCACCAGACTGACTGTATTCCCTTGCATCAGATAAGGCTTCAGGGATTCTGGGGTAGGTCAGGCCTGAGCCGCTTGCTTCAATGCAAAGACTCTAAACTTGGTCCCCTCTTAACACTTCCTCCAGTCTGGCTGGAGATTCCACTACACATCATCCATTTTTTTAAAAAAGGGGGGTTTTTGGAGAGTAAGAGAAATTATAGGTGTGAGAAATTGAATTCCACTTTCCAAACATCAACTAAAGTCTAAATCAAGACTGGGTTTTTTCCATTTAAGGCTCATAATATACAGAGAAAATAATACACAGTTCGGATTGAAAGGGAGAAAATTACATTGAAAGACACAAAGTCAAGAAATGGAGAACTATGGCACAATTAGCCACAGGAAATCACGAGAACTATAAAATATGTGTGTGTGTGTTTGTGTTTGTGTGTGTGTGTGTTTACATAGTTATCGATGTAAAATATATTAAACTGCACTTCATTTCAAACTCTCCAGCATTTGATTCATGAGATTTGGACATGAGATTTGTTTTTGTTTTGTTCCAAAGAGAGAAGATGGGAGAGAATCACATAATTTATAAGCCTGTGTAATCGTTTTAGCAAAGTTTGTCCATTCAGCCACTAACTTCTTGCACTCTCAAAATGCATCCAGAACCTTCATGAAAAAAAAGGCTGTCCAAGAATCAGGTACCTGTGTAAAACCACCCAGCGAAGTTCACAGACAAAAGTGATTCGAGCAAACCTCTCATTTTCAAACACACTACCCATTCACCATAGCTACTAAAGCATTCTAAGTCTCTTGAGGCAGGAGATGACAGATTCCTTTAGTCGTTCGCTCAGGGCAAGTAGTGATATTCAGAGAACTGGTGACAAAGAACGTGCAAATCCTATCGTGTTTCCAGCTATCTCTGAACAAGACAGACTGACATCTTTGTAGCAGCTACTTGGGGAGGAAACGTGTGAATCCCACTTTTATAAGTTACACCAAACAAACTCTCAGATAAGTTCCTCCCAAATGCCTTTTCATACAAAGGTCAGGCGTAAAAACCTTCGTTTTCTATTTGTTCCTCCTCCAAATCCTATTTAAATTAAGAATTGTAATATTTCTGATCCCACCATCTTTTGTGTCCCACATCCAGTGCCTTCACAACAGAATCTTACCAGAAGATTTACGATTTGTAATGGGACAGAAGGGATTATTATATACTGGGGAAGGTAATATTAGCCGTATTTAATAACATATAAAGAAAATAAAATATTCTTTATCCTGGCCCCGTTCATTTCTTGGTGAGCAGCTCCTATCATGCCACTGAAAATCAATAATCTGGTAATGTAAGTATAAGTGATATAAAAATACTTTAAATAAATGGATAAGATATTCAGTCTCTGAATGGATGAATAATAACTCATTCCCGTTATTATTTAAAAGTGAATAGGGGAAAAAAAATTACACGTACTTTTGACTGTTAAATAGATGGAGCTATGTAAAGGAAGGGGGGAAAAAATAGCACTGGTCAGATTTGTGATAGCTAACCATAAGTCATCCGGTGACAAGACATACCCAGAGAAAACCACATCTTTGCTTCCTTAATGTTCTTTAAAAAAAAAGAAAAATCTTTGTGGTTTTGCTGCCACTGAGCAAAACTGAAGCCTTCTGTAGGCCTGTGAGTCCTACAATTTCCATACGCTTGATTGGCAACATTGCTACTCTTTGAACTTCCTCCCATATTAATGTTGTCACCCAATTTTGTATGCTGCTAATGGAACAGCAACTCTATGTGCTCTGCTGCAGTGGATGAGGGTGTAAAGGGATTCAAAGCAGTTACTCTCCAAAGAAGCATTTCATCTAGATCTGTAGAACATCTCCTAATCTGAACAAATAAATAATTACAGAATCCTTAATGCTTTGGACTCAGCACACCAATATTAATACAGATTTATACCCTAATATCAGCACACCAATATTAATACAGATTTATATCCTCAGTTTGATGTAGTGGTTAAAGGCACTACGTTAGAACCAGGAGACCCCGTGTTCTATTCCTACTTTAGGTGCAGTGAATATCCTAGCGTATCTCTAAAGCTGGGAACAAATAATATTTCCTTACTAGATTTGTCCCTAATCACTGTATACCGTACATGTGGGGTTTATCCCTGTTGGTCCTCTGCAGGGTCCATCTGAAGCCTTGGTTGCTACTTGGAATAAGGGGGCAGCTAAGGTCTTGGATCAGATCACACCCATGGGACCTTTCTCCTCTCAAGGATTCTGTGGTTCCCCATAGCTTATGGAAGAATTGATGGAGATGAAACATCTTGAGGACTGCTGACACTCAACAAAGAACAAACGTAATGAAACACGGGTTAGAGCTGCTATTAAGGCCTACCTTGTAGCAGCAAGGGCAGCAGAGTGTCAGTACTTCTCTGCCCTAAGTGCACCCACCGACTGCTGTCCTGCAGCCCTGTTTTGGGTGACATGAGTTCTCCTGGGTAAGAGGGGTGAACAAATCTTCTTACAGGGATGTACAAAGGGATTTGCCCAACATCTGTTGGATAAAGTCATTTGGATTCGTTCCCAGTTGGATGCTGACTTTGTCACAGGGCCAGAGGAGATATTTAGAAAAGAGTCTTGCCTGGGAACAGTTTGAACCTGTTGGACCCAAGAAAACAGACAGGGTCTCAGACAGTGAGCACAGTCACTGCTTTTTGGATCCATGCTCCTCCTGGCTTGTTAAAATGACCTGGATGGTGCATGCAAGTGGGCTCTGGAAATGATTAGAGATGTACAATTGAGTATCATCTATAGCCGTGAAGATGAACCTATGGCACGCGTGCCACCTGAGCACGCAAGCTCAGCTCCACCAGCTGATTTTCGGGCCTTCTGGGCCCACCAGAAGTAGGGAAACAAGTTGTTTCCTGCCTCTGGAGGGCCTCAGGGTGATGGTGCGAAAGGCCTTTTCTTTGCTGTCCCCAGGCTCCAGAACCTTTCTAGGAGTGCGAAAACGGCCTCCCCCCACCCCGGAGGCCCTCCGGAGGCTGGAAACGGCCCATTTGCCAACTTCCGGTGGGACCAGAAGGCCCATTTTTTGCTGTCCCCAGGTTCCAGAGCCTTTCTAGGAGTCCCACTGGAAGTTGGCAAACGAGCTGCTTCCGGCCTCCAGAGGGCCTCCAGGGTGGGGGGGAGGCCGTTTTCGCGTTCCCCAGACTCCTAGAAAGGCTCTGGAGCCTGGGCAGAGAGAAAAATGCACCCACTGGGCCATCGCATGCCATGAGTGGGGGTGGGGGTTGCACGCACATGTGTGGGGGTGGAGAACATAGAATTATGGGTGTGGGCATGTGCATGCTCCCCCTGCTCCTGGCCCGCAATGGCACTGATCTATAGCATCTTCTCCGTGTGACCAGGTTGTTCCTTAGCTTCTCAAAAAGGCTGCAGTTCTCCCCCTCCTCAAGAAGCCATCACTGGACCCAATTATATGAGCAATTTTTGTCCAGTATCCAATCTCCAAGATGGTAGAAAAGATGGTAGAACAACTTCAAAGTACCTTGGAGGGAGCAGATTATCTGAATCCTTTTGAGTCAGAATTCAGACAGGACAGAAGAGCACTGGCTGCACTTATGGATGATCTCTGGCATGGGAGGACGGGGTTACTGCATCCATCCTTGCTCTACATCAGGGGTCCCCAAGCCCTGGGCTTCAGCCAATTACTGGGCCGTAACCTATTCAAAACTGGGCCAAGGGCCGGCACACACACACAATTCAACTCACAGTAGCAGCAGGCTGGCACACACACTTGCAACTAAGTTGTGCGTGCATACACATGTGCACCAGCAAGTTGCTCATGTGAGTCGAGCTGTGCATGCGCACCAGCCCACTGCTCACGCTGCCCGGTTCCCCTCCCCCCCAGCCGCAAAGGTTGAGGACCGCTACTCTACTTGACCTCTTGGTGGCTTTTGATATCGCTGACCATAGTATCCTTCTGCATGAACTCTGAGGTCGAGGATGGGCAGCACATTATTGTGCTGGTTCATTCCCTTCCTTCAGGGCTGAATCAGTCAGTGATGATAGGAGAGGAGAGGTCCTACCCTCAGGCCCTACTATGTGGGGTGCCACAGGATTCAGTGCTTTCTCCTCTCCTTTTTAACATCTACCTGATACCGCTCGGTCAGCTCATCCATCATCATCGGGTGAGGTATCATTGATATGCCGATGTTACTCAATTATACCTCTCTACCCCTGGCAAATTAAGCAATGGCATGATCATCTTATCCTGATGCTTGGTGGTATTGGATGAAGAACAGCAGGCCTCAGCTAAACACTGGCAAGACTGAGTGGCTTTGGGAATTTAGGGCTGGTAAAGAGTGACTGACCCAGAGTCACCCTGCTAGTTTCATGTCTAATACAAGACCATTTTCTAACCTTCTAACCTGATGCTTTAATCGTTACATCAAACTGGCACTTAACAGTTTCTAGACATATACATAATTAATCAGTTATTTAAAAGGCATACAATTAAGTTTACAACTTTAGAAATTGACCATAATAAATCACCCTAAAAGACATAATCTAAAGAGATATATCCTTTCACTTGTAGACTGCATGGGAGGGAGGGAGGGAGGGAGGGAGGGAGGAAGGAAGGAAGGAAGGAAGGAAGGAAGGAAGGAAGGAAGGAAGGAAGG
>WNWU01000002.1:13676852-13753988 GCA_012654045.1 Ptyas mucosa | reverse complement strand
AGGAAGGAAGGAAGGAAGGAAGGAAGGAAGGAAGGAAGGAAGGAAGGTCAGCTTCTTCTCTCAAGAACAGTTGTCTTTTTTGTATGTGTCTGGCACACACTTTCTTTTAACCTCCTACCCTCTTTCAAAAACTGGAGACAGTGTTTATTGCTGTGGTGGATTCTCTCCCCTTTCCATCTAGTTGTCTTACATGCTAATACATTGCCATCTTTCAAAGAAAGTACTGTGAAATGGGAAGGCTGTCATACAGAGTGAATGGTACTGCAGGGAAATCAGAGACGTGTAGAGAAAACTAATTAAGTAATTTCTTCCCATTGTTCCTTTTCTCTGCAAGGTTTCCTCAGACTAAGGCTTTAATGTAGACTTTGATTGACTTGTGCCTGATGTGCGCAATACCTTTTGTGCCAGGATAACTACATTGTCCAGTTTTCCAAAACAATCCATAATAGGAGAGGAAAGGAAAGAAACAAAATTTGTCCTGCATCCATGCAGGAACAAGTCCATCCTATTCTCAGATACTCATTGACTCAGAATTAGTCGAAGGGAAGCAAAGTTTACAACAGAGTAATAGAAGAGATTCTAGCAATTTATTTCATATTATTCATGAAACAATGACAAGGGAAAGTTTGGATATCCTCTAAACTATGGGTGTCCAACCTTGGCAAAATTCTGGCTAGAGAATTCTGGAAGTTGAAATCTACAAGTCTTAAATTTGTCAAAGTTGTAGATTATTGATCTAACTGTTTCCCTGAGAAGAATATGGAGAAGTCCAATCTCATTGGCTCAAACATTTTTGATCAACTGATTCCATGATAACTCCTAGAATTTCCAGTCAACATGGTTAGGTCTATGATATATGGGATGCAAACATCTGGAAATCTACTGTGCACTCTAGAGCAAGGGGATCCAACATTGGTAACTTTAAGACTGGTGGACATGGCTGGCTAGGGAATTCTGGGAGTTGAAGTCCACAAGTCTTAAAGTTGCCAAGGTTGGACATCCCAGCTTTAAACAATGTCTCCCGTCTCCCACTTCTTCCAATGCCCTCCTATCTGATCACTCTTACTCTTTTCCACTCTATCTTTTCCTTTTGCATATGCTTACAACCCTTTCTCTTCCCCTTTCTTTATTCTAATCAAGAATATCACTGAAGCATAAAAGCAGTAAATAATGACTACAATTGTCTTTTCCAAATAAGTAGCCTATCAGATGTACTTGCAATTCTGACTCCTATAATCCTCATCTACACATGGTCAATGCCCAAGAGAACTGAAATTTAACACATCTGTGAAGAGAACAAATTGGAGAAAGCAGGAATACAGCATTCCCAAGAACATTTACTGTCAGGCACCAAGGATCAAGACTGTACATGAAAAGTTGCAATTCAAAAAGGATTTATTGCTCAAGCTTACACACAAGAATCTAGTCAACTAAAGTGCAATACTAAGTTGGCACCAGATACTGTAAGGGTCAACGGAATTCAAGAGGGGTTGGACCTGAACTCTTTGTGGCAACACAATGTTTCCAAATTGATGACATGCTTAACTCCACCCCCAGCTCTGCCCAATCTTCTCCTATGTTTACATAGTAAGTAGTCACTAGTTCTAAAGGCATTTTTCCCTGTCAAAAGCTAGGATGCAGTTCCTCCAGAGACCTCCAAATGTTGCCACTGAACTGTAACCTTTAATATTACAGAGCAAAAAAAGCATACTCTGGGGCAATAATGATGTTATTATAGTTACATGAATTAACTGCCATTAGACCTAAGTTTAAATGATGTTAAATATAATGTAGCTTTTGTCCTTTCTCACTTATTAGTTGAGAGCATATCATGCCACTCAAAACATGTTCATCAGTTCAACTCACTTAAAATTAAGGTTGCCGGTTGGGTGATCCCCTTGTCTAATGAACAACCATTTTCTAATTCTAGACCTCCCATCAAGTGCTCTCCAAATCAGTTCCCTAACTATCTGCATATTGGGTGATGTAGAAAAACTTGCAATGAGTGTTCAGTCTGTGAGAGCAACATTTGAAGCTGGACCAAAAAGACATTATTTTAACAAAATGTATACTTCATCCCAATCCTCACATATTCTGGCCAGCAAACAACGAAGGTAAAATTTGCAAATTGATGTACTAAATTAAAACCTATTCCAGCTATGGCTTCTACCTGCTGCCTCAGCAGAGATACAGTGTTCAGAAGGACCACCAATTCACCAAACACCTACTTTGGGATGTGGGGAGGGCAACATAAGCCAAGAATTGCCAATGAGGCCAATGATATTGGGTTGTCATCTTTTTTTCCCCTTGTAAATAAGAGTTCTGTCTTCATCTAATTTAATTTGAGCTTATGATCCCAATTGATTTCTTCTATATCTTCTTATCTTCCCAGACTCCAGAAGTTCCACAGGATCTTCAGTTTAACCTGGTGTAGCTATATAACTGGGTTTCGTCTTCAGTCGAAGGTATTTTCATCTGATTGGAGAGATGGCCTCTTCCAGCAATTTCACAGCGCAAGAACTAAGTCAGTGATGGCTAACCTTTTTGCCGTCGCGTGCCGAAAGCGGGGGTCGCAGGGGGGGTTGTGGGTGCGGGTGCCCACATCCATAATTCAATGCGTCCCGCCTTCCCGCGCATGTACACTTGACCCCCTCACAATTCTCCCTACTTTTGGCACGTGATGGCACAGTGGGCCCAGTAGGCCCGTTTTCCCCCCCTCCCCAGACTCCAGGGGCTTCCTAGGAGCCTGGGGAGGGCAAAAATAACCTTCCCCATCCCCCCCGGAGGCCTTCCAGAGACTAGAAACAGCCAGTTTCCCGACTTCCAGTGGGACGGGAAGGCCTGAAAATCAGTTGGTTGGTGAGTGCATGCGCGCTGGAACTGAGCTAGGGCAACACTCGTGTGCCCACCAATATGGCTTCACGTGCCACCTGTGGCACCCGTGCCATAGGTTTGCCATCACAGAACTAAGTGATACATAAACTGTAATATTTAACAAAGCTTTGATCTGTTATCAGAGTATTTATGTCTAAGTATTTCGATATAAAAGTTATATATAAATATGAAGTTATCTAAAGTAGCTACGTGCACGGGAACAGTCTGCTGCAGAGACTCGCCTATGGCAGACAAGTTCCACACATGCTATTTTAATTGTAGGGATAAAGCAAACAGTGCTTTTCACTCAAGAGAGTCATAATATTCATTTACTTGAATAAAAACTCTAATTTATCAAAGATCTCTGCCAATGTTTGTTTCAAAGATCTTGTTTTAAGCTTGAGTGGTATCACTTAGCACTCCTACTTTTCACATCAGCCTAGACTCCCCCATCCTTGTTATTTCAATGATGGGTTATTTTTATCTTTTCATTCACAACCATCAAAGCTTCAATATTCTTCCCGATCACATCCTCTGTTCTTGCCAAGCCATTCCCTCAAGTGCTTTTCTCCACACTTACTAAATCCAGTTGCAATTTCTATGTTTTTTGAACCATAACACAATAAAAACAAGCAAGCTTCACTGCTGCATTCTCTGGTGTTTTGCTGGTCTACCGAAGGAGTTCCTCAAAGGATTAATGCATTCAGTGGGGACAATAACTAGGAGCTGGAATTCTACTATGCATGCTAAATCTCTTTCCTGTTGTCAGCTGGAAAACAAGAAAGCCTAAAATGACAAAGGGTGACATCCAACATAGCCTGGGTAGACAAGAGAATTCCTTTTTTCTGCCTGCAGTCTCTCCTCTGGAGCAGAGCTCAAAGTGGCAGGAGGAATCCATTTTCCTCATAAATGATATGCCATCAATGGATAGGCACAGATAAATCTCACCTGAAACCCCAAAGCGCTATTCAAAAAGAAAGATTTGTTTACAAGCAGCGTACCCGATGCATTTTAATGTACTGTGCGCATTTGGATAAAATGAGGAGCCCGTTTCCACTCAACATTAAAACAAGTTTAAGACCACATAAGATATTTTCTCTCACTGCTGGCGAAAGCTTATAGCTGCATTGCATATTTCAGTTTAATAACTACGAATGAGACTTTTGCCTCCATATTTCAGCTCCTCGTCTCTTTGCCTGAACAACCTGCAAAAGGCTCCAGTCAGCCATTATTTCCTATTTCTTCTGAGTCAGAAAAGTAGGATTTCCTACTTTGGAAGAAATTAATCAGCTAGAATTCTATATTAGAGGAACAAACTATGTAGTAAGAGAAAATTTTCTGACTGAAGCTGGTGGTGTTTGCCTGGATCGGAGAATCATTTGTTTTGTTTTGTTTTACTTGCTTTTAAATTTTGGACAGAGTATGGTTTTTTATTATTATTATTATTATTATTAAATTTGATTTATATGCTGCCCTTCTCCGGAGACTCAGGGCGGCTTACAATGCGCTAAGCAATAGCCTTCATACTTTTGTATATTTTATACAAAGTCAGCTTATTGCCCCCACAAACTGGGTCCTCAATTTACCTACCTTAGAAAGGATGGAAGGCTGAGTCAACCTTGAGCCTGGTGAGATTCGAACCTGCAATAACTGCAGGCAGCTGGTGTTAATAACAGGGTGCTTTACACCACTGTACTACCAAGGCTCTTTAGTTTTAAAGTTTTAAGGGAAATACGAGATTTTACATACTTTTAACTAGGGTTCGTTAAACTGCTGTATTCCAAAAATCACAGCATTAACTAACCTGATGATTAAAAGCACAACACATCAAGGGTGTTAATTTCAATCTTACAAGGCAGTGAACTCCTGACCAAAAGAAGTACCATTTATAGCTGTGAGAAACTCAGCAAGTGCACCACTTATTCAATATTTATATTCTGCGCCAGGACACGGGAGTAATCACTACTGTGCCAGGCTAAGAAAAACTACACATGCTGGACTTCTACCCACCCCACTGTGAAGGAAAGAGCACCCAAGGTGTTGCAGAAGGTAAATTCATTAATCTGAACAACCTCACAGCCTCGAGGCAGGGTTGCCAAACTTCTATAGCCCGTTTTATCAACATAACAGTATACACAGAGAGAGAGAGACACACACACACACACAAAACAAACAAAAAAAACAAAAAAAACCCAAATCTGGCCCACTAGCCTTGGCTGAATCTTTCCTTCCTTCAATAGGTAGCAATTGTAGTTCCCATTGCTTTCTCCAACTTCATTTCTATCTTCAGTACAGAGCTTCAGTCTAAAACTGGTGAATTGCTCAAATATGTACTACTGTTACTATCTCTCTCCCCGCTCCTTCCCCTTCCTTTTCATCTCCCCCCCCCAATGTGTGTGTGTGTGTGTGTGTGTGTGTGTGTAAGAGACAGGGGGGGGGGGGTTTCTATATATCTCTTGCCCTCTTTCCTGCTTTCTATTCCACAATCCCTCTACTACAAGAGTGTTACTGACACTGCCTCCAAGTAGCAAAATACTTTTATTAAGCTTTAGTAGAGGACACATGCTTGTCTTGTTGCACTGAGCTTGGTAGTTTTTAGAGCAGAAACATAGAAAGAGCAAAGTAAATTGCAAGTGAAATAGAGATAATGAATTAAGGGTTATGCCTGACGGTGCAAAGAGACTCTAGTAGGCTTACTTAGAGGGCCATTCCTCATTTTATAGTCATCCTCCTGCCCAATTCTAGGTTTGCCCCTGTTTGATGACTTCATCCAGATTAAAGCAGAGGTAGTATAGGTCCTGCACCCCCTTATACTCTCAACCCCCCCTCCCCAATTGGCCTTACAGCCCACTGCAACACCCATAGCTAGTTTGGAGATAACTAGTAGTTTAACAATTCATCCCGTCAAACCTCACCTAGCCATCAAGGCCAAAGGAGCAAGAACAACACAGATTTTGTCAGGCCTCTTTAATACTAGTCTGGAGTAAATATAGAATCTTAAAAACCATAATTGGAACTTCCCAGCCTCAGTTATACTTTAGTGAGTTAATTAAGTTGGAGACTCTTTGAAGTGCTTTTTCCCACCTCTCTCAGCAGCTGGACTGAGTTACCTTTTTTGAGATAGACAGTCAACCGGCTTGCCTCCAGCGTTCCCACAACCCGTTTGGCTTCCTCACATCCTGCCTGCCCACAACTATTTGCACACATCCTCATGACTTTGCCTCCATCTCATCCCATCCACTGTTAAAGCAGCCTAGAATTATTCTTAGTTATTGCAGTTTGAAACTCCTTTAGTCTTCTGCTTCCACCCCTATTTTATCCCATCTAAACCAGGTGCAGGTAACTATGGCAAATTTACGACCTATGGACTTCAATTCCCAGAATTCCTGAGCCAGGTAAAGTTGCCATATTTGCCCACCTGTAGTCTAGACCATCTAAAGCATGGGTGTCAAACTCGCGGTGTCACATTGCTGTCACGTGACGTTTTGCAATGTTTTTCCCTTCGTGGAGCTGGGGTGGCCATGGCCTGTGGGTGACACATCTGGCCCACAGGCCGCCAGTTTAACACCCCTGATCTAAAAGAATGATACATCTGGAATAGTGACCAACTCAGAACCAATTTACACACACATACATATATGGGTTAGGGCAGTGATGGCTAACCTTTTTGCCATCATGTGCCAGGAGGGGGGTCACACATACGCGTGCCACACCCATAATTCCATGTGCGCCCGAACCCCCCAGCCCCCCCCACTCCTGGAACGAGATGGTACGGTAGGCCCGTTTTTTGCTCTCCCCAGTCTCCAGAGCCTTTCTAGGAGTCTGGGGAGGGTGAAAACGGCCTTCCCCACCACCCCGGAGACCCTCCGGAGTCTGGAAACAGCCTGTTTCCCTACTTCTGGTGGGCCCAGAAGGCCTGAAAATCAGCTGACCAGCGCGTGCATGCATGCCGGAGCTGAGCTCACGTGCCCACCGATATGGCTACGTGTGCCACCTGTGGCACGCGTGCCATAGGTTCGCCATCACAGGGTTAAGGATTTGGAGGAATTGACATAGGTATAGTGAACTAGCAGGATTATCAGTTTCCCAAAAGATCAATAATTCACTAAAATAAGTTCACAGGTACAGAAATATAGAGGTTATCTGCAAGTTAGATTCAGAATTTTCTGATTCCCTACACTCAAAGGTGCTTTTTCAAAAGGCAACTGGAATTTCTTTGTTTTTGCTTGAAGACAGTTCGCTTCTCATCCAAGAAGTTTCTTCCATTCTGAATGAATGGTGGAGAATGGAAGGATTAATATTCTGCAGATTACCTGCAGTAATCAAGACAGACTTTAGATGGCAGCATCAATGAAATCATTTCAACTGATCTTTCCTATGGCAAAAGATGCCAGGGAAACTAATAACTGATGCCCTGAAACTACGCTAGGTTAAACTGTATGAGAGCAGCAACTCTATCTGGCTTCAGTGTTGAGGCATGTAAACAGAACCTGCAGGGACAGCGCAACTCAGATTGATCTCAAGAATTGACATAGCTGTAAGGAAACGGCCTAAGTCTTCACTGTTACTAGAGAGGTATCTACTCAAGTTAATCCGTAGCCTTATATAAAAAGCCCCAAAGATAAATGTTTTCAATTTCTTTCCCTCCCTCCATCCCTCCCTCCTTCCCTCTCTCTCTTTCTCTTTCTCTGTCTCTGTCTCAGGGATACAAATACTTGTGGGATCCTTGGTGCTCTCTGAGCTTGGTGGTTGGTTTTTGTTTTTTGTTTTTTTGCAGCACTGACGTTACTGCACTGCTCTCTTGCCACACTGATGATGTCACCTAGTTTGGTAATGAAATGTCTGCAAGAAAACCATCCAACTCAGAGAGCACAGTTCAACCTCTAAGCTACAAATATCGTCTTTAGTTACACAGATATTTTAAAAACAACAAATTATCCTATTGAATTAAAATGTAAATAATATCTTATCTATCCATTAACAAAATTTTCACATGTTGTGAGAGGAAGAGAAAGCTACACTACAACCCATAAACTACTACCAAAGTTGGTCATTCTGCTTCAGTTTCACTCCATTGAAGCTGGCGAGTTCAAGCCCGCAGGTTTGGAAATGTGAAGAGGTGGGAGGAGACAGCATAATAAAATATCTGTTCAAAATCTATTATGTAAATTGTTTTAAACTGAACCACACAGAGAACACATTTTCTTTTTCATGGTTAAGGGAGCACAATATATGAAACCTACCAAACAAAAATAACAGGCTTTTCCAAACATTACTTTTGTAGTCATGAATTTTACATTCCATTCCAATGTTGCACAACATTATACAACATATGTTGGGAACAGAGTCTGCTTACTATCCGTTGCACAGGCCCATCATCAGTGTTACTCCAGACACATGAAGCCTTCTTCTAATATCACTGAGATTGTAACATAAATAAGTAGGTCTATGCCAGGGGTCCCCAACCCCCAGTCCATGGACATGCCAGAAACCAAGCCGCACAAACAAGCAAAGCCCCATCCACGGGATGCAGTAAGCACACAAAACCATACCCCTTCCTGTCCTCTCTCCTTGGAACCGGTCCCTGGTGCCCAAAAGGTTGGGGGATGCTGATTTACGCTATAATCGGTATCAGCAGGTTGTGACTAGTTCTGGAGAACCAGTAGTGGAAATTTTGAGTAGTTCGGAGAACTGGTAAATACCACCTCTGATTGGCCCCGCCCCCGTCTATTCTCTGCCTCCCAAGTCCCAGCTGATTGGGAGGAAATGGGGATTTTGCAGTAACCTTCTCCTGGAGTGGGGAGGGAATGGAGATTGTACAGTATCCTTTCCCAGCCACGCCCACCAAGCTGGACCCACAGAACCGGTAGTAAAAAGATTTGAAACCCACCACTGGCTATAATATACCAACAAGGAGCCTGAGTGGCGTAGGACTCTAATGCCTCCTACTAAAGCAGCATTTAACATCCAGCTGCCTGCAATTACTGCGAGTTCTAATCTCACCAGGCTCAAGGTTGACTCAGCCTTCCATCCTTTCTAAGGTGGGTAAAATGAGGACCCGGTTTGTGGGGGCAATAAGCTGACTTTGTATAAATATACAAAAGTATGAAGGCTATTGCTTAACGCATTGTAAGCCGCCCTGAGTCTCCGGAGAAGGGTGGCATATAAATAAAAATTAAAAAAAAACCAACAACTGGTCTTGTTGTGGCCCGTCAGCAGCCTGTGCAGTTAGTAGCTGATTCCGATAGTGAGAAGGCTGGTGTGGTGCTGCACCAGCAGCCTGTGCAGCTGGCGCTCAAGTCGGACAGTGAGGAGGCTGGAGAAGATGTGGTGCCAGAGGCGGGGATTCATCCAGGGCCTTCAGAACCTCCAGAAGCTCCCATAAGTGAAGAGGAAGAAGAGGAGGAGCCTCTTCTCGCTGCACGAGTGCGCAGAGCTGTTAAAAGGCAGGAGTCACTCTTCAGGAAGAGGTCTCCTCGAGAGTAAGGCTTGGGGTTAATTGGCCACTCCCCTAGCCTATTTAAGGAAGGACAATGACTGATGCAATTTGCAGGAAACAACTTCGTTCATATTCCTTTGCGTCTTGATTCCAGAAATGTTTGATTCGGCTCTTGTTTCTCTCTTGTCAGTTTTCCTGCAAATTGCTTCTGGGCATTCTGCCAACCACAGTAAGATTATGGTTATCTGAAATACTGTGCCTCAGAACCGAGTTATTATTCTTTGGATTCTTGTCGGCTGTTAATGAAGTTAAATTAACAGCCCTTGTTCAGAAAAAAACTGATTTAAACTGTACTTGTGTTTGAACAACTACTAAGAAAGCTCATTAGCTTTCTTAGTAGTTGTCAAACTAGTCTTTAATTGGTAAACTAAAGTTTGTACGGACTTTGTGTGTGCTGTGTTCTTTGGGGTCCAAAGCTGGGGCAGAACAGGTCTTGGGTTTACCCACTTCAGTTAAGAATAATATTATAGGTTTGCCATCATAAGCTGAGGCTTCTTTTCAAGTAGAAGCAGTCCAACTGATTCCGGTTCTGCTTAGCAATCAGCAAGAAATTGCAAACACGATCGATCACGTGTTTGGGAGAACCAGTAGCCAAACTATCGCTGAACGCTGTATAGCCAAATGATTGTCTGCAACAAGCTGCGCATTTAGGGTCCATAAAATCATACTCGGTTTCTAACAAACAAATTCATCCATGGCATTTATTTCATCTGGAAACGGAACGCTTAAATCATTCCATAAATGCAAACGCAAATCATCCCGAATTATTTGATGGGAGTTAAATGGAACTTTTAGCTAAAATTTAGGGGGAACTTGTATGCTTACAAGCAGCCCACGCTGAATAAAACAACCGCAATTGGCAAAAGGATACTGAAACTGCATAATCTTCTTTTTCTACTTGCAGTGTTTGCTATAGAAAAGGCCACCTTGGAATTACTCCCATGTAGTAACAACAAATAACAATTGCTATTGGCAAATAACAACTGCTGTTGATAAATTAATACTGGTCCAATGTTGCCTCCCCCATTTTAATTGGTTGTCATGATGAGATAATAAGATACTTTCATACTGCTGCTTATGCATACCACGGTAACACTGTAGCATCGATATTTAAAGACGTGGGTATGGTTGTTTCTGGTTTGAGAAACAAAGCAATCATGAGCGCTCAACAGATAATGCAGTGCCAACATTTGTATGCATTTAAAAGGCAGCCAGAAATCCATGCTAAGAAAAAAAAAATATCACGGAGCCTATGATCAAACAGCATGTATGCATGCAGTACAGCCCATCCCCAATTATGCAAACTAGATACCTTCTTCACTATGCATCCCTGTGGGACAATGTAACCTTATATAAACATTCTTCCCAATTAAAAGAAAATGTAATTATTCAAATGATTCTTCTCTCTAGAAGCAGGAAAATGAGGCTCATGCTAAAAAGGGAGAGACAGAGAGGCAGCAGTGAAATTAAAAGCCTCCTTCCCCATTAAAAAAAAAAAAAGAATTTGAATAATTTATATTTTAGAATGTGTATGCAGTAACTCTTTAACTCTATTGTTGAAATATTCTTCTCCTAAGAGTTATTACTCCATAGGGTTGGTTTTTACACTGTTTGGATGCTGAAGGCATACCTAAAAATTATTGATTAGATTTAAAAATCTAATTTAAAATTCTACACCTTTGATTGGAAGTGACGGGGCGATCTAATCTCCAATAATATTTTCTTCCTTTCATATGTTGGTTTCTGCAAGTTTGCCTATGCCATTTCTCCACTGATCCTGTCATTAATATTTCCATTTATTTTTTTTAAAAAAAGCTGAATCAATAAGAGACCTGCATGAGTCCAAAGTCAGATACAGTTTGACGGTACAAATTTTAAGATAGAGGATAGATCTTAAATGAAGAAATTCTGTAATTTTTGCTCATCGGCTCTTGCTTTATATTTTAAGTAAGCTTTGTTATTGGTGTTAAGTAAGCTTTGTTATTGGTGTTTACCTTTGCATTTCTAATCTACTTTTCCCCCCCCCGCTTTTCAGCCCTACAGTACGGGTCTCTCATTGTTTAAATTTTGAACAAAATCTTTCTTAAGGTTTAAAAATGAAGAGCAAATTTTAACAATGTAATTTTAGCTGGTTTTCCAGCTTCTTCTCAAGTAGAAAGCAATACATCTCCAATCAAAAATCAATAACCCACATGTACATTTTGTAATTCTACTCACACATACAGTTCCATTTACAATCCAAAACTTCTGGCTAAATAGCCGGTCAAATAAACAGAACATTACAAAGTGATCTTGTTTTAATCTCCAGCGATCACTGAGATGTTTATGAGAATAGATACAGGAACAGAAACTTTCCGATACAATAACTTCTTGAAAGCAAGAACACACTAATGCGTACAAGAATGTTTGCTCTCTATAGCAGTATTTCTCAACCTCAATATCTTTAAGAGGCATGGACTTCAGTTCCCAGAATTCCACAGCCAGCATGCTGGGAGTTGAAGTCCACACATCTTAAAGTTGCTGAAGAAGTTGAGAAACACTCCTCTAAGCCCTTGAGTTACACCCAGTGGTGGGATTCAGCCAATTTGCACCTATTCGGGAGAACCGGTTGCTAACTTTCTAAGCAGTTCAGAGATCCGGTTGTGGGAAGAAATCTTATTTTGTGTTTTTTCCCACTTTACAAAGCTAATCCTGTAAGGAAAGCAGGAAGGAAACATTCTGGTGATGTTTCTAGCCTAATCTTTATTGCCCTGCTTACAGAAACTGCCTCTCTGGTGAACCCTTATTACCTTGTAACAGCTAAGGCGAAGCGGCCATCAACGCGATGTTGAGTTGGCCATGCCCACACGATCACATGACCAGCAAGCCACGCCTACCCAGCTGGTCATTAGGGCAGAGAACTGGTTGTTAAATTATTTGAATCCCACCACTGGTTACACCCAACAGTGCAGCCCTCACACAGTGGTCATCCAGGAGTAGGATTCATCCAGTTCGTACCCGTTCAGGCAAACCGGTAGTTGTGACCTATGGGTGGGTCCGCCCCTGCCCACCCGCCCCAGCGCTATGCCGTCCTATTTATCTGCCTTTTTAAAGCTGTGTGCATGCATGCCAGCGCATGTGTGAAGCCGATGCCCAAAAGGCCATGCACACACGCAGAAGGTGCGCATGAAGCATGTGTGCGTGCACGCTCACATTTTCGGTGCTGGGGTGAACCGGTTGTTAAATTATGTGAAGCCCACCTCTGTGGTCATCTCTTCACATACAAAACTCTCTCCCTTTCTGGAGTTATTTATAGACCTTACAAAATTTACACATATGTGAAAAGTGTCTTATCAATAACAGAAAATATTCATTACGTTGATCAGTAACTTGGCATATCTGGGATGGAGAGCAAGATGTCATTTCTACAGGTAGCTCTCGACTTACAACCTTTTGTTTAGTGACTGTTCGAAGTTACAATGGCAGTGAAAAAAAGTGACTTATGACCATTTTTCACACTCATGACAGTTGTGGTGTGTCTATGGACAGGTGATAAAAATTTGGATGCTTGGCAACTGGCTCATATTTATGATGGTTACAGTGTCCCAGGATCATGTGATCAACTTTTGCGACCTTTTGACAAGCAAAACCAGATATTTTTTTTTAACATCTGTGTTACTGATGGGGCAAAACTCACTTAGCTACTGTCTTGCATAGCAACAGAAATTTTGGGCTCAATTCTGTTTCTAAGTCAAGGACCACCCTTAGTGTGACAAGTAAGCAAATAATAATAGTGACTTAGAACAGTTGCTAGCATAAAGTACCAATCACAACGTACTCGCAGACAAGGAAGTAGCCCCAGGCATTCCTATTGGCTTGGTATGGGGAAGCAGAGGAGAAAATAAGCAAGCATGATGGACTAACAAACCTGGCTGGCTGAGGAATTCTGGGAGTTGAAGTCCACAAGTTTTCAAGTTGCCAAGTTTGGAGACAACTGGACTAGCAGGTATACCAAATCCAACAACTGAAAAATAACAGTCGGCTATACTCTGGGCGGAATGGGACAACTCAGCATGGCCAGCTCGGCATCACTAGCTCACTGCCGCCCGCCTGCCACCACCAAGACACCTCTGCCAACTCATCACTGCCGAGTTGCTGCAGGACAACTCCACATGGCCAACTCGCAATGTACACAATCTACCATGGAGGGTATGCTGAGCAGGTGAGTGACCAGATGGGACCGGTGGGCAGAGCGCAGAGCAACGACAGTGGCTAGGGGCTTCCCATTTTCACACACACACACCTGCTGCTGCCAAACTCCAAGTCAAAGAGGCCAGGGATGGTGGCAGTAGGCGGGGTGGGCAGTGGGGAAGCAGTGGCGACCGGGAACATCCCATTTTCACACACTGTGATACTGCCGCTGCTGCCGCTGTTTCCATTGTACCAAACTCCAGGCCAAAGAGGCTGGGTATGTGGTGACAGTCACATCCCCATAATTTGCCCTGCCAACCGTCACTGCCACCATCCCCAGTCTCTTCAGAGTTTGGCAGCAGTGGCAGCATCAGGAAGTGTGAAAATGGGAACCCCCAGCTGCCACCATCACTCTGTGCTCTGCCCACCGGGTCCCTTGCCCACCTGCAGGGAGTTATCCCCATGGCAAATTGGCCGTGTGGAGTTGTCCTGTGGCAACTTGGTGGTGGTGAGTTGACCAAGGTAACTTGGCCGTGGTAAGTTAGTGGCAGTCAGCTGGCCGTGGCAAGTTGGCCATGCCAAGCTGTCCTAGACTCACACTGGATGGATCAGGGATCGGGGATGAGCCCTTACAGAGGACTTGGGTTCACCCAACCTTTGATCAGTCTTCTTAGATATCCCACCAAATATAGCTAACCCTTGACTTACAGCCACAATTGAGCCCAAAATTTTCACTGCTAAGCAAGGCAGTTGTTAAGTGAGTTTTGCTCCATTTTACAATCTGTTTTGCCATAATAGTTAAGGAAATCACTGCCATCGTTAAGTGAACCATGCGGTCATTAAACAAATCTGGCTTCTACTATCGACACTGGTTTTGTAAACTGACTGGGAAGGTTACAAATGATCACATGACCCCGGGCCAGTGCAACCATCATAAATACATGCCAGTCGCCAAGCACCTGAATTTTGATCACTTGACTGTGGGGAGGCAACAGTCACGTGAAAACTGGTCATAAGTATTTTTTTTTCCAGTGCTGTTGTAATTTCAGACAGTCACTAAGCAAATGGCTGTAAGTCAAGGACTACCTGTATACCAGCTGCTCTCAATAACCAGCCTCCTATAGATTCAGGGCTGAACAAGAGTGGTTGGTTGGTTCTAAATTAAATAAATGGATTCCCATTCTAAGTCTTGGATGCAATAATTCACCCAAGCCCAAGCAGTAAGTGGACTCAAGGCTAGGTTGTCATACAAACCATATATTAACCACCGTCAGCAATAAATCTCCTCTCTCCCCCCCCAACCTCAACCCTCCACTGCTCTACTCCACTCTTTCCTTAAATAGCTCCATATAAAAGCCCCCAACCTAATTAAAAACAGCTTCCTCTGCAGCAACAGCAGCCTTGATTTCACTTATTTACACATTAACTGCCGCCTCCGCTTGGCCAATCCTGCCTATTCCCTGTACTACGCCGGGGCCTTTTATCTGCCCTGGACAGCATTTTCTCCAGCAGATGAAGTAGATGCCGATTGATTTGCTGTCGAGCATGGTAAATTAATAGCAACAAATTGCTGAGGGCCCCATCTCACTGCACCGCCATGCTTTGGCAGTTTTGCTTTATTCGCTCCATGATGGGCAGCAGTCAGGCCTCTTCAAGTCTATTTCGTCTTAACAACCCGCAATACTTTTCAATGGTGAAAATAGAGCTGTTCCTTGTAAGTCAGAAATCAATATCCTATTGCCCTTAGAAAATGCTAAACAAGCAGTATTGGCAATCCACTTGGTACCAGAGGGTATCAGATATAATGCAAATCCATACCACTTCCCTCTGTGTAGTTATTACAGTTTGCTAAAAGGTTCCTAATGCCATTTATCATCATTTACCATCAACTACGGCAGCTACGATTATGATATCCTATCAGCCGGCCAGAGCCCTTTCATTTCAGCCTAATTAATATTTTAGTAGCACTCCAAAGGTTGTTGCCTAAGATCTGGAAGAAAATTTACTTGGATTGGAGCAAAAAAGGGAGGAAAGGAGCAAAGAATGGATTGAAATTTCCTTCAAAATGGTTTTTCAAACTATGCCCAGCTTCAAGTTCTGATTTCTTCAAAGACAAAATAAAGAGAAAGAGATTTGTTTGAGATTTCCTTCAAGTCTAATTAATTTAACTGACTTCCCACCAGTCCTATTTGCAAGTGTCTTATCTGTAGCCAAGTGCTGATTCTCATTATAAGGGAATAACCCACAAACTCTGATTTAGAATATTTTTATGCAGTATGACAATCTACTTAGCATAACAAAAATAACATTCAAATTTATGCAACAAAATCCTGATTTATTTTTTTTTAAAGCTACAATATATGGCATGCATACCCATATATGCATGCCCATCACATACTATTCCCTTTTGGAATAAGCACCATTATGCAAAGCTCAGAAAATGGGGATGGGGGGGAAACGATGAGCCAAAGGAATTCAGACATGTGAGAAGAAAAAGGGAGGGAAATGTAGCAAAAATCTATAGCGTATCCCAAACCATTTATTTTTTCATACCTTTCTATCCTGGCAAACCACATTCACACATTGCTTTTTACATTCATAAGCCATAAAATATTGGGGAGGGTAGAGATCTAGAGAATTTTCAAGGTACTGTCAACAGAGATAAATATATTCATAGCTTTAACAGTATCCAGTCAGAAGGAGAAACAGTGGCATTCTCTGCCCAATTCTGGAGCAAAAACATGCGATTTTTCCTTCCCCTGTGCCCCAATCTGAGACCCTTAAATGCCTCTAGGGCAACTTACTGGTGTCAGCAGACATTGCCGAAAAGAAAAATTAAACACAAATTAAACACTTAGGTTTTTATACCACACACCAGGTTGTTAGTTTCTATTATTATTATTATTATTTTTAAAAAAAGACCAAAATAATTCAGAGAACTCATTTTATCAGTCTAATGCTATTTACCCAGTTACCAAAATCTAAATTAATTATGTTCTCAAACATAATTGTTAAAAATTGGCAACATTATGCAGGCTTAATTAAGATTAAATCCAATTTACTAAATGTACTTTAATTGGTACTAATTACATTAGCTTTCCTTTCAGAATGACAAATTCCCCATAGGTTTCACTTTAATAGTCTTCTATCAAAACCAACACGGGATGACTGATGATCAGCCTAGCAAAAGAGATGGGGAAGGCAAGCAACCCACATCACATCCTTTTCACCACACCCTGAAGTGCATGTGGAGAGAGAGAAGGAGAGGGAGGGAGAGAGAGAGAGGGAGGGAGGGAGGGAGGGAGGGAGGGAGGGAGAATGCTCTATGCATTTATCCTTTGATCAATCTGGTAAATCACAGAGGTTTGACACCAGCACAGCAATCATTTTCGGTTCCAATGAAAAATTTCTCTAAAAATAAATACTCTGTGGCCGGGAGCAGCCAAGAAGAACAGATGCCTCAACAGAAAAAAAAAATAAAAAATACACAAACGTTTCAAATATCAGGGTCACCAATTACTAGGGTACTTTCAGGGACTCCAGGGAGCCCCACTTTTGAGACGCAAATCCAATAAGCGAATAAGCCTAACCTTATCTAGAGAACTAGACCCAATTATGCCGCAGGGCAACTCAGCCGCATTATTGCCTGCTTTCCATTACAAGGGCATCCAGCCACTACATCTGGAAAAGAAGCTAAAAGAAACCAAGGCTATCTGCCTAGGAAAACAAATAAAGATGGATAGGTCTTTCGGCTTTGTGTTGGGGCGTGGGGAGATGGAGGAGGGGCACGGAGAAAGAAAATATAATAAGTTGGTGGTTTGCCGAGCTGCAAGGATTCCATAATGTGATAAACTGCCCTCAGGATTTTTTTTTTTTATGTGATTGAATTGAAAAACAAAACCCACAAATAATCCCCAAAGCAGATCAGTCAGTCTGAACTGGGTTGTAGGAGGTGGAGGAGGGAGGGGGGGAGGGAGAGATCAGGAGAGGAAGAACAAGATGGAAGGATTTAAGGTGGAGGTTTGAAGGTTTTGAAAGGGCGGCCTTCAGTATTTCTGTATTGTCAGATGAAAAGGGTCGGAAAAGAATGTTTCAACCACAGTCGAAGCTTGGAGGCGGAAACATATTTGAATCCACATCACCAATCCCTCTTCTTGTACAGCAGGGAGAGGTGGACAAAGATTTTTTTTAAAAAAAATATCCTTCCATGAAGCATATCATCTACAGCATGTGATGGAAAAGTATTAAGATGTGTTTTGTGAAGATGCAGCATTTATATCACTAATCTTATAGAAAGGAGAGTAAGTAGAGGAAATGGTAGCCTCATTTAACCCACTCCATCAAAACCACCGTAGGTATAAAATGGAGAAGTTTCTCAACCCCGTAATACAGGTTGTTTACAAAGTAAGATTTTGGAAATAAAAGTTTAAAAGTGCCATTTTTCCCCACCCTGCCTCAAGAATCTTCAGTGACTTCGCATCCAAACCTTTTATTTCTAACAGATATTTTAAAGAAAGTTTCAGTACACGTATTTAACTACTTAGTGTAAATATGACGTGAGACAACTGTCTGGTGGCTGATTTGGAAAACCTGTGGAAAACTCTATACATTGGCAATCATCCTATTTATACAAGTTATAGTAATTTATTCTAGCGCATTAAAAGGATAAAAGGCTGAACTTTGAATTAATTTCAGCAAAAAGTTTCCCTTTGTTAAAGACAACATTCATAAAAGGTCATGCACCTGATGTCACTTACAGTGCCCATTTGTTGACTTAAGTATTAATTTCAAAAGCTGTGCATATTTCCAGCACTGAACTAGAGACAATTAAATATTGATAGTACACAGTTCATTATATCGCAAGACAGTGATTTGAAATAAAACACATTATGAAATACACTTTTTGGCCAGCGTAACAAGTTTCTAATTACACTAGCCTCATAAATTGTGCAATTATAGGATGAACTCACAAGTAGAATTTCAGGTTAAATGTTCCCAAGTTTAGAATTCGCTACTGATCAAATAAATCAGATGTTTCCCTTGCCACACTTCTTTGTTTTAAGAGGATTTTAAAAAGTAACTTTATTTAGGAATGCTTTTAAAATAAAATCATGGTAATAAAGAAACTGAATAATTTCTCATTGTAAAGCTAATCAAAATATTTGGGTCTATGTCAGGAAATTTTTCCATTTGTTATCAATGAGGCTATGCTCATTAATCAGTTAACAACTTATTAAACTTAGCCAGACTGCAATCCAGGACTAAACTTCAGCATGGAATCATTTACATGAACTATATCTGGTTCTAAAAGAGACAGATGCATGCACGATTGAGTAAATAAATTAATAAATGGAAGGAAGGAAGAAGCAACAATTCATTTTTTGCAACATTTTTAATCTACGTATCCCGATCAGCTTATCTACTTACATATTGTTTCACTTAAAATATAGATAACTACTCATTCACGCTAGATTTACTTTAGGGTGGGAGTTGCTTTATGCATCAAAAAGCAACAATTGACAATAATCAACTTTAACCTACAATCCTGATTTTGCAAACAACAAATACTTGAAAGAAAGAGAGCTGTTAATATAACACAACAGTTTCTCTTAGGCATGGCTAGAAGGGTTTGTCTCATAAAATAATTAAGACTGGCTCCCTCAGTCTGCTGAAACAATCACATTTTGCAAAATTGAGTAAAATACAATAAACAGTTTTTTTAACCACAAGGCAAGAGTCAAAATCTAGTTTGCCTACCTGTTTATGCATCTCTATATTCAATCCATACGACATTTCGTAATACTAAGGGAAAAAAAGAACATTGATTTATTTTAGAATTGGCAAGGACACAATACCAACATGTAGACTTTTGAACAATCGTGCTATGTAAAAGTTAAATGTTCCGTCTTTCCTACCATAGCACATCTAATTGTTGTCTATTTTAATTCTACACTGATTAAATTTTCAAAAAAGGTAAGTATTCACTTAAATATTGGGAGGAGGGCAAATCCAATTATTAAACATTAGATAAGCACATATACACATTTTCAGTATAAAAATGCTAAAATGTTGGAAATGCTAAAAAGCAGACATTAAAATTCTGTTCTTAGGCAATAACAGAAATTTATCCTATATTTTATATTTAAAAATAGAACAGCTGTATCTATCTATCTATATATATATATACACACATACATACATACATTCGTTCTGAAACCAACACACAGGCAAAGCTACCGAGTTACATCATTGTATTTTCTTGCACCAAATGGTTGCTCAATTTTGCCAGATAGCACCATATGTACCAATCACATTAGATAAGAGAAAGCCAGAATATAAGCTTTGATGGATAGCTTTGCTTTGGCTAGAAGGCAGCATATCTCTCAAGGTTACTGTCCTCCTTAAAACTGAGTCACTCCATCACATAAAAAAGCAATTATTTTCCCATCTAACTACAGAGGAACAGATAAAAAAACAGCTCTTTGGGTGTTACCAGGATCTATCAGAAAAATTAGGTATGGAGACACCATCATTTGCCAATTACCGATAAAGGGAATTTGGACAAGCCGGCAAATAAAAACAGTACCGAAATATTTTCAAACCTTCTGATAGCTGACATCCCCAATTAAACATGAAGCCTGCTCATAAGCAACAGGTTTAAGTATGAAAACCTGATTAAGATGTGAGCAAACGGTTCCCTCACATCTATTAATGTACATTTCTTCCTTTGACACACAGATACAGGACTATTCCACATCTCAAGGGAAGGGAACAGCATAAACCTGTCAGCTTTCCCTTTGAAGCTGTATGAAAATGCAGACATTACCCGGATCAGTCAATAGATGAAGGGGTGCACGTATATTTTAAATACAGAGTGCAATCTTAAAGGACTCTCAGCCTTGCAGGACCCATGGAGGGCATCTATCACTTTCAAGACAAGCTTGATCATAAAAAGGTCCAAGAGGACTCTGAGCAACCATAAAAGGTAAACTTCACACCTGGGCTATCAACATTAAGCATACAAAAAAGGGTTTCAAACCCAGTCTTTTATCCTGGCACCTTCGTTCTTAATAGCATCCCTACGGCACACTAGCTAGCTGCCTGCAGCAACTGGAACGTTTGGATCTGTTCAAAGACCAAACTAATAAAACAGACACTCTGAACTGGTTATGCTGCTTACCATGACATAATGTCGCTGCATCTCCGTCTTTTCACTGGCCAGTTTTTCACATTCTAGCTTTAAACTGTTGGGAGGGGGAGGAAAGGGAGAAAGGGAGACAAAAGACAACCATCTCTGAATATATAACAACACCACTTTTTAAAATATCTTAATATATATGTAAGCATTCCCTGCAAGTCACCTATGTAACGTTGATGAATTTTATTTAAAAAAAAACTTTGAACATCCCTTTAGTGTCCTTTGTTGACAATTACACTGGTCTTTTCTCAGACAAGATATAAGGAAACTTTTTGAAGCAAATGGACCAGGTATTTTGGAGGAGAGTGGAAAAAGAGCAAAACAAATAATCTTCCTGGGGGGGGGGGGAAGAGAGGGGAAAAATATTGAAACACGAAAACTGAGAAAGCTGATTATGTCCAAAGCATAACATTGTATGCTGCTGTAAAAATCTCTTTCAAAAAGACCACTAAACTGGTTTTTCCGTGTGATCTTGCTTGCCCTCAAACAGACAATGTAACTCAGAGTAAACCACTCGGAGACAAAAAGAGTTGAAAGGTTTTCAGTTTTCAAAGAAAGCAGCACAACAGCATCCACAAGCGACATCTTGTGAGCAATAAACCCTTTCTTGCACTCTTCCCACTTAAGAAAAATAATAATAATAAACCAAACCACAAGGGGGGGGGACCTTGCTTGTCCAAAAACAAAAAAAAAGTATAAAGTCTCCCCCACCCCTCAAGGATAATGAGCAAACACTCCAGCTCCAGGTCTAATTAATCAGCACTTGATATGTCCGCTGTCACACCACCAATGAAGAAAATGAGCAATAACAAATGCACCACCCAAACAATATTTAAACCAAAATGCACCCAGGAGAAAAGAGAGGAAAAAGCAAAACGCCCCCCCCCCCCCTTTTTTTTTCTTTCTTTCTTTCTTTTTTTCCCCCTTTGCAATCCCAACTTGAGGAGCAGGTGGTGGGAAATGTTAGCCTCCTCCTTTCCAAAGCTCCCATTTCTGAAACAGCTTCTCTGATCGTGCTTTGTTGAACTCATAAGAGCTCTTTTATTTATAGGTTGGTAACAGATCTGCCAAGGCTAAGCTTCAGGGGCAAAAAAAAAAAATTCTTCTGTTTGGGTGAATTCAGGGAGAAATGTAAGTGCTCTGGATAAAGGGTTTTCGAATATATTCGGGACAATGTTTAAAAGCACACTTGTAATATTTGGGAACCTTGTTCTGCTAAGAGAGGTCGCAGTTTAAGTCAGTCTTTGACAACAAGATAAAACACGTTGATAAAAGCTGAGACCTCAGAAAGTAGGAGAGGGTCTTTTCTTCTGGTGGGGCTGTTACCTTTTGAAAAGCACAATTTTAAAAGGAGAGAGAGAAAGGGAGATGCATCCCAAGCAAGATTGAAAAGAACAGCCTTCAAGGCTACAACCTGGAAGTGTTCAGACTGAGAAAGATACCTTCTTCTTCATACTGATAGGTGTATAGTTTGTGTAAAGAAGGGGGTCACCCCCATGCATGTCGATGAATTTTAGGGGAAACAGGAGGCAAGAAAATCCAAACTAGAAACAAGTTGCAGGATCAGAGAAAGTAAACACAATTAATTTACCTGTGGTACTGAGCCTGTAAAAACTGAAACTCCTCCTTAATCCGATCACAGGATTCAGAAATGGTGAATTTGAAGGGTTGAGCAGGCTGATGCGGTGCCTAGAAGCGGTCATCAGAATATAAAATATTTTAATTACTCCTATGTTAAGCCAGCCTGCTGGTGCACATAACACATATATCAACACTCCCAGTGAAGTCACCTCACCGCCACCGATGGAAAGAGCGATTAAAACTCACTTTGGGGAAGGTGTGTGCGCGCACATACAAACACGGGTGTTTTTTTTTCTTTCCTCATCACAAGAGCTCTCCTTGCCCTACACAAGCACAAAGTCTAAGTCTGGTCCACACCTCAAGTAAGCCTCTCTAATTGAGGGAGCGTCTTGCCTTTGATTGCTCATCTGTCCGTGCCAACAAAAGCACCCACAATCACAAAGCTGAGCAAGGTGAAAGTAGACAACAGTTGCCCGGGGGGGGGAGGGGGGGGGTTATTTAATCAGGAAAAAAGAGGGGAGGGGGAGGAGGAGGCGGCAAAGAGGGTGGGGAGGGGAGGGAGAAAATCACAAGGCAAAAATGGACAGCGCACCCCGAGAGAAACAGAAACCGAATTCAGCTTAAGCAAGCTCCGCGCTCCCAACTCCAAGATCGCCTTTGAAGCTTTCAAAGGCTAGCAAGACGGAAGTAGTGTAAACATATTCCCTGACATCGCGAAGCCCGGAAAGCCAAAAGACAACAATAAGAAAATGGCTACAACTCAATTGTTTCACCCAACTCTCCCTCCCCGTCGCTCCCCCCCCCACTCCCTCTTCCCCCTCGTTTGCTGTCTCAAAGCAGAAGGCAAACGGGGAGGCGGAGGGGGGGGGTGTTGGTGGAGGAAAGAGATTTGTTCTTTATTCTTGCGGATCTTCCCTAATCTGTTTTCTCTCGCCGGTCCCCCGCCGCTGTCGCCGCCGCCACCGGCTCCCGGTTCCGCCCCTCCCATTTCGTAAACAAGACTTTCGCGGGTGGGGGGGATCGGGTGGGTGTCGTCTCCCCCCACGGGCGCCCCCAAAGTCGCCATCTGCCCCCCCTCCACCCCCACCCCCCTTTCGCCCTGCCTCGCCGCTACTCACCGGGTGTCTGCTTTGAGGGTACATCTTGCTCAGATCGCGAATCATCCAAACCGATTTAGTGGGTGCTCTGGGCCAGCCGGAAAACTCGGTTCATTGATTTGAACGGCAACAATGCAAAGGAGACGAAGGAGGGGGACGGAGCTGCCCGACGCTGGCGCTTGGAAGAGCGCCTCCGGCTCTGCCCGGGCTCTTCCACCCCGCGGACACGAGTGAAGAAGAAGAAGACACAAGAGGAGAAGGTGGAGGCGGCGGCGGCGGCGACGGTTCTCTCCCCGGCGAAAGGGAAGCCGAGCAACATTCCACAGAGGCTGTCACTGCCCGGCGTGCATGATCGCCGGCGAGGCCCCGGTCGATTCCCCCGGTTGCTGCGCTCCCACGCCCAGGGCCTCGGCGCTCCGAAGGTCCGTCTGCCTCTCGCCCCGCGCGTGGACCGGTTCCCCGGTGAGCTCTCGGCGTCGGGAAGGCTTCTCGCTCGCGGCTCCCGGCGGCGCCAGCTCCCTCGGCTCGCTTCTCGATTCCCCGAGTCGGCTCTGCTTTCACTGCGGCTGCCCCTCTCTCTGTCCCCCTAAACGGCAAGCAAAGGAAAAGCAAAGGACAACTCCGTTCATACCAGATCGGATTCTCTCGCCGAGATCCCTCTCGCAGCCGCCTCTTCCGTTTGAAAACTTTTATCGATCTTAGTTGCTTGGCCCTTCGCGACGAAGGAGAGGAGCGCGATAAGGGAGGAGAGGAAAAGAAGAAGAAAAAAAAACCAACCTCCTCTTTCAGAACTCCCGAAATGAAAAGAATTGCTTGTTATTCCCGTCTTTCTCCCTAGCAATTATGCGCGTCCTCAAATAGCTAAGTGCAATAACCTTTTGTTGTGGGTTTTTTTTTCCTTCTTCCTTCCCCTTTAAATGGTTCTGGTTCTCCCTCCCCTTTTGTAAAAAAAAAAAATTAAAAATGAAGAAACACGGTCTTGATCAAAGGAGTTTTTATTTTCCCTTTTTTTAAAAAAAAATCCTCTCCTTTTCCTTTCCAACTCTGGCAAATCGCAACGCAAAACAATATAACACGAAACCGCAACAGCAGCCCAAACCCACCGCTCTGACCAGCTCTAACAACACGCTCTGGCGAGGTGACTCCTTTGACCAAATTTAGCAGCAGCGAATCATTAACATTCTGATACATATTCACAACAATCGGAAGACGAGACTGTCGCAGAGCATCCTGGGACACGTAGTCCTTCATCCGAGCATTCGTTCGAGCTGACACCGACGACATACGCCAATAAGAAACTACCGTTCCCGTCAGGCAGCGCGAAACCTTTTTAGCCTCCTGTCTAGTTCCCCCCAACCGCTCCTCCCACCGAGGGCGTCAACAACGACCAATCAGCGGCGGCCACTCATTAATCGCCGTTCTGTATTAATGCCCATCATTTCGCCTCTGACAAATGGGCTTACGGCTCGGCGGCGCGGGGGGAAGCGAGGGGAGGGGGGAGAGGGAGGAGGAGAGACGAGTCTCGCCGACCTCCCCACGTGGGGAAGTGACGAGTCCTGAGCGGCGACCAATCCGAAGGATCCGTTTGAAGGGGCCCTCCCCCAACCCTCCCTTCTTCCCTCTGCCCGAGGTGGAGCTTTGAGATTGCTGACGTTCGATTGCGCCGGCGTTCGAACAGGGGAAACATTTGTTCAGCTGTCAATCAAAGTAACGTGGGGCGGCTGCTGCTGCTGCTGCCGCTGCCGCCGCCGCCGCCGCTGCCGCTTGTCTGCTGGGTGGTGGCGCGATGAGGGAGGTGTGCGGCTGGAGGAGGAGAGGAGGAGAAGGCCTCCATTGAACCTTGCTGCGTCCCACCCCCAGCCAGTGCCACTCACCGCCGCTGTATCACCCACACCGGGAGGAATGCGGACTAATTAGGGGCCAATGTCTCCTTAAAGAGACAAGCTCGGCCTTGTGCAACGTGCCGAACCCCCCGTTGAGACGAGAAAGAGAGAGAGAGAGAGAGAGAGAGAGAGAGAGAGAGTGAGGGAAGATCGCGCCGATCCCGCTTCTTCTTTCAGTTCACATCAATTTTACGCGCCACTGGAGCTGGCATAATTTTCATGTGAACGGGGCTGAAGCGCTCCGCCGAGTGAGAGCGGGGGGGGGGGGGCGAGGCTGAGGGGGGGCTAGACTCTCGGGGAGAGCGGGGGGAGGAGCGGGGGGAGAAGGGAGAGAGAGAGAGTGAGGGGGGGGGCTTAGACTCGGAGGGAGAGATTGGGATCTTTTCATTTTCTCCCATTTAGGGAGAAAGGCAGGATTTCCCGAGGTTATAAAAGAGCTGCTTGTTAATTGGGCACAAAGACGCCTGGCACTGAAAGGGAGAGCCGGCCGAAGGAGGGGGGGAAAGGGGGGGGGAACAGAAAGAAAGGAAAGGAATTGAAGAATTTATCCGGAGCTAATTTATACTCAAGCGCCGATGACCTCCGTCCATCGGGGCGGCAAGCTAACATGTGGGGGATGGAGAGAGAGAAAGAAAGAGAGAGAGAGAGAGAGACGCTACCGCGGGCTGCACAAAAACGGGGGTGGGGACCGCTGGGCTTCCCTCCGGGATGGGGAGGGATGGATCCGGATCGGGAAGCCTTTGCTTCCTTTCGCCCGCCGACGTGGAGAAGCTGTGGGGCTGCTGCTTTACTCGGGAGATGTCCAAACGGGCCGAGTTGAGTCCGAGATGCCTTTGGCGGCGTCCCTCCGTCATGTCAAAGGGGAAGTGAAAGAGACAGATAAAGACCGGGGCTCTTCGGTTATTAAGCCTCCCGGGTTTCTGCGAATCGCCGCCGCCACCCCCCTCCCCCTCCCCCGCGGGAAAGCTGGCACTTTTGCTTCTTATATACATCAACCAGATGGAAAGGAAGCTGCCTTGCGCGGGGGGGGGGGGGGGAGAAACGCGTTTGGAATCATTGCAGCGTTATAAAGGGACCTTGACAGCTAACTCAGGCTTGCTAGGACGCAAACAAACGTGGATGTGAATCCGGTTTGAGCATCTTGGGGTAGGGGAGGTGTTTTGCTTTTTTTTTTTCTTGCTCTCTCTCTCTTTTTTTTCGTTCTTCTTATCTTTTGAGTTGTAGAACAGGCAGAAGCCCCTCTTTCAAAGCCTGAAATTTGTGGATCTGAAGAAGAAAATCACTTCTGCACTGGGTGGTTTATTTTGTGTTGGGTCAAGACCGAATTATGTGGCATGTAAGCATGGTGTGGTTGAGCACTGATGTGACAAGGGAATTACCACTGATGAGCAAGCCCTTCTACCCTTTAAATATGGGGGGGGGGGTGTGGATGCGGAAGCTTGAGGTTAAACATGAAAATTTCCCATATCGTGTCCACTAAAGGCTGTGCAAAGAGAGAAATCAAACTCATCCACCCAGAAATTTAATAAATGTAAGCCGGAACACGACTTTGTAGTCCACTCCTCGCCCAAGAATCCTGCTGTTTTAATCAGCATGTCCCCTAAATCTCATTATTTTGTTTATAACCAGAAATGGTTACTTTCAAAGAGAAAATCAATATTGTGAATCAGGATACCAGTCACAACTTTTCCCAATTTAGCATCTTCCACATATGTTGGACTGCAAGTCCCAGATTTTCTAGCCAAGATGACTGCTGAAACTCATCACACTGTATGACTAAATAAGCTACCTTAATGTTGTTTTCCAGTTTGGGGCCAAGATGTGTCATGCCAATCACTGGGAAGCCAGCTTTTCTAATGGTGATTGCTTAATATCTCCTTGTGATCAAGTAACCATTCCCACTTTCATCTGAAAAACATTTCATGCTGTTCAATAGGCACTCTTCTTTTCAAAAATAACCTGAGCTTTGTATGCTGCCTGGTAAACAGATCTATATGCTGCCCAGATTGCTGCTTCAGTGTCCTCGTGCAGGGTGACAATACAGGAAAAAGGGTAGTGGAAAAATAAAATGTATCGCAAGCTGTGGGCAGTAACCCAGGTCAGCTAGCAAATGCTACCTCTAAAGTCTGACTCTCGATTTGTGCCTCAAAAATCAATACAGCCCAAAAAGAGTGTCTCCAGCTCATTGTTCAGGTACTTCTGTTGTCTGAATCAGTGTGCTTGCAGCCTCACAACAGAATCTGAACAAAGAGAACATTGTAACCCCGTACAGCTCATGTAGTGCGCATACAAGCCAGCGCCAGAGCCACACGCTCTGGGTAGAAAACAAGGACTGTTTTAGTACTTCATGGGAAGTGTACAAACGATTAAATAGCATTGTTGATCTACTTTCTCACCAAATCAACACTTCCTGGTAATTATTTCATACTTTTTTTTTATGAATCCTAGTAAGCAGTCCAGAATTACAAGAAACTAAATGTTGCCTTTAGAATAAAAAGAAATATGATTAGCTTTTTGCCCTGGTGACATTATTTTAAATCTTAGGGTTATCTAAGCATTTTTAATCAGGGTAAGACTAATGCACCACAGCTTTTGACCCTAATAAGCATCATGAAAATAGTCTTAAAATTTCTTGTTCAGCAGATGTAAATAACTTTTTATGCGTAGTGGTTGCTGCTGGGTATAATTTCAGTCCAAGTAACTTGTAGAGAATCAAGATAAGTCTCTCAACCACTGGAAGAATGATTCCAAGGCCCTGAAATTCACGTTCACCTGAAAAACAGCTTGCTAAATGGCTGGGGGGGACAATCTAGATAAGAGTATAGGGCAGAGTCATTTGTTTAAACTTTCGTTTATTCCACTAATCTAATGTATAACATCAGTGGTCAATCTTTCCTCTATCGAAGGTTGAATTCCAATCTTGTTGTGGTCATATGAAATGAAGGCAGGTCTGAGCTAAAGATGCGGGGAACTACCGGTACACAAATCCTTCCTATTTTTTTCTGACATCTTCCTCTCTTTCATTTCCTCTTCTCTCTTTCTCTGCAAGCAATTAGAACATATAACTTTTTGCCAGGGCTTTGAAATGATTGCTTGTTGAAGACTTGAAATTAATCTGATTTCTAGTAAGAAGTGGCCAGAAGGAAGGAAAGAGTCAAAAAAAACTCTACATGATGATCCTGGCTGCACAATCAAAGCCCCAATCCTTTTAAAAACACACCGTACATAAAATGCTTGTAGGGGGAAAAAAAGGGGGGGGGACTTTCAAGCACAACTGTTGTAGCTGCCCTTTTGACTTTTCTGACTCTGTGGATGCCCCCTTTTGAGATCAACAGCTCGTTCATGCAGACACACACACACACATGCTGTTAGGTAAAGACTAAAATATCAGCTACATGCAACTGTATTCCAATTGGGTTGGTAAGTTTGGCAGGCTAGTTTCAGTAAGATTTCGTTGCCATTGGTTTCTGCCCATTGAGTGCCACAGTGACTTTTCAGTGGCATGCAAAAGACTGCACTTTAACACAATAGATGGGGCCAAAATAAAAAGAAAACTTATCATTCGACTGACTTTTAATGACTGTTGATTGCTGAAATCTCATTAATAGATGGGAACAAAATTTTAAAAAATACTTTTGACAATTCTACCTATAATTTAACTTGCCGTCAAGCAATTGGTTTTGAAAAGCTGGAAGTTGGAAGAACTGAGTTATCAAAAAACATCTGAATTTTTCCTAAAAGTCCTCCTTTTTTTATAAGGGAAAAAAAATGATGATTGACTAATTTTACTTGTACCCACCATGCAATCATAGGAGTTTTGGGGCTGGGTACCATCAATTGAAACTGATGAAACAGGGAATAGGATGGAAGAAAAGCCTCCACCTATAAGAAAGAAATGCTTAGTCTCCTCAAATGAAGACCACATTGTAGTGGATCTTGATATAGCTAGAAATTGGGATAAGCACCCTGGAATCCCAGTAACCCAATCAGGCATTTAATCTTTTCTTTCTTTATGGGTAAAGTAGGTTTACTTGGCAGACTCTATGTCTGTGTCTTGATTTGATTTGTATGGAATGAGTCACTGGGCAGACATTGCTGATACCTCTTCAATTCTTACTGAATTCAGATGGTTCCAAACAATATTTGCAATCTAGAGGTTAGGCTAACCAAGAAATTTACTTATTATTTTATTTATTGAAAAGATTGGTGGACCTGCTTCTCTCACACAAGTGAGTTTGGACAGTGTAAAAGAATTACAAATACAGAACCCACCACCACTGTCACCATTGCAACGTATAACTTTGGACATCCAAGAATAAACTGTGATGTCGCTCACAGGTGGGGACAAAAGCACATCCACAACTTCAGAGCTCATTTAGCCATGTCCCACCTGCCTAGACAGAGACAGTCAGATCTTCAGTGCCTTGAGAAAGGCTAACAAGATTAGGGCCATCCAGATCGTTGAGAAATGCTATTCCATACGGCAGGCACTGCTCCTGAGAAGGCACAACTTTGGGGTCCAACAAGATGAATGTTGTTTGAATTTGGCAACGGAATAAGGATGGTCACATGCCTTCTGTGATCCCAGATTATTAATAACGTCTACATCAGGGGTGTCCAATCTTGGTAACTTTAAGACTGGTGGACTTCAACTCCTAGAACTCTCCAGCCAGCCATGCTCTGGAAGTTGAAGTTCACCAGTCTTAAAAGTTACCAAGGTTGAACACCCCTGATCTAAATGCTGCCCCAAGAAGCATATGGAGAATTTCAGAGTCACTGGCTCAGACCTTTCTGATCAATTCATTCCAAAATTTGAAATGGCTGTGGCAAAAAAATAAATTAAAAAAAAAACAAATTAAAAAAACCCAACCTAGGGATTTCTAATGTACACCTAGCCCATACTAGCCTTTCTGGAGCCTTGAAATGGCAGCTCTGGAACTGAAACTGAAACAGGAGCATAAAATAGTTTAGAGCTTAAATGTGAGTTGAACTGGGATTCTTGTTCTCTCCTTAGCCACCCTATAAAATTCAACTTCTGTCGTTTTAGTGCTCAGCCGAGGATTTGGTGGAAGATCTCTCAAGGTGTCAAAGTCTCATTTTCAGCCAGCTGTCATAGACTTTTAATGTAAGTCATTAACCTGAGAACTATTGGGAAGGCATGAAACAAGCAAGCCTGGAAGCAGCAAAGCCCTGTCTTGCTGAAAGCTTCCTGCATTGTTATTTGCCAACCGATCCTAATTACAGTGTCCCACAACTGGGCTTTGGCAAGTTGAGACACACAAAGTAAGCAGTTACTTCATGCAATACAATAATTGAGGGTGTGGATTCCTAACTCTTGTATATCTGAGTAATTAGTACTTTTGGCAACAGCAGTAATACTCCCACAGCAAAGCCTCTCTCTCTTTTCTTTTCCCATTAATGCAAACCTTACCAATGTTCAAATGCTGCCTGTGAGGAGACAACTCCCTTCATCGCCTAACTATCAGAGGAGTGTTTGCCTCCAGGACTTCATTACACATTCCAAAGGGTTACTTATTTCAAGCAGAGGCAACCTAAAGTATAGGAAACGAAGGAGAGGCTTCTCATTCCTTGAACGACTTGACGATTCCTGCCCACCGTGTCTGTCCTGTTTTCTTAACAGTCCCTTGCTCATCTAATACTTGGGTAACCTTAGAAGTTTATTTTGACAGACCAAAGTCCCAATTAGGGATAGATCAGAGGAGACTCATTTCGAAGAAACTAGTGAGTTGGGAGAAAGAACATTTTGGTTTCATTAACCCCTAGGCTATCATTAGACACAGAAGCGAGCCAGTTTGGCGTAGTGGTTAAGGTACTAGGCTAGAATCTGGGAAACTAGGAATTTAATTCCGCATTAGGCACAAAGCCAGCTGGGTGACCCCGGGCCTGCCTTCTCAGACTTAGGAAGTAGGCAATGGCAAACCACTTCTGAAATCTTGCCAAGAAAACTGCATGGACCAGTTCAGAGAGTTGCCAGGAGTGAAGACTGACTCAAAGCATTCTCTCCCCCCCCCCCCCAAACACACACCAAGGGGTACCAATTCTGGGCAATAGAAATCCAGATGGACACTAGTTGGCAGCAAAGAGTAATCTAAAATAGTTTCTTCATCCTCGCTTAGTGGTTATGCATAGTTTTCCAACCTGGATTTAGTAGTTCAAAATACCTTCTCCCAAGTGGTGAAATTCAGCCAGTTCTATCCGGCTCGGGCAAACCAGTAGCGCCAATGGCGGAAGGCTCCGCCCACCCACCCGGACGTCATCACATCCCCTTTTTGACCCTCTCTGCATGTGTGGAGGAGGCGCATGCACTATCTCATTTGCGAACCGGTAGCAAAGGTAAGTGGATTTCACCCCTGCTTCTCCTGCATGTGTGTGTGTGTTTGCATCCAAACAAGGGAAATGCAGGAACTCTTGAGATCTTTTGGACTTTGGCTCCAAAAGTCTAGAACAGCTAGAAGGCACCAGGTTGCCTGCCTCTGATATGAATATAATCACACCCTTTAAGTAGTCTCATTGTACCATGACTTAACATTAATTTGTAAGTCATTTGTTTTTTTCAGAGGAGAAGAACGTTGCTGAGAAAAGTTTGTGGGTGGGGTGCAGCATCCTGGCATTCACCTTAGTTATGAGTTGGCTGAGAGATGTGTTTGAGTGTCATGTCTTCTATCACACAACCATCTCCTCATTGGTCTGCAGCCATCCTGCCTTTGATTCAGTTCCATTCCAGTCATTTCCAAGAGTGAATCATGAGAAAAGTCCTTTGCTGTGGCTTTGTCATACCAGAAAGTATAAGCAACCAGGGAATGGGCAGAATCTAATACCTGATAAGATTAAAATCAAGTCAGAAACTTCATCCCAAGAAGCTCCAAATTCAGAAATGTCCCATCCTGAGGTTTTACACAAGCTTTGCAAGGAGAGAGATGTGTGAGAAATTGCAGGTCAAATTGTAATTACTGTATAGGGAGACAAAGTTTGTAATGCAGTAACTGAATTAATGGTTCCTTATTCCTGCAGATATTGTAACCTGGCACATTTTCTTTTAATACTGCACCGAGTAGATGCACTTAGTACATCCATAACTGTTTAAACATAGTGCCCATTTTATCTCATCATTCAGTCGTACTATAAGAGGAATAAAACAGCACTCAGGGCCACATTACTACTGGTGAGTCATGAAGTCATACTTTAATAATTTAATTGACATTTTGTAGTTCATGACCAGCTATGTATCACATATTAGATAGCAATTTATTTCAGTATTTCAAATCCACACCGCAAAGGTTAATTTGCTAATTAATAAGCCACCACATCACAATTTTTGAAGTACAAATTATGAAGTCAAGAACTGCAAACTGAGAAGCCATAAATTAATTAATGGGGAATTAAAAGACTGCAAAACGAAAAGTCTGAAACTGCAATCACAAATACTAGGCACGCTATTCCAGATGCTACTTAACACAAATAAGTTTTAAGAACAAGTCCACATAGGCACAGGGAATATAATGGTGATTTCACTCAATGACCTCTTTCTATCCCTCCCTCCCCCCCTCTCTCTCCCCTCCCCCTTGTTCCCACGATCCTATTCATGGTTCCTGTCATCTTCAGTGGGAGACAGTAAGATGTTCTTTGTAGGGATGAAGAACTGCAGGCCTAAAATGGTCCATTGAAATCTTCCATCTAGTCCACAAGAAATTTGAAGAATATCTTCCCTCTACTGAAGGACAGACCCTTCCCCCAAGTTTCAAAACTCACCAACTTCATTTTTCCAAGTCTTTAGCCCTTTCCCACGCAATTCTACCCTCCCCTGTTCATACAGGAAAGAGAAAAATGTATATCCCAGTTAGCAACTGAAGATAATAAGAACTTCTTCCTGCCTCTACAAAGCTGCAAAATAGTCTCCATTGTGCTCAGTGGAGGCTATTTCAAAAGCCCATCACTGCCTAGAGGCATTTTTTGAATGGTACAGCTACTGGAAAAACAAGAACTTACTTTTCAACTTCAACATTGTTAATTCCTCCTTGAAAAATCATTCATCATGTTCCCTCAAGGCTGCAGCCGGCCAGTGATATTGAGGGAGGCTTTTTGAAAGTCTTCTTGTTATGATGGAAGAATTTCAAGCTGACCCTCTCCTTCTCAGTTCTCAGAGCCCGTCAAAAACCAGCCCATTTTGCAATCCGCCACCACCAGTTATACCAATGGATTTTAGCCTAAAGCAGAGGTTGGCATCCATGGCCCTTTATGACCTATGGACTTCAACTCCCATAATTTCTAAATCAGTTGAAGTCCACAAGTCATTAAAGAGCTATAGTTGCCCACCTCTGCCCTAAAGCCTCATCAATAGAAAAGCACAATATATGCGATGCAAGTGTGCTGAGTGGGCATTATTGAAATGGTACCTATTTATTTACTCATATTTGTATGCTTTCAAACTTCTAGGTGAGCAGAATCTGGGGCAAGAGCAGGAGCTTGCCCAGGGGTGAAATTCACTTACCTTCCCTACCGGTTCACAAATGTGCAAACGCCGCCTTTGCGCATGCACAGAGGCTGAAAATCATCGCAAAAAAGGGATGTCATGACATCTGTGCAGGTGGGCAGAGCCCTCCTGCAGCTGCTGCTACCAGTTCGCCCAGATAGAACCGGCTGAATTTCACCCCTGAGCTCACCCCTGTTACGTGGCACTTGGATCTCAAACTCAGGATATCAGCTTTCCAATTGACAATCTCAGCATCCTTACCTGCTGAATCTTTGCAGTCCCTTTGTTGGTCTATATAAGAGCCACGGTGGTACAGTGGTTAGAATGCAGTATTGCAGGCTACTTCTGCTGGCTGCCTATAATTTGGCAGATAAAATCTCACCAGGCTCAAAGTTGACTCTGCCTTCCATCCTTCTGAGGTGGGTAAAATGAGAACCCAGATTGTTGGGGGCAATATGCTGACTCTGTAAATCGCTTAGAGAGGGCTGTAAAAGCACTGTGAAGTGGTATATAAGTCTAAGTGCTATTGCTATATCTATATGTTTTCCAGGAATACTTTGCTAAGCCACAGAGTTGCTAAACTATGTCTATTGATTGGTGGAAGAAATTTTAACAGCAGAGAGTAAAAAGTTACGTTTCGTAAAACAGTGTTATAAAAAGAGCTAAACTCCCTGAGATGTCTGTCTCTTGAAAAGATGCTGTAAATGAGGTTGATCTACAGTATTTCTTCATCTGTTCCTCCAAATGCCTATGTGGGTTGGCAAGACATCTCCAGATCTCTAACTATGACCTCTCAAGTCATCTTCACAGGAGACGCCTGGAACAAAGTATTTGCTTTAACACAGCACATCTACTGAATGTACCTGATAATTAGAGGCATTTGATTTAGGGAGGAGTGAGTGTTTAATAGAGAACAGAGTTATTGATGCATGTCTGCAAGATTCCAACATGTGGATGCCTAGAAACATGTCTAAACATATATGCACCCTGTTCATAGCAGAAACAATGCCAACAAAATTAAACTTTTCTATCTGGGCCCTGACTCACCAATATCATTAGGCAAGGTTATTTATTTATTTATATGTCTCAATATGACACCTTATGAATGATGCTCTCCAAATTAAAGCATTGTGTCATCTCAATGGCATATTGCACATGCGCAGAGGGCTCAGGGTATTTGTTAAGGCTGCTGTTATGTAATTGTTTTCTCATTTTGTCAATGCAGGGACACCAATAATGAAATAAATGTCAGCACCCTAAGAACATTCTGATATCAATCAATAAGAGTAACAAGTTCTAAGGATTGCAAATGGCTGCCTCTGTAGAGTTTGAAAACTTCAGTTTATACAAAATTCAGTGGAGAAGTTGGTCTCCAGTACCACCCAAAGAACAGTCAAATGCAAAGTTGCTTACTCTATTTCAACTTTTATATATAAAACATATATAGCCTTGATAGATTGTCTTTAGGATTTAGAATACTGCCTATTATGTTAGCATCTTTAGCAACAAAGGGGAGAAAGGGAAAAGGTCAGAGCACATCAGTATCTTCCAACAAGAGTCGCTCACTTCCTGCAATCGAAAAATACTATATTATTTTCCAATTACTGGATTGGAGTCAATGAATAATAGATGTATGTATGTTTGTGTGTATGTATGTTTATGGGCTGCATATCTATCAAATGTGTCATGCCACTACAGCACTGAATTTTTGCCAAAATCGTTACCTTGAAATGTGTGCATTTTTTACAGAGTCAGAAAGGGGTCACGTGTTAGTTTGTAATGATTCCCGGGTTATTTTATGAAATCCCCCATCTTGTTTGCTTTTATTGATTTATTTGTCTGTTTATTAAATATATCCAGATGTTTCTACTGTCTCTAAACAGAGCATCTCTGTTGCCCTATTATCTGCTTGTATTCTTCTTGGATCTGGATACGCTCCCTTCAGGTGCCTTTCTATTTCTTCAGCACCATGCCCTCGTAAGCAAAGCTTCCCTAAAATAGGCTATAACAAACAGATTTGTGGGCCTTTCTCTGGGCTGCAACTTATTAACTGATCTGTGGGAAATGCTCTTTAGGCTATTGAAGTACATGAGCGATTGCAACAATAAATTAGAGTTAACTGGAGACAACTCTGTGGCTCCTAACACAATCATCCATTACAAGTAGCCTTTGCAGGGAAAAAATTGTTCTTTAACTTATAGTGGTTGCTTGCTTTCAGATGGCATTTCAGCTTTGATTATACTTCATCTCCCTTATCTTTGAACCAGCCTAAAAGGTATATATGTCTTAAACTCCAGTTGCAAGTAATAATGAATGTTTCCCTGATAACATCTAACCATGCATGTAGTAAAATCTGGAAAGTGTTCTTTAGCACCATCCTTTGCATTTCTCCGTCTTTCTCTCTCTTTCCATGAAACAGTATTAATCTACCCATCAAAAGGTGTGGATGTTTTCCACTAAATGATTGAATTACAAATCTCAAACCTATGGAGCTGCAAATAGCATATGTCGACATTAAATCTAATGTTCTTGAAGTACGTTAAGGAAGGTGTACCTATATAAGCTATTGTTTCTGCTTTAATTGTGCATTCTAATCCATAAAATTGACTGAAAACATTTTTCCATGTGAAAACATCACTAAGAGTGTGAAGTTAGAACTGATGTGTTCTGCGCTTTCCCAGGAAATAAATGTTATTTTAAACAGTTATTTGTGTAGGCATGGAACATATTAATTGTATCCTTCCTTCCTATCCTTAAGTTACTCAAGATGGCTGACAATAAAAAAAAATGAAAACATGAACACTCAAACTTCCATAAAAACAACTGCAGTTATTGTTAAAATAAGCTCAAAAGAAAAAGCTTAGCTAAAGAGCCTTTCTTGGAAACAGAAAGAATGAAGACTAAGCATAATGTCTATAGATTCCATAGTTTCCAATCAGCATAAGAGAACTTCTACTGCATGCCCCCAAAACTTTAACAAGATCTCTCCATCTGACCCTAATGTTCAGAGTGGTTTGTACTGAGATAAATGATCTGTCACAAAGAAATAAGTCATGGCATCAGTATAGGCATGAAATAATATCAAATATTGCTGGTTGCAATCACCAAAATATATATACTTTCTTGGATAGGTTACAGCTGTTAGCTGCAGTCATGACATAGATCAAAGCAGCTGTTTTGGACTTCTGGGATGAAGAAGACTCCATGAAAGCGAAGCTGATGGCCACAGGGGGGAAAAGGAGTCAATGAATGGATTAATTCCTTGGAACTCTTCTCCAGTGCAAGAAGAGGACTGGGATTACCCACAGATTTGCTCCACACAGAGACTCCCTGCAAAGAGATCTGAAATAGTGATCTCCAACAGGTTTGAGAGCTGTGGGAGCCAGGGGAATGTCAACTTGCTTAACTGTGATTTTGGTGTCTTCAAACAGACACTGGATTTGTCAACTTCCTCTCTTAATTTAGGAAGTTGTTGGTTAATGATTTTCTGGTTGCTAATAACCTTCAGAAGGGCAAGTTTTATCACACTGTGAGAGTTTAGTTCTACCCTATTGAAAAATTAAATGTAAAGTTTGCTGTAAATTTAACAATTAAAGGGAAAAATATTAACTTTTAAAGATTGCCATAGTGGATTTACACTTGAAACCAGCCAATATCTTAATAACTAAAGGGGGTATACAAATATGAATCAGAAAAATGATTTGAAAAGCTTTCTTATTTTGAGTTTGGAAAAAGGGACATGTTAAACTATTAAAGCTGTCCCCAAAAGGAGGCAAAGAAAAAAATGATAAATCAACTTGTGGAACATTATTTGATGGGATTAAAGATCAAGCTTTGTAAAACAGAAAGAATATAAAGTGAATTCATATAACCAGGCTTAAAGTACGTATGTTTTGGTTCCTGGTATCTATTAATAGAATTTATTTTTGCTCAGGACTGTATAATAAGGCTTTCATGAACTTTGTATAAATAAGAAGAGTTTTCTTTTAATTTATTTCTTAGAGAAAGTGATAAATTGGAAAACAAAATGGATTTATATGATTAAGGTCAAAACATTTGCTTCTATTTCCTATAGGTCTTAATCAGTGGTGGTATTCAAATTTTTTTACTACTGGTTCTGTGGGTGTGGCTTGGTGGGCATGGTGTGGTTTGGTAGGCGTTGCTTGGTGGGCGTGGCAGGGGAAGGATACTGTAAAATCTCCATTCTCACCCCATTTGAGGGGAAGGAGACTGCAAAATCCCCATCCCTCCCCACTCCTGGGGGAAGGATATTGCAAAATCTCCATTTCCCCACTCTGGGCAAGCCAGAGGTGGTATTTGCCGGTACTCAAAATTTCCGCTACAGGTTCTCCAGAACCCGTCAGAACCTGATGAATAGCATCCCTGGTCTTAATAGACTTGCTGATTAGGACTGAATGATGAGCTATTATAATTTGATTATTGATAAAAGATGAGATTTGGGAAGAAGTTTTTTTTTAATGAAGTATTAGAGAAAGTGCTAAGTGACTGAAGTTGTTTATACTTGCCTGGAGGAAAGAGGAAACCATTTTTAATATCTTTTAATGTTATTTTTGATTTTTTAAAAATGTTTTAGTTTTTCCATCTCATCACACTTCTCTTTTTCTTCACTTTTTATGCTTTCTTACTTTACATTAGTTTTTTTTTATTTTTGTATTGTACACTTTAATAAAATTATTATTTTAAAAAATAACATAGACCAAAACAGATGACTCAAGTACCAAATGTTAATGGGTAAAGAATACAAGCTACGGGGCTTGTTCTCTAACTCTGTCCTAGAGAGCAGTAAAGAACTATAATCACAGGGAAAGTAAGAGTAAATTGCAAATGTAGATATTTTCTGTATTTTAGTTGTGACAAGACTGTCACCTTGTTCTTTGTTTCAAACAGCCAGATTTCTTTGGGCAGCTGTGGGCGGTGCAGGGCTCATCCAATCTACAAGAGAAGATTATAAACATGTTTCTGTTTGCCTTATTACATCTATATTATATTGGTTTTAGATACCTGACAATCAGTGTAAAACAGTATGAGTTTACATTATACAGTGTAATATACATAATACCATAAAATACAAATAATATTTTCTGGTTAGCTGTAAATGCTAAGGTTTATATTTCAGGCCAATTCAATATTTTTTAAAATTATTTTTAAATAATGTGCACTTGTTTATGTCAAGTAAGGTAAAGGTAAAGGTAAAGGTTCCCCTTGCACATATGTGCTAGTCGTTCCTGACTCTTGGGGGCAGTGCTCATCTCCATTTCAAAGTCAAAGAGCCAGCGCTGTCCAAAAACATCTCTGTGGTCATGTGGCCAGCATGACTAAACGCCGAAGGCTCATGGAACGCTGTTACCTTCCCACCAAAGGTGGTCCCTATTTTTCTACTTGCATGTTTTATGTGCTTTCAAACTGCTAGGTTGGGACAAGTAACGGGAGCTCACCCTGTTATGTGGCACTAGGGATTTGAACCATTGAACTGCTGACCTTTCAACTGACAAGCTCAGCATCTTAGCCACTGAGCCACTATGTCCCTTTTATGTCAAGTAGGTTTGCAAAAAGTTTGTACATGTAGGAGAAGGAGTGGCAAAACCTGGAGGCAGAGTTAAAAGAGGGATCAGCCTAGAATCTCCATATAGTCACAGGCAAACTAAATCCAATCTCCCTTAAATTCCATTGACCTTTATCTAACTCCAAGCAGGTGCTAACTAGTAGTTGAGAAGATTCCTATGCATAGGCATGATTAGCAATAAATCAGTTTAATTGGACCTTCACATGGAGTTGATATTTCACTCCTGACAGTATACTATAAGACAATGGATATCAAATTCAGCCTAGACTTTGGGAAAGGCCATTTGTATTACAATTACTTTCAGAACAAAAAAATGGTTTCATACTAAACAAAAAAAAATAGGCTTCTCTTCCCAACAGCAAGCTCATTCAAATGTTTTGATTTACCAGAGCATTTTGTGCTTACTTAAATAACACATTTTCTTATCCCTGGAGAAGTTCATAATGTGTTCAGCGAAAACGGAGTGTCAAGCAAATGATGTAATCAAGAGCTCAAATAAAAATTCAAGAGAGACAGCTCAAGCTTTCCTCCTAATGATATTTATGATGCTACAATAATTGCTATGGCACTGTACATAGCTCTAGAGAGGAAATATAAAGGAGGAACTGCTTTACTGCTTTATTTGGCAGTATGATGTCCATGAGTTAAAAGACAGGGATGGAAACCATAATGTTTTCAGACATTTCCCAAGCATATTAGCTCCAGATTCCCATAACAACCCAATGCCTTTCTCATTTTAAAGGACTTAATATTATGAGTAATAGAAGCCATAAACATCCTGCCATCCAGGAAACATGATAGGGAGTCCTGCTCTTGTTCCCCATCTTTAGCTTGTTGGACATTGAAAGCAAAATCCATTCTTGCATGAAAAATTATATTTGTCTATATATCTGCCAACCATTAAATAAAAAGATGTTTTCACCTGTGCTTTTTCCCTCTAAAATAAGCCAACATCATCAGTAAAATTAGTGCTGGCACATGGTTCTCACCGTATTGGAGGAGAGGCAGAAATGGAGCAACTAATTTTAAAGAAAGTGCCATTCCCATTTGTTTCTTGAATGCTAATAAGACAAGAACTAAATAAATCTAGGAATTATTTATATCTGTTATTGAGGCAAAAGGGAGCAGCTGCTGAATAGTGCCCAGTTAATTCTCTTTAACAGCCCTGGCTAGGAAATGACTAATATTATGTCCAACTGAAATAATGAACAGAAGCTAAAAAGGCATGAATTAAAGTGCTCAATGTTTGAGATTGGTCAGATAAATTGATTCAACATCCTTTCCATGCTGAAAAAGATGTTTGGATTGTATTACATGTTTTAGCAACCTATGATTATAGATTTTTTTTCCTCCCAAGCAGACTGTTTAAGCCATTTCTCTAACCAACATAAAGCGGGTCTTGCCGCATTTCAAATTCTGGTCCATAAAAATGAGTTTACTGGGGGAAAAAATACAGGTTTGTTAATACACTTCTAGTTTAGAAGTTCACCCTGATTATATACAAGCTCTTCTCTAAAAAAAAAAAGTGAAAAAAAGTGGATGGTATCAAATGCAGCTAGAATAGAACCATCTTAAGTGTAGGAAGAAAAAGCTGGCAAAGAATGAATATGAAAGAATCCAGCAGATAATAGAAAAACAGGCACTTTCACTGAGATTTTCAAAAGGTCAAGGTGAGTCAGACTGATTTAGTAGTCTGGCTTGGCTATACTAAAGTACTTGGAGGATGCATGTTCCTTCTATTCCCCTTCCTTATCACATATTCCAATTCCATTCTCCATTTTCTGTTGGTAGGAACTTCAACTGAAAAACTAGGATATTGCAGACTATTATCTACTTCCCAGCTAAAATGGAAAATCAGGATACTTTGTGCCGTGCAATAACCATAGTTTATGTGACTCTAAAGCTTTGCTAGCTGCTGAATATTATGTTGTTGATTCACAAAATGTATCTCCTGCATTCATCGCCATGAACAAAACGAGAAAGGAGAAAGAAGGAACAGCAGCTATGTGCAAGCTACAAATTAATTCAACAACTGGCACAGAAAGTATTTATTATCTCTAAATTATTAGAGGTTGCTGGTGGAGCAATGTCATTTGGCTTCAGTTTTTAAAGCAGAGGAGTTCTAAATCTGCCATGCTGAAGGACAGTCTGCCATTTCTGGAAGCCTGATAGGTCATTGCAATCTGGGTTAAAAGCAGGGGTGAAATCCAGCAAGTTCTGACAGGTTCTGGAGAAAAGTAGCGGAAATTTTGAGCAGTTTGGAGAACCGGCAAATGCCACCTCTGGCTGGCCCCAGAGTGGGGTGGGAATGGAGATTTTGCAATATTCTTCCCTCAGGAGTGGGGAGGGAATGGGGATTTTGTAGTATCCTTCCCCTGCCACGCCCACCAAGCCACACCACACCCACAAAACCGGTAGTAAATTAAATTGGATTTCACCACTGGTTAAAAGTGGTTTTAATTTTTTTCTTTTTTTCTTTGTTTTTTTTTTTTGCTGTAGATTTTTTTTATCCCTTGCATTAAAATTAATTGCAAGAACAGTTAATTCATTAGCTCAGGCTTTTCAATTCAAGTCACTGTTGAGGGCACAAGGGACTTTAGATCCCAAAGCATGAAGGCAACTCTACTGTGTGTCCCGCCCTTGCTGTAGTTCTGTTGGTGGAACTGCTACTTGTATAGGTCTATATCCACAGAGATTTTCACAGGTTTATCTGTGGTTCCTAGGATGGATTTCCTCTCGCGTAAGCAGAGAACAACTTCTGCTTCATCCCAACTCACTTTAACCAGCCTTTAATGGGGAATTGCTATTAGTTTGCTTGATGTATTTCTCTTTTCGTGTGAGGTCCCAAATATTTTAGGTCTAGTTTTATAGTTTTAGTCTTTTGAGATTCTGTTAATGTAAGCTTAGAATAATGTAGATTTAATTTACCTAGTCATGTTACTGGGAGGGCTGACATCAATCTTGCAAGTCTGAAAATACAAGACTTCCCACCGCTACTTTTAACTGCTTGATATGATCATTAGGGCGAGTCCTTCATAAGTTTCTTTCTCTGACCATTATCCACTGGGGGCTCTTGACTCCATTATCTGATTATCTCCTAGGCAACTTTGCTTCCCTTCGTTTCCCCAAAACTATCCATACATTCAATTACAAGGAAGGCCTTGATTCTTCCCCCAGGACTGAGGCCAGGATGTTAGGGGTGCTCTAATATGAGTATATGTGGAAAGAACATGAGCTCAGATTTTTAGTGAAGGAACCTTGTCTTGTTTTGAGTTTTTGTGTGTTTCTTTCTTTCTTGGGAAAGGTTATGGATTGATTGTGTTTTCATTCTGTTCACTGTGTAATTTCCCTGACTACGTGGGTGGCCATATAAATTTGATCAGTAAATAAATTCCAAGACTTTTAGTGACTCTTGCTTCCTTATCCACCTCAAGAACCTGTAACTCCTGAGGTATGAGGTGCCTTGAAAGCAGCTAAAATAATCTTATTCTGATGGTCTATTCGTGCAAGTGATGGGCCTGGATTTGATTTTTACGGGTTTTGATTATGCTTAATATTCTCATTGTTCTTAACGTTGTCTTAGTTTGACATAATGTAAACCCACCTTGAGTCTTCTAAAGGAGGACAGTATATAAATATTTGTAAATACACCTATCCGTTCTCAAAACGTGGGACTACTCTTTTATTTCATTTTTCTATTTAAAATATTAATGATACAAAACATGATTGTTATTCTTATTTAGTACTCCTACTTTAGGAGAAGTAATGTTCTATATTATAATTCAACATATTCTAATTGGTCAACCAATGTCTTTCCTGTAAGTGTCACAGCTGTATATTTGTCCTCACAAATAACAATAAAAGTTTCGCTCCTTTTAAACAGAACATAGAGCATTAAAAGGCATGCTTCCAGATGTCAACATGTATCTAGATCAGGGGTCTCCAAACTTGGTAACTTTAAGACTTATGGACTTCAACTTCCAGAATTCCCCAGCAGCATGGCTGGCTGAGGAATTCTGGGAGTTGAAGTCCAGAAACCTTCAAGTTGCCAAGTTTGGACACCCTTAGTCAAGATCTAAAGAAATGTGGAAGCAACAATTCTGTTCTATCTGAAAGTATAGTAAACCTATCTTTAAACAAATAGCTCTATTATACAGAACATTCTTTTAATCCACATCTGAGTGGAGTTTCAACTAGATTCTTATCCTGCGTTAGAGACACTTTGGCAATTAAGAGGGGGGAAAAGCTGGTATTGTATAGCTGCAGGTTATTCTGTCCACTCTGGAACATCAGTCTCAATGAAATGTATATTTTGCCTTGGGGCACAAGAAGCCTACGATTTTATGAAATAGCTTTCATTCCAAAAGAATAGCCTAAACTGCCTGAACACAAATTCAGTCAGTAAAATCCAGACAGCCCACTGCCACAAAATATCCAAGGATGGTTTTCAATGCTGAACCATGGTTTATTACCTGGATCGCTACTTGTGTTTTCATTTGCACGCAGGTGAACCCACAATAAACACATATAAATTAAGCATAGCAGTGTGCAGAGACACGGCAAATGCACGGTGATTATGCACCGGGTAAATTAGCTCTAGACAAAGATTTGCTTTGCATGTTTTATGTTTTCTCCAGCTACTTGCAGAAAGGAAGAATGATTGACAAATATTGAACCAGGAGAACTTAATGATGACAGAGCAAGAAAGGGCAGTGGTAGGGAGTGACAAGTTACTACATAAGGAGAGGAAGAGGGTGGGAAATAAAGGGTGAGAGCTTCAGGTTTTTTTGGTTTTTTTAGAGTTTCAGTTCCACAAAAATCATATGAGGTCCAACAGAGCAAGCTGCAACATGGAAGCCAGAGAACATAAAGACATGAGGAGCTAGAAGAAGAAATGAAACCAGTATGGATATATTTCCCCTTTTTAGAGAAAAGAAAAAGCAAAGGATTTCCATTGATCATTGCATATTTGAGATTTCACAGATTTCACATATGCCACCTTGATCTTATTCATTTCTCAGTTCTAGGTCTTGGTCTGATTGAGGCAAATCACTTCTGTCTCAATTGTGTGTGATTTCTAGTCCCATGGAAGTGATGATGGGAAGTGTAGATGTTAGAAATCTTTAAGCTCTACCCCCTGAGAAATATAGGGCAATAATAGGGCCCTGCAGAACTCTGGATTGTCTTGTGGGTGATCTAGGAGAAGATGCCGCTAAATTAAAATGCTGCATACAGGTGCTAAGTTCGTGATCTCATACACATTCCAGAGCAGTGGAGAGACTGAATCTGACACATTCCCCAATGCTAGTCAAAAACAAACTTTAGAGCACTAAAGTCAAGCTTTCATTGGATTGATGGTTGCTCCCAAAAAAAAATAATAAACATGGAAATGGACAAGTGACATGAAAAGTAAGTGAGGAACGTTAAATTATGAATTGTACCTACTTTTAGAAAACCTCAGCAAATTACTTAAAGCTCTTTGCTTGTCTACCAGGAGACAAATCATTGAGTTTAAAGACTGAAAAATGTGGATTACCCTAAAAGTTGGACAGCAGGCCCAATGTTTAGAACTGCCCAAGTAGAACAATGCCTGACAACTGGAAGCTTCTTCCTGCTTCTTTTCTAGAACAGTTCCGTTCCCACAAGAATTGAGGTGAAATGTTAGCTATAGAGAGAATGCAAGTCTGAAGTTCACTCTGTGGATGCAATTTAACAGATCGGAGCAGCTAGAATAGTGCTTGCCCATCAGTGGAAAAAAAAAGAGGTACCAGCTAGTCCCCAAATTATAAATAAAGTATTAGAGTGCGCTGAATGACGGACATAATGACGTATAGGTTGAAAGAAAAAGAGGATTCTGAATTTTTTCAAAGTTGGGACAGTTGGTATCGGTGGTTGAATAAAAGGATTGAGATGAAGTGAGGGCCTAAGTCAATATGGGGAGAGAGATACTTATCCAGATTGAAAGATAATTGTATGAAAACCATATTTAGGGATTATTTACTTTATTCTGTGTTGGTGGGCATAATTATTTTTATAATTATATATAAAAATTATATAATTATAATTATCCGCCGTGAGTTAAAAACTTTCCTGTTCCACCAGGCGGGCCTGGCCTAATTCTTCCCTTTTCCCCTTCTGTTGTAAAATAATTTAGAAATTTTAAATTGTAATATTTTAATTTGGGGTTTTAATATTGTAAATTTGGGATTTTAAATATTGGGGCCAATGTTTAATTCGGTTTTATTTGGCTTTTAAATTTTGTATATATGTTTTTATTTATGGCTGTTCACCGCCCTGAGTCCCCTCGGGGAGAAGGGCGGTATATAAATTTAATAAAATAAATAAAATAAATAAATATTTATTAATGAGGGCAGGAATATTATCTGCCGGGATAGACGTGTTTGTATGTTTAGTGTTATGAATGGGGGAGGGAGGGAGGGGAATGTATGGGGTTTTTTTTAATGTATAATCAATGTTTTTGTCTTATGTTGATTTTAACTTGGAAAACTTAATAAAATTTATTTTTAAAAAAAACAGATCGGAGCAGCAGACACAAGGGGGAAAAAGAGTTTGGAATTGTGGTTACAACTTTAAAGTAGAGGGAAGTACAAGGGAGAAGGCTCAGAAGCAATGGTGCTATTCAACCGGTTATATACGGTTTGGGCAAACTGGTAGCGGGAGGCTCCGCCCAGACATAATCATGTCCCGTTTTTGGGACATGCGCGGAGGTGACACATGCGCTCCCATTTGCGAACCGGTAGCAAAGGTAAGTGAATACCACCCCTGGTCAGAAGCAAAAGATGATGAGTTCCATGAATCCTGGATGAATCTTAGAACTATGCAGTGCTATGCAGGAATAACTGTCCACTGAATCCCACCATCAGATTTTAAGCATTTGGCCTTGAAAGAGTTTCAAAAAACCACACAAAATGGCTATTAGATGTGTATAGATAAACAAAGGAATCAATCATCCAGCACCATGGAATAAGTACAAGTCTTCCAGAGGTTCCTGCCTAGGAAAGACAAGGAAATGATCAGCAACCAGTCTAAGAAAAAGTAAGGTACCCTTTCTCTTTTCTTCCTAACTGAGTATCCTCATAATGCCCAAACATCAATGAATATTTTACTATCCTGACTTATAAAGTTTTTGTGTTGTTAAAACAAGAGATTTATGGAATGGAGGAGAGGTATTGTAATTTATAGTCCATCCAGTAGCTTTTTTTCGTTCTAGAAAAGCAACAAACAGCCAAAGCATGTGCCATCCCTATCCACTCCCAAGGGAATATCTGGGCAGTAATTCCAGTAGCCTCACCAGTATAGCCAAAGCCCTTTAGCTCTTTCTAATAAAGGTCCAAAGACTGGTTCTACCAAATGGCTAGGTTTCAAGAGGAGTCAAGCTCAGGGCTACAACAAACCATATCTGAGCTGTCAAAATCCAAAAGACCAGTAGATGGCAACAAGTATCTGGTAACCATTTAGTAGCTATCCCATTTCTGCAACCCAAAGTTCTGGGATAGGTCACACATGGTTACTGTGTGTGTGTGTGTGTGTGTGTGTGTGTGTGTGTGTGTGTGTGTTGCAAAGATAAGGGTAGCCTTCAGTTAAAAATGACTCCTGCTAATTATGCCATAGAAAACCCACAATTCTAAGGGTCTTATAATGGTGACCATTTTTTTTCCCATGAAAGTCTATCATGTTCCATTATCATTATTCATTGAAGTATGTTCCACAGAAGTGCCTTGCCCTGGTCTCCTCCTGGAATTGTTTTCACTTTCCACTACAACCTGCAATTCTGATACTCTTTGGCAGTCTCCAGTCAAAGGTTAACCAGACCCAATTGTACTTAGTTTCCAGACCCAAATACATTGCTGCCATCTGCTGAGACCAAATATACTATATGTATTGCTCTTTCTTCTTGTGAAGTCTCCCAGATGCTTGGGTAGCTTAGAAATAAATAAATACATTTCCTGGGAGTAAGATCTGTTGGGAAGCTCTGTTAGTTGCGTACCTCATTTCTTTTTCCCTACAAATGTGTGAACATTGAAACATCTGCTTCCAGATGGTGACTTGATTCAGTTAACTGCCTAATATCACTAATCACCGCGAAGCTATTTGAGTGTCAAGGATAAGACTAGATTAAACCAAGTTAATTTTTTTAGACCAAAAGCATGAGATCCAGACCTTCATGAATTTCATGAATCCCACTTTTTATGGTTATTAGAGTCTGCTCTAAGGGCCAAAATTAATGGCAGTTCCCTGATATGCTGCCAATTGAATAAGTGTAGCATAAGCTGATTAAATGTCTATGGAGATTCTCAGTCAACCAAGTCATGGTTGTCCCAGAGGTGCTTTTTCAAAAAGCAACTGGGCAAAATCCAGCTGCCTTTTGAAAAAGCACCTTTCCGATATAAACTGGTTAAATGAGTTTAGCATGACTAAAAGTGAGATAATACAGGTAGTCCTCGACTTATGACCACAGCTGAGCCCAAAATTTATGTTGCTAAGTGAGACATTTGTTAAGTGACTTTTGTCCCATGATCTTTCTTGCCACAGTTGTTAAGCGAATCATTGCAGTTATTAAGTTAGTAACCCAGTTGTTCAGTGAATCTGGCTTCCCCATTGACTTTACTTGTCAGAAGGTTGCAAAAGGCAATCACATGACTCCGGGACACTGCAACTGTCATAGATCTGAACCAGTTACCAAACATCCTAATTTTGATCAAGCGTCTCTAAATGAACTGTTGTAAATTGAAGACTACCTATTTCGTCACCCCAGTCAAGGCCTTCCTTTCAAATTCTGACCTATATGCACAATAAGGGTATGCATACATTGTGTCATCATTCTACCCCTGGTAGTGGGGGGTGTAGTATGAAAAGGGCTTTTTATGTAGTTCATTCAGTTCAGCTCTTTTCAGTGGTTTCATAATCCAAGATTTTTCCATCCTCACATAACACACTGGATCCTTACTTTTGGCCTTCAGGCTCATAGATTAAATATGTCACTTTCTGATACTCAATGCTTCACAGTAATGACAACTTTGCTATAGAAGTCCATTAAGTTGCCACAGTAATCATAAATTTATTTATCAAATTTATATAGCTGCCCAATTTTTTTTTACCGCAATGAAACATAGCGCATCAATAGATTTATTAAAGGTCAGTGAAAACGATAACTTCTTCTCCCCCATTTTACAGACAGAAAATTTATTGTGACTTATCCAAAATCACAGCATAAGTGAAAGTGAGAGAAAGAGAGTTGAGAAATTGAGAATTAAGGTATGTGTGTTTGTGCATTGTCATGTAATTTCTAGGCTTTGTAAATTACATTTTCACTGGTATAGATTAGCTGAGTGGAGTATATTATATTTGTATAAATTCCTTAACGGTTAAAACGAAGCCCCTCATTTGCTGAAGGCCTGTCTATGTGGATGTCTGTAGCAGCCTGATCCTAACCTACTCTCTGGCATGGTAGAAGAGGACACATCTGGAATTTTACAATTAATAATTCCTCATTAAAAATGAGAAAATTTTAATTTCTCCTCGGGGGGGATTAAGGCTAAATATCACGGGGAATGATATTTCAGAGAAAGGGGGGAAATACTGAGATGGGCTTACTTAATTTATTTGTTTGTTTTATTTACATCCCACTTTTATTTTTTTACAAATAACTCAAATGGTGAACTTGCACAATACTGCTTCCCCCTCCCATTTCCCTCATAGTAGCCATTGTCTGAGGCAAGTTGGGCTGAAAGAGAATGACTGGCCCAAAGTCACCCAGCTGACTTTCATGCCTAAAACAGGACTAGAACTCATGGTCTACTGGTCCCTTAATCACTAGACCAAACTGACTCTCTAATGACATTCAGAAGCAATTGGCAATCAGTACAGCTTTTGAAGCAGAAATACTATATTTTCTTGTTTGCTCGCTTATCCACATTGGGCTAATGCTTGTAAACTTCCATCAAAGACAATAGCTTCCAATCTTGTGAGGTAATCTTCAACTTACAACCATAACTGAGCCCAAAATTTCTGTTACTGAGACATTTCTGTTAAGTGAGGTTTGCCCAATTTTATGACAGTTATTAGGTGAATCACTGCAGGTGTTAAGTTAGCAACATGGTTGTTAAGTGAATCTGATCTCGCCATTGACTTTGCTTATCAGAAAATCGCAAAAGGGGATCACCTGAGCCCAGGGCATTGTAACCAGTGGTGGTATTCAGCCAGTTCTATCCAGTTTGGGCAAACCGGTAGCGGCGGCTACGGGAGGCTCTGCATCACGTCCCGTTTTTGATGCTTTGTACATGCGCAGAGCATTTGCGAACTGGTAGTGAAGATAAGTGAATACCATCCCTGATCGTAACCGTCAAAAATACGAACCAATTGCCAAGCGTTTGAAGTTTGATCACATGGCCATGGGAATGTTGCAATGGCCACAAGTGTGAAAAATGGTCATAAGTCGCTTTTTTCAGAGCTATTGTAACTTCAAATGGTCCCTAAACGAATTGTTATTAGTCGAGCACTATCTGTGTACATGTTTGCAAGGAAGCCTAGTTTTTCATACAGGCATAAATAGATGCTAAAATCAGAGAGGTTTGCTTTGGGCCATGGGGGTATGGGTGTCGTGCTCAAAGCAGCTAATTCTCAATGTACAAAGTCGTGTCTTGTTTAAAATAAACAAATGCAAGGCAGAGATTCACTTGACATAATGAAAGCAAAATGGGACTTTTTATATGTTCTCAATTAAGCCTTCTGCAATAACAAGAGTGGTGGGAGAAGGGAGGGGCAGAACAGATGTTCTTTTTTAGCTCTCAAAAAGGCTTCAAAATAAACATTTCTCCTGCCACCTAACTAGGAAGGGGGAAAAAAACTGTCATAGCCCAGGCCTTTTGGGGGCATTTTTTTCTCCCCTTCTGATGGAGGTCTATCAATGATCATTTCAAGAAATGTACACCATAATTTTTTGGTGAGTGTGAGAGACAAATAAAGAAAGAGAATATGCCCTTAAATATGTCAATGGCTGAGAACTACAATGTAAAAATGTTTACAGGTAGTCCTCGACTTACAACAGTTCATTTAGTAACCATTCAAAGTTACAACGGCACTGAAAAAAATGACTTACAATCATTTGTCACGGCTATGACCTTTGTAGCATCCCCATGGTCATGTGATCAAAATTCAGCTACTTGACAACTGGCTCATACTTATGACCGCTGTTGTGTCCCAAAGTCATGTGATCACCTTTTGCAACCTTTTGACAAGCCAAGTCAATGGGGAAGCCAGATTCATTTAACAACTTATCTACTGCAGTGATTCACTTAACAACTATGGCAAGAAAGGTCATAAAATGGGGCAAAGATCACTTAACAAATGTCTCACTTAGCAACATAAATTTTGGGCTCAGTTGTGGTCATAAGTCGAGAACTACCTGTATTATCTCACTTTTAGTCATGTTAAACCCATTTAACCAGTTCATATCGGAAAGGTGCTTTTTTTAAAAGGGAATTGGATTTTGTCCAATTGCTTTTTGAAAAAGCATCTCTGGGACAACCATGGCCTGGATGACTGAGAATTTCCATAGACATTTAACCATCTTATGCTACACTTATTCAATTGGGCAACATATCAGAGAACTGCCACTAATTTTGGCCCTTAGAGCAGACAAATGTCTCACTTAAGAACAGAAATGTTGGGCCCAGTTGTAGTTGTAAGTCAAGGGCTACTTGTATATTAAAAAAAAATGTTTCCAGATTTCTTTCCTTCTTATTCAGGCTTCCTTATCCCTTCATCACACAGCCTGAGTTTAAAAAAAAAAAGTGTGTATATATTTGCTTGTTTTGTCTAGTGCAAATTGGAGGGGGCACATGCCAAATGCCATGTGATCTACTTCCCAGACATTCTTGCTGCGTTTTTCTATCTGCCTGCTAAAATTCACTGGCTGAATTTACCTATCATTCCCTACCACAATGTGGTTTATTTGATTTTGGCTTAGCATGACATGTGAACAAAGCAGTGGTGAAATCTGAACCGGTTTGCTATCGGTTCACTGGCTGTGCATGCGTGCCAAAAGGAGGCTTGGGAAGGCAAGTAGAACAGCGAATGGGGGATCAGCTGTGCCACGCGGTTTAGCTTCACTGGAAAGCAGGAAATCCTGCTTTCTAATAAAGCTAAACTGCGTGGCACAGGTGATTGTCAGATTGTAGCTTTTTTAAATTACTGGTTCGACTGAACTGGTAGCTTTTTTTTTTTACTACCGGTTTGCCCGAACTGGTAGTTTTTGTCACTACTGGTTCTCCCGAACCGGAGCAAACCGGTAGCATTTCAACCTGGAACAAAGTCATCATTTGGGAAGAAAAGAGAAATGGCCATGGTAGTTTGATAGAAGGATATCAGAAAACTGACTGTGGAGTAACCTCGGTTGTGGATCTGTTATCAGTACAGAGCATTTCTCTGGGCAGTCACCATGATCGAGATGCTTTTATTAGAGTGAGTCACAAAATACAGGTTGTCCTCAGTTTAAGACTACAACTGAGCCCAACATTTCTGTTGCTAAGTAAAACAATTTATTTAAGTTGCATCCCATTAATGAGTTATGACCCATTTAATGAACTTTTTTTTTTTTTGCTGTAGTTGTTAAGTGGATCATGCAGTTAAGAGAGTCTGGCTTCCCACGTTGACTTTGCTTGTTGAAAGCCAACTGGGAAGATTATAAATGGTGACCACACGACCCTGGGACAGTGCAACTCTCAGAAATACATCCCAGTTACCAAGTGCCTGAATTTGGATCATATGACCATGGGGATGCTGCAATGGTTGTAAGTGTGAAAATGGCTCTTTTGTCACTTTTTCAGTGCCATTGTAACTTTGAACGGTCACTAAATGAATGGCTGTAAGTCAAAGACTACCAGTAGAAGATCTCCTCCTTCTCCCATTATCATGGATATGCTCAGGAGTGATAGGAGCAATGTGAATGATGACATTCATGATACATATAATATTGTGGTAGCTTCTCCTGGCCCCATATGCCTCTTTCATAGACTCAGTGCCATTCCTTTTCAACAAAAGCATTCATAATAGCAATAGCTATTTAGGCTTATATACCTCCCGATAGCCCTTTACAACACTCTCTGGGCAGTTTACAATGGAGAAGTATTATTTACCTTTGGCCCCCAACAATTTGGGTCCTCATTTTACCGACCTCAGAAGGATGGAAGGCTGAGTCAACCGTGATCCCCTATCAGGATCAAACTCCATACTGTGGGCAGAGTTAGCTTGCAATACTGCACTTTAACCATTGCACCTTCAGGGCTCCCCTAAGTATATTGAGTCCAAATGTATGTCCATGAAGCACAGTTTGGTCCAAGCTGACCGATTTGCAACTACCCAAGATCTTGGGAGGGCTTCCTGCAAAGATGCCTCCTTATCATCCATGTCAATGAATACGTGAGAATTGAGACTACTGTACTGGTCTTTCTATGGGCAATTGATTTGCACTGTCACCAAGCTGCTGGCGCCTTTCTGAAAAGCCAACTTGTCTTTTCATATCCCCAACTTCAACTTAGGCTGCAGCGATGAAAGTATCCGCTCTTGACTCATTACACCACAAAGGGACAGAGCAGTTGCAAATGTCCCAATGTCTCTCTCCAATTTTTTTTTTTTTTTTAATTTGATTTATATGCTGCCCTTCTCCGGAGACTCAGGGCGGCTTACAATGCGCTAAGCAATGAAGTTTGAAGTTGGTCTCTTCACTTTAGTACAACAGCAGCCTTCATACGGTGACACATAACAGCTGTTGCTGTGTCTCCATCGATGCATTTATGCCTAATAACAACAGCAGAAATAACAGCTTGCTAGAGCAAACGTAGACAAAATGTTGAAACTAACAGCACAATTGGATGCGGGTTTACTTCCAAATAAAGCCACTGTGTTTAAGTTGTGCTTGCAATACTAGTAAGTATGCTTAAGATTGCAGCCAAAGAAACTGAACGACGGAATTATTACGATCAAACCACTAAGTATTGAAATTTCTCATTATCAATAATTCATCGGATCTCATGACCTCCAAAAAATCCTAGACCGCAGTGTGGGCGAGAAACCTTCTCAAACATGATCTAGGAGTTTGCATAAATCCCCTTTATTTCCCAGTGAAGTATTTCCTGTCCACCCCCCTTCCTTCTTTCTTTCCCCCTTGCTAGGAGTCTTATGAAACTGAAATGTCAAGTGAGGGTTGCTTTATATCGTGTTCTGTCAATCAAACAAACGGAGGCTTTATGCATCTGTTGCCAGTTATATTGGCACTTTTTTGAAGAGTGTTTCGGTGGGAGTGAGAATAAATAAAGATCCTTCAGGCACTTTCTCATTTATGGATGAGGAATCAAAGCAGGCTGAAACTTCATTTCCAGCCTGATACCCTGAAGATTGTTGGCTGATAATTCTGGATGGAACAGCTTATCTGGGAGGATTAGGAAGAACATGAGCTTCCTATTACTGCCGGCTTCAGTCTATTCAGCCGCACAGACTTTGTCACACAGTATCTGTGCCTTTACATATGTCACTAATCTTATCTATATCTTCTCAGCTCTTTCTGTTGAAGCTGTGCTTCCTTGCACCTAACCCTCCCCGCCCATTTCTTCATTACACTGGCTGTGTAGGCATTAGCCTCCCCTTAGCAGCCTTTGCTGTACCCTGTCATTCAGAAAGGGCTAGTAAAGCGAAGGCTATAGCCTTCGAGTGAAGGTAATGGTTGGGTTTTATCTCAGGTCCGCCGGGTCACACACTGGTATATTAAATGTCAATTCCAGCTTCATCGCTCTCTTTTTCGGTCCTCCAAAATCATACCTAAAAAATAAAATAAAAACCCACCCACATATACCCCAACCTCTGATCCAGTGAGTTAATGAGCCTTAAAGAGAAGCAGAATTAATCTAGTTGACCTCAAGACCTCTAGCAGGTCTTTATGTACTGTTAAGTCCTGGTTGGAAGGAGGGCTAAGGCATCTCCATCCTTGCAGGTATTTAAAAAAATGAAGATCTAACAAATCTCTGTTAGAATTCTCCAGAATTGCAGGAATTAGATATGTCTAGACTGATAAAAAAAAGAAGGTCGGGGGTGACTAGAAGCACTGTTCCAATATTTGCAGGGCTCCGACCAAGAAGAGAGTTGTGTGTGTGTGTGTGTGTGTGTGTGTGTGTGTGTGTGTGTGAACCTACTCTCCAAAGCACCTGAAGGCAGGACAAGAAGCAATGGATGGAAAATAATCAAGGAGAGAGCCAACCTAGAAGTAAGGAGAAATTTCCTGACAGTTAGAACAATTAATCAATGGAACAACTTGGCTCCAGAAATTGTGGGTGATCCAACACTAGGAGTTTTAAAGAAGAGATTGGATAACCATTTGTCTGAAATGGTATGGGGTTTTCTGCTTCAGCAGGGAGTTGGTCTAGACCAGGGGCCTCCAACCTTGACAAGTTTAAGCCTGGCGGAGTTCAACTCCCAGAATTCCCCAGCCAGTTTTCCTTTGCTTTGCTTTGCTGGCTGGGGAATTCTGGGAGTTGAAGTCTGCCAGGCTTAAAGTTGCCAAGGTTGGAGACCCCTGGTCTAGAAGTCCTCCAAGGTCACTTCCAACCAGTGGTGGGTTTCAAAACTTTTTATTACCGGTTCTGTGGGCATGGCTTGGTGGGCATGGCATGGCTTGATTGGCATGGCTTGGTGGGCGTGGCAGGAGAAGGATACTGTAAAATCTCTATTCCCATCCCATTCCAGGGGAAGGTTACTGCAAAATCCCCATTTCCTCCTGATCAGCTGGGACTTGGGAGGCACAGAATAGATGGGGGTGGCACCAGTCAGAATTTTTACTACCAGTTCTCTGAACTACTCAAAATTTCCGCTACCGGTTCTCCAGAACTGGTCAGAACCTGCTGAAACCCACCTCTGCTTCCAACTCTGTTATTCTGTTACTGTTGTGAAGAACAGTTCTGGTGCACTTTCACCCCTTCCAGCTCTTATTCAACTTCATGAAAGGAAATTTACTTTATGAATTATTTCATAAGAGACAGCAGGTTTCCAAAGGAATTATTGAGGTGGTTTGCGGCATTATTTGATTCTATTCATGTACTGTCTCAATTCATAGACAAACAGTTCTCATTTAACAATAACAATTGGGACTAGCAACGTAGTCATTAAATGAAACAGTCACTGAGTGAATCTGCAACAGTGCTTATGATCCTACTTCAGCTTTCTATTGCTTTACATACTGGCAAAGATCGTAAATGACAAGATTGATCTTAAAGTTATGTTTTCATCACTGCTGTAACTGTGAATGGTCACTAAACGAGGACTACCTGTATGATTCTCTGGAGATGGTCAAGGGGAGTGTGCACGAAAAGCCTTTCTTTTATTTTGAAGCATCTGTTCCACAGTTGGTGGCCTCCCATGCTTTAGTTAAAGCCCAAGAGAAGGCATCATGGGGAAATTACCTCCACCTTATCTCTGAATGGAAAAATGCTTAATAAAAACAAGAACAGCACCAGTGGCAACCACACGCTCCATAATCTCCCACAATAACGTAACCTCAAAAACACTATCAAGGTAAAGTCAAAACATTTGAAGCACCTTGAGGTTCAAAGAGAAACAAACATGATTTTCAAGAAAAGAAAGCAGTGGAAGAACTGCAGAATAGATTTTAAGTATAACTTTGGCTAAACTGTTGCCCTATGATTATCTTAATTGTTTAGTCCTGTGGGAGAGTCTTCACTTTTGTTGTTTTTCAATGTCTGGTTTGTGCTCTTTTCTATCTATTGTAGTGTTACTCTGATGTTTGTCTCCTACAGATACTGTAGATAGGGTTTTAGATTTTAATTTTGTGTTAGCTTTTAATTGCTTGGAGACTCTTTCTATCAGAGTGACAAGTCGAAGTTGTTAAACAAAATTTCAGAAAAATCCTAACAGTATTTTTTTTCATAACTAGCAAATACTCTAAATCAGGGGTGTCAAACTCAAGGCCCGTGGGCCGCATCTGGCTTGCAGGGTGCTTAGATCTGACCCGCGGTGCCACCCTGGAAACAGTGAAGGACCGGCCCATAGTGCCTCTGCCAGCAAAAACAGAACTGGGGGGCAGCATGCAACCCTCCCAGGCTCCTTTTTCATCTGCAATGGCCTCCTGCAGCCCTCTGCCAGGGAAAACAGAGCTTGGGGGGGGGGTGCACGTGGTCCCTGGCCTCCATTTTTGTTGGCAGAGGGCTGCAGGAGACCGTTGCAGGCAAAAAAGGAGCCCGGGAGCCCGTTTCCACTGGCACAGCGCTCAAGCCACCACAGGAGCCCTGACACGAATGACATCAAGCTGGCCATGCCCACCCTAGCCACATCCACTCACTCCATCCCCCCCCCGAGGTCAAACACAGCCCTGATGGATCCCTCAATGAAATTGAGTTTGACACCCCTGCTCTAAATGATTCAGTTTGTTATGCAGTTGTCCATTTCTCCTTTTCAAATTCAAATGCAGAAAGATGTTTCTCTACTTCTTTAGGTTTCATATTGGCTTTAGGGACAATTTTACTTTCAACAGTCTTTCAGATATTGCTGTCCTGTGGCAGGATGGTTCAAAGTGATTTAAGATGGACTTCCTCAATTTCCTATCTCTAGAGACATATTGGCCTTCAACTCATTATTTGGGAAGGATGGCTATCCAAGATCACCTGGTTGGAAAATGCTGGTGTAAACACTCCTACATTTCATTAATAATGTAGGAGTACAGGTCAGCATTAATTAACGAGAGATCTTTGAAGATGTCATAGTTCTTGGAGTTCTTATGCTTCTCATCTTAGGAAGGAAAGCAGACAGAGTTAGCCTGGAACTTTGTTAAGACATTGCTAAGCACTTTCTCTGTAGCAATAGTTGAACCTACCAGATCAAGAACTACAGTCTACAAGAGCAAACCCATAGATTCATGTGTGCCGTCGACATCACCTAATTTCTTTGACATTAACACATGATCATAATGGAAATGTGTAAATGAAATTTTCATCCTCAGCTTTATAGCATAGCCCTATAACCAGTGGTAGGATTCAGCCAGTTCGCACCACTTCAGGAGAACCGGTTGTTAACTTTCTGAGCAGTTTGGCAAACTGGTTGTTGGAAGAAATCATTAGGGCAGAGAACCGGTTGTTAAATTACTTGAATCCCACCACTGCCTATAACCCTATGGAACATATGGAAATATGTTCCTCAGCTTTATCACATAGCCATATAACATATGGAAATGTGAAGAGCATTTCCTAAAAAATCTCTCAGGGCAATATAAGCCATTAATGTGAACTGCGCGGGAATGATGAGAAGCTCCCACATATAAGGTATTCATTATGAATACCGTACATACTCCTTATTAGTGTAACATGAACGGCATGCCACTTATCTGAATATTATATACAGCACACACACGCACACAGACATACACACATATATTTTCATTTTACTACCCTAGGGTTTCTTCCCCTTATTGTTATTCTGCAGAGTTAGTAGGGATGTGTATCATGACTGCTACCTCAAGGTTGAAACAATAAGCTTTATCTGAAGCTGACAAATGTAATTTTTCTTTTTCCTATATGAATCCCACAGATGTCATGGTGTGCTCATCTTGCAATAATCACCCCAGCCAGGACTGTGTCATTTACCACAGGCCCATCTTTTATTCTGTGACAAGCAGAAGCAATAAGGAGGGCAACTTCTGTTCCAAAGCCATTTTGCATGTTGCTAAATGATGTCATGGGGACAGACACTAAATTCCAGATTTAGCCACGCTTGCCTAAAGGATCTTGTGCCTGGAAACTTTGAAAAACTATTTGGTCCGGTAATGGAAATGTTTCTTCCCTCTTTAAAGGACTTAAAGCAGTGTTTCTCAACCTGGGCAAATTGAAGATGTGTGGACTTCAACTTCCAGAATTCCACAGCCAGGTTTGTTGGCTGAGGAATTATGGGAGTTGAAGTCCACATAACTTCAAGTTGCCAAGGTTGAGAAATACTGACTTAAAGCTTCCCAAAAGCATCTGAACAGAGAGTCAGCAGGGATCTGTATCTGGGATAGTCACGGTCACTTTCAAGGTCTGTAAGAAAATAAATTACAGACTATCCTAGGGAATACTTTTTTCAGGATGCCAATCAAGTTCAATTGTTTTGTCATTCAAAATGCTTGCATGTAGCAATTTACCAGTCATTCAGTTTCAAGGATTGAAAATAAATGTTCTGCTGGATGGGGTGAGAAGTGATCTAATGGTTCCAGCAATATTTCTTTATGATGAAATTCAATCTCATGCGATGGGCTCTTCTCCTCAATTCCCAATCATTTTCCCCAAACCATTAGACCCCAAAGTCATAATTCTAGAAAATTATCAGAGTGCTTTTGCTCTCAGGTGTATCCCTCCTACCTTTTAATTCTTCTTTCCTATATGTATTCCTTTTCAGAAAATATTTGTATATATTTCTCTACTCCCAACAGTTACTCTCTTCTCCTATGTAGCCTCTCTGCTTAATATTACTGTACATTCTGGAAGACAGACAATACACGGAGAAATCATTCAGGGAAGAAAATACCTAGAACAATTTATGGGATTTCATCAGATCATAGATTGGAAGGGATCATTTATGCCATTAAATTCAACCCCATGTTCAGTTTAGGAATCCATTTACAGCATTTCCATCACATGGTGTATCCACTGTCTGTTTAAATTCAGTTTTTTGGCCCACTGTTGAGCTATCTCACTATTAGGAATGGGTTTTCCCGCTTAACATTGAATAGAAATCTGCCTTCTTGTGACTCTTATTTCATAACCTACATCTAGCTGCAGAATAAGTATTAATCCTCTTCCATGTCATTTGGTCTACTGGTTAAGTCACCCAGGCTAGAATTCAGAAAACTATACGTTCTAGACCCACCTTAGGGATGAAAGTGAACTGAGTGACTTTGGGCCAGTCAGTCTCTCTCTTTCAGCACAGCCCAACCCACCTCACAGAGCTGTTGTTGTGGAGAAAATAGGAGAAGGAAGGAGTCCGCCACCTTGAGTTATTTATGAAAATAATAAAGGCAGGAAAAAAATCTAATAAATATGAATAAACCCTTTCAGATACTTGAAGAGTACTGCTTTCTTAAGCATTTCTCAAAAAAAAATAATCTAACCACTTTCAAATTCTTTATTCAATTTGGAAAGAGAACTCTATGACTTAAGAACTGATTGACATCTAGCTAAGGTATAGGAGCGCTGATTGTGATGTGACTGATGATTGTATGTGTTTTGCTGTATGTGCAATGATTTTTATACAATTTCATCTACTTGGCACACTTGTACTTGTGTACCCCCATGGCAAAAGAAGTATATTGTTAGCTCTGCAACCAAGGAAAAGGTCCAGCAAAAACAATCTTCCAAACAAAATGGAGCAAATTACCAGAAACCAACAATAATCTTGGTCTAGGATGACATTACTTGGATAGTACAGTGGTCTAAAGCACCCTGTTATTAACACAGCTGCCTGCAATTATTGCAGGTTCGAATCTCACCAAGGCTCAAGGTTGACTCAGCCTTCCATCCTTTCTAAGGTAGGTTAAATGAGGACCCAGTTTGTGGGGGCAATAAGCTGACTTTGTATAAATATACAAAAGTATGAAGGCTATTGCTTAGCGCATTGTAAGCCACCCTGAGTCTCCGGAGAAGGGCGGCATATAAATCAAATTTAAAAAAAATAAAAAATAAAAAAATAAAGTGAGACTCTGAGCCACAAGAACTGCTAACCAGAAGTGCTGAAGGTGAGGATCTACTCTGTATATCATCATCCATCTCTGGCCAAAAACACTACTTTAAGTGGTGAAATTCAATTTTTTTTACTACCGGTTCTGTGGGTGTGGCTTGGTGAGCATGGTGTGGCTTGGTGGGCATGGCAGGGGAAGGATATTGCAAAATCTCCATTCCCACTCCATTCCAGGGGAAGGATACTGCAAAATCCCCATTCCCTCCCCACTCCTGGGGGAAGGATATTGCAAAATCCCCATTCCCACCCCACTCTGGGGCCAGCCAGAGGTGGTATTTGCTGGTTCTCCGAACTACACAAAGTTTCCACTACAGGTTCTCCAGAACCTGTCAGAACCTGCTGGATTTCACCCCTGATTACTTTGCAAGAAACCTGGCGCCCAAAGTGTAAATTTGCTACTTTAGTAAAGAAAAGTGGATTATAATAAAAGGGCAACTAACAATACAAGCAAAATAAATCATAAAACACACACACACACAAAACAAAATCCAAGCAGAACAAATATAAAACAACAAAACTAAAGAACTGAATGGAAGATTCAGATTCAGGACATTCTTCCTGAGCAAGAGATCACAGTAAAACAAAAACAGGACAAGTATTGGCTAAACCTAGGAGGAAATTTGACCTCAATCTAAATTAAAAAATGCTAAATATTGACCAACATCCTAAAAAAAAAAGATGCAGGCTTGATGACCCAGGAGATGTTCTTCTAAATTGAGACCATGGGACAGAAGGTCCAGCTTCAAGCAGATGCCTTCTGAGCTTCATTTACTAGTCAATGAAGTCTTACGACACCAACACAGCAGAATATCTGAGGCTCTGCGATTCCTGTAATCACTTTGGTATCAATTTTATGGACTGAAATAAATAACCCGGAGACGGTTGGTATCTTCCTCTCTTGCTGCCTTGACCTTTATCACTCCCAACAAATTAGGATCGAGTTTTGACACGCAAGGAGGCTTTCATCTCTGCTCACTGGAGCACTGGCCGGAGAAATTTTATTGTACTCTGACACGGAAGCATCAGCAAGCTGTTCATGTACAACTGCATTACAGCGCTCATTTTAACACGAGCAACTGATCAAGGTTGTGGCTTTGCTTTGAGAGTAATGTAGAGCTGGGTCTTTGTGAAGGGCTGACAAATAGTTCAGCTGTGCCTGTGGAAGTTAGCACTTCAAAGCAAAGGAGCCCTGATTCATTTCAAACACATCTGGAATTAATGCATTTTTTCCCCACTTCCCAGGCACATTTCTATTCTTTCATGTTACACCCGCTGTACAAAAATGGAAATACCAATTATTCCTGCTCCCTTCTGCAAGGACCCAGGTAACGGATAAGAAAGTTGATGTATTTTTTTTAAAAAAAAGTTCTTGGATTTGAAGTAACTCGCGAGTGTACAAGGTGCACGTCATTTCAGGCATATATCACATTATCTTTTGTAAGCCCTATAAACTTGAAATTATGTATTTCAAATAACATGCTTTCAGCATTTTAAATATTAGTAATTCAAATGCTGCTTTTATCTGAAAGGAAGACTACTTTCCCATCCCCAAATAATTTAACTTTAAAATGGAAGAATTATCTTAAGGCCTAAGCATATAATAATGGAACAGGTGAGGTTGTTTCTTGTTAATCTTTATTTTATGGTGGAGGAAAGTGTAATTTTAAATTCATTTTTTTTTACAAAAATGTACTGTTGTTTTTTTAGTTCTCATCCTGAAATCTGATGAAAAAGATCAAAAAGGAAGTGTTGACAGAGGTCAAAGAAGTCAAGATGGCATCATGATTGGCCAATTGCAACCACCACTTTCACTTTATTTATTTATCAGATTTAGAAATTATTCTCCAACAGAGAATAATAAAATAATACAAGAGCCTTGGTGGTGCAGCAGACTAAAGTGCTGTTAAGTAGCACCAGCTGCCTGCAATTACTGCAAGTTCAAATTTCACCAGGCTGAAGGTTGACTCAGCCTTCCATCCTTTCGAGGTAGATAAAATGAGGACCCAGACTGTGGGGGCAATAAGCTGACTTTGTATAAAAAAGAACACTGCTTAGGGGGGGGGGCGAAAGCCCTACTAAGCAGGTATATACAAAAGTATGAAGGCTATTGTTTAACGCATTGTAAACCGCCCTGAGTCTCTGGAGAAGGGCGGCATATAAATCAAACCAATAAAAAAAATACAATAAAAAAATAGATGCTCGTGCTAACTACATGAGAGATGCTATGACAAAAAGGGGTTTCTTCAACTCTGTTTTAAAAAATAGCTTATACTTTTACAAGAATAAAATGAATATTTAATATAATCATTTTTCAAAGTAATTTGCATAATTTTCCTATTTTTTTTCCTATTGAAACATCTTTATGCCATTCATCCTTCCCAGGTCCTGTTATGCTGCCTCAACATAGAATGTAGGGGGAAAGGAGGAGCAAAGAATGCCTGGATTGTATCCCAAAATTATATGTATATTCCTAACAGAATCATCCAAGGTAGGAAGGTCATGCAGCTGCCCAGCTTTATTGGGTCATAATGAGATGGAATGGTGTTGGAAGCAGATGATTTCTTTAGTGACAACTGCAAAAGCCTCATTCCATACTGTGTAAGAGAAAGCAATGATAAGCCTCACAAATAGAAAATATAAAATTTTTAACATTATAGTGTGAGTTGATAGCGGCACAGTGGCATAAAGGTAAAGAGACTTGCCTCCCACTCAGAAGGTTGAGAGTTCAATCCTAGGCAGTGGCAGATGTTTCTCTATCAGGGCACAAAGAGAAAATATCTGCTACAAACTCCGCATAGGCGTCAGGAAGGGCAACCAGCCAGTAAATGATCAGCTCCGTTTAGTTGTCCCAACTCCAGCCTGAAACAAGGGATTAAAGGATCATAAAAAGAAAAAAAATTGTGACAGATGATAGACCCTCAGATTGGAAGGCATTCAACATGCTATTGAGGAAAAGTTGAGGATCTTTCAGAGTGCTAATAGAATTTTTAACATGGCTAGATTCAATCTTTGGGAATGTCTAGTTGCAGATGTTGCCATGCAGGAAAAGAAAGCTGCAAAGACAAAGTTAAATTGGGAACATGGAATGTAAGGAACATGAACATGAGAAAACTCAGCACAAGGAACGGCAAAATGAATTGACTCTATATTGACATCTTAGACAGCAGAGAATTTAGATAGATTGAACTGAACACTTTCAGTTAGAAAAATCATAATGTTTTCTACTTAGGACATGAAAAACAAAGAAGGAACAGCATTCCATCGTTAGGAAAAGTATAGCAAGAACTTGGCCTCAGTGCAATCAGTCACCAAATAATATTTAGAATTGAAGATACATGTGGTGGATAGCTCAGAATCATTCAGATAATGGTTTGCCCAGTAATACTCTATGGAAGCAAAAGTTGGATTTTGAAGCAGCATAGAAAAAGCATAGATGCTTTTGAACTTTGATGTCAAGAGAACATTAGCATAAATAGCCAAGAAAACAAACAAATGGATCATCAGACAAATCAATCAGGCTCAAAGTATCATACTTTGGACACGTTGTTAGAAAGCCTAGATCTCTGGAGAAATTTATAATCTATGGAAAGATGGAAGGAAGGAGGGGAAAAAAGGATAATCATTAGCAAGGGAGATGAACTTAATTACAGCAATGAGGGGTGCACCTGAAATATCTTCCTGGAGAAAATGTGATTGCTAAAAAATAATATTTGGTGGATCACCTGTGGCCAGCAACAGCTCCCCATCGCCCCGTGCGCTCACACAGAGAGGGCCTACTTGCGGTTCCGTCAGCCAAACTATGTCAGCTGATGGCCCCAGGGAGCGAGCCTTCTCTGTGGGCACACCTACCGTCTGGAATCAGCTCCCTTTGGAGCTCCGGGTAGCCCCCGATTTTCGCTCCTTCCGCCGGGACCTTAAAACGTGGCTGTTTCGCCAAGCTGGCCTGGACTGAATGGGGTTTTACTGGGAATTTTAATTTTAGTTTTATAGTTGTATTTTAATTGGACTTGTTGTTGTTTATTGCTGTGAGCAGCCCTGAGTCCTTGTGGAGAGAGGGCGGCATATAAGTCTGATAATAATAAATAACACCAGCTTGATGGTATATGATCAGTCAATCAATCAATCAATTAATCAAGGTCATTCATTGTTCAAAGGGGTTTTGAATGTTATTTCAAGTTTAGTGTAACTTTTTTCACAAATTCTATTTTATGAACATCAACATTCCTAAGTATATTAATACGTACTTGTTATACATCATAAACATTTGTTTTAGAATGATTAACATTTTTTTAAAAGCGTGGCAAAATATTAATGAAATGCAGAGAGTAGAGGTAGGTTGAATATCAGTCATCCATATTTTTAAAAGAAATATAGTACATTCCTCCTTAAAGGATTCCAAATCAAAAATAAAACATCAGCTGTAACAAAAAGATGATAATACATTCTAAAAATTAATTTCAAATAGCTTCTTGATAGAAAGTGAAAATAGTGAGGTATTATATTTTCTTTTTTTTTCTTGGTGTTATCTCTGCAGCTAAATGCTTGCAGTTATCCTTTCATTCATGTGGAAAATAGTTCTTAGGAAGTTACTGGATAGATCCACTCCAGCGGCGATAAATAAATAGAGATTGTCCAGAAAGATTAGTCCGTATTTTGCTCTCAAGCTTCAGCTGGCTAGAGAAGGATTTGGCTTGATATGAAATTTGGTTTGTCAGATTCAGTCATCTGAGAGTTATAGAATTAAATGTTCTTATGATGTAGGAAGACAAGAACCTTTATTTTTGCCTTTCTCATGAAGTTATAGAAAGCTTTCAGTTCTATTCACTAGTTAAAAGGTAAAGGTTCCCCTCACACATATGTGTTAGTTGTTCCCAACTCTAGGGGACAGTGCTCATCTCCATTTCAAAGCTGAAGAGCCAGCACTGTCCAAAGATGTTTCCATGGTCATGTGGCTGGCATGACTAAACACCAAAGGTGCACGGAACACTGTTACCTTCCCACCAAAGGTGGTCCCTATTTCTCTACTTGCATTTTTTAATGTGTTTGGAACTGCTAAGTTGGCAGAAGCTGGGACAAGTAACAGGCACTCACCCCGATACGCGGCAATAGGGATTCGAGCTGCTGAACTGCTGACCTTTTGATCGACAAGCTCAGCATCTTAGCCACTGAGCCACCGCCTCCCTGGCATTCACTAGTTATGGTTTATCTTATTCAGTTCTTCTTTTCAAATGTAGTGATTTTCAAAAGCTGGGACTTGATCAAAATGATGCCACAATGCAAACTCCACCCCTGGCATACTTGCATGTAATGTGACACTGCAAAGTGAAGGTTATGTCACAAGGTGCTTTTTTAAAAAAATTGTCTTCGTCTTCCCATAGATGACCCTGGACATCACCCTTTATTTCCTTTGTTTCTGACCCTTTTCCTTCCATAGCTTCAGTAGAATATAATTGTTAATTTATACTGGAATTTTCTTGTTCTTCGGCAACATGGCTCCAATAAACATTCTTTCCATTTTGAGAATAAGAAGACACACTGGTCTAGAAGGGCATTTAGAAAAACAAAATGTCAGAAGTAGAGATGATACAAACTTGAAATGCCCGTATGACTTTTTAAGCATGCTGATACCAACCATTAACTAGTTGCTAACAGTTAAAGCATTTAGAATAAAAATACGTTTAAAAAAACCCCAACCTATTAACTAGATGAAGTCAAAATATTTAATTGTTTACCAAATATTTATGAAACACCGCACCTATATTTCACAGCTGGAGGTACTTTATTTCAATATTTTATATGTGCTGGCATTTAATAATTGTGATACTGATTAATAATTGACAAGCGATGGTACTGAATATCTGAAGTGCCTCTATTTTATAGAGCACATTTGATATTTAGCACGTGGCAGCTGACAGCTTATGAAATTTATCATTTGATTCTTCCAAAATTCAAGAAGTGTCTATACAGTTTTTCAATTTAGCATGAAAATATTACATTCAAAATGTAAGGGCAAAATTAGAAAAATAAATTGTTTACAATTCAATCTGGACAGTAACCTAAACCAGGAAATCCAATGCACCTGGAAGAACTATTGTATCATGAAAGGCATCATACTAGGTGCAGGGAGTGACCAAAAATCATAGAACAATAACAAGATGGAAAATGATATTGATTTACTTTTTTTTTCCTTCCCTTTTTTTCAACCTTTTGCATGGCATGGAGGCAAAGTAAGAAAAGCTGCTGGAAAAAGAACTCCAGAAGGATGCCACACTAAAATACAGAAAGGATTTCCTTCCTTCCTTCCTTCCTTCCTTCCTTCCTTCCTTCCTTCCTTCCTTCCTCCCTCCCTCCCTCCCTCCCTCCCTCCCTCCCTCCCTCCCTCCTTTCCTTTTTCCTTCTTTCCTCCCTCCTTCCCTTCTTTCCTTCCCTTTTACTTTCACTGTGCCCTGCATCAGGGCACACTACTTACCTTTACTACCAGTTTGCAACAGGGCCACGCGTGTGCGCTTGCTTTGCTCAAACGCACGCTCTTCTGCGCATGCACCGAAGCGTTCTGATGACATCGGGGTCGATGGGCGGAGCCTCCCGCCGGTTTTACTAACGGTTCTATAGAACCCCCCCACTGCCCTGCATGTTATTGTATCACTTGCACACACTTACATTCGCATTTCCTCGGTGACCCAGGTGCTCAGTGGGCATTTATTTATTTATTTATTGGTTCGATTTATATGCCGCCCTTCTCCGGAGACTCAGGGTGGCTTACTATGCATTAAGCAATAGCCTTCATACTTTTATATATACCTGCTTAGTAGGGCTTTTGGCCCCCCCAAGCAGTGTTCTTTTTTATTCAAAGTCTGCTTATGGCCCCCACAATCCGGGTCCTCATTTTACCTACCTTGGAAGGATGGAAGGCTGAGTCAACCTTGAGCCTGGTGAGATTTGAACTCACAGTAATTGCAGGCAGCTGGCAGCTAAGTGCCACTTAACAGCACTTTAGTCCGCTGCACCACCAAGAGGTGGATTTAGCTAGACCCATCATTTAAAGCCATTTGCCTAATACCACTGAATGTTTGACCATTTTAGAGGTTAGACCTTTTTTAAAGGTAAGGGTACCCTTGCAAAAGAGGGGGGGAGAGAGAGTTAAAAAAAATAAATAAGATAACTAGATTAGAACAGACAATGAGGCCCAAACGTAGCTGGCAGAATTTTTAATTGAAAGTTTCATTCTTGCCTGAGAGGAGATGCCATTTGTTGTTCTGCTTCAAAGAGCAAATTATTTTGGGATGGTCCAATATAAGGCGATTAAAAAAAAAAGGAATCTTCCAGCTTGCCACACCTAGGTGTACATTCCTGTAGGGCCAGTATACCTCCTTCCTGCTTACTGAAGCAGACAATGGGAGGATTATGCTGCGTAGATAATTTGTCAGGAACCCAATAAAGGTTGCTAAAGACCATTCTCTACCCCCCCCCCCAATTCATTCTGCAGGCATCATTAGACAGGGGAACCTTGGATTAGGTCCGAAGCAAAAGCTGTCTGACTTTTTTTGTTTGTTTCTTAAAGGTTTTGCAGACCACACACAGCAGAAGCATTTTACGGAGGCATTAGAGTTCAGGCTGTTAAAGAAATCAGTACGCTGGTGATAACGTGTATATTCGTTCAGCGTAAATGGCTAAGTTAAGGGAGGAAGAAAGAAAAAACATGCAATGAATCATGGTCACAAGGCCAGACTTGCTTTGATTAACTACACTGGTATAATGAAATCCAACAGAGCAATCACTGAAACATTTAGCTCCAAATGTAAATCTTCTTGAACTCGGGGAGGGCTGCTGGTGGAAAGCATGTCAGGCAACGAGAGGTCGCATATAAAAAAGCCATATTTCACATAATGAAAGCAGAGGCAACTTTAAAGCAGAGGGAATGCATAAAGGTTGGGCGACATTTGGCATGTCTGGAAAAAAAAAAACACACACACACACACCCAACAACAATGTTATTTTAAAACTGTCAATCAAGGTAATCCAACATATTTTTAATCTAAAGGTCAATAGAAGCACATTCTACAGCGGTTACAGAAGTGACGCCAAAACATGAAAGTCATCTTTTAGGAGATGATTTGCAGCATTAACATATCAACACACTGTTTCTTGGAGAATTAATCTCCGTATGACACCGAAGAGCACATTTTGTTATTATTAAAATTGTACCATTATGGTAACATTCACCTTTCAGCAAAAGGTCTGTAGAAAGAATATGCCACATGGCAAGCAGGTCTGCATGGAGGAAGAATGACCTACATTTCAACCGAGAGGTAGGAGTTACTCGAGTAACTCTGTCTCACTAAATCAAGGAGCTACTTGCTTCAAATCCTGGACAGGGATGGTTTCTGGAAATAGCTACTATTGTAAATATGAGTGTTTTTCCCATGGGGAAGCGGAACAGACCTGCTGTTCACTTTAAACATGTGTTGCAGAGAGTCTCATTCAAAACAATTGCCATTAGTATTGGAAAGAGGGTATTATGGTAAGGTGGTTTCCCCCCCCTCCCCGTTCTTCCATGCCCTGTTATTTTTATGACAAGAAAAATGGATTTTTAAAGCAATAAAATTAATTACAATTAGATCATGTCTAATGAAGAATGAATGAATTTAATTTGGGGTAATTGATCTCAGAAATGTTTGAGCAATTCATGAGGACACAAATAGAAACAAATGAACTTTTAGTCATGGGCTTTAGAATTCACGTGGTGCTAAAGACTTTCATTTATGCTTAATGAAACACATCACGCGTTAGGAGAAACTAGTGTCGACCAGGAAAGCTTATGAAACAAATATGCTACCTCTTACAGGCAGGCACTCCGTGGGGAGGCTTAAAAAGATAAAATGGGGGACATAGCTTTATGGCTGAAGCGCTGCCCCTCAAGATGCTTTGCATGCATATAAAAAAGGGGTGGGGCTTTGATCACAGCCACACCTGCCATCTTGAATTTTTGACCTTCTTTCACATTTCTGCAACATAATTGCATCATTGAGTTTTCAACTAAAACCAACTTATATAGCAGTATCATTTGATTCTTTTACACTAGTTTGGTCGCATACACAGACCCCCTAAATCTGTGATGGCGAGCCTATGACATGTGTGCCACAGGTGGCACACAGCACCCACTCTGTGGGCATGCGAGCCATCACCCCAGTTGAGCTCCGCTGCGTATGCATGTGTGTCTCCCCCCGGCCAGCTGGTTGTTAGGTCTCTGCCATGCATGCGTGAGGTATGGGGTGTGGGGGGGCATGCACGTATGCAGGGGGCCATGCACGTATGCATGGGGGGGTGAGGCATGTGGGGGGGTGAGCGCATTGCATTTTGGGGGTTCGGGCACGCGAATGTTTTGGGCACTCAGTCTGGAAAAGATTAACAATCACTGCCCTAAATGAATGTTTTTCTGGGGTTGGTCAGCCCAGATAACCAGCTGTTCAAAACTACTGGACACCTCAAAGGTTATGAAGCAGTTGCTGTCAGTTGTAAACAGTGATGACAATGATTGTAAGCTTAAACATTAAGTGTCAGCTTACATCAACCTGATGCCCAAGGCAATTCATCTATTAGTGCAGCTCTAATAGCAAACATATTTTTGGTTAGTTGTGAACTCCACCCTGTGTCCAGACCAGAAATCACCCTGTGTTTCTGAGCACATTGGATTGATTTAGAAATATTTTCAAAGTCTATCTGGAAGTGGATCTGTGATTAATATATCAACTGGTGATCTCATATTTAAGATACCCTTTTAACAATGGATTCCAGACAAACTTGAAACAGAACCTCATGAACAATGCACTATGAACAACAAAAGGAAATATGAACAGTACTTGGGTTTTTGGGTTTTTAGGAGTACTGTTGGAAAGAAAGTTTTGGCTGAGATACTGTATGCAGATAGATGTTCCTTTGACATTATGCCAAGTTGGAACAAGTAATATTCTTCACACAAAATTATTGACATTCTGAAATGAACTGGACTGAAGTTTTGCCAAATCACAGTAATTTATTTTCTAAAAAAATATTAGAAGCAAACATCTTTTGCTAGTAACTCAAAGACAGATGGACTCTTGGTTGGAATTCTGGAAGACTGAATTAGCATTGAGACTACTAATTATTGTTGTTGTTGTTGATATATTTAATGATTCTGAATTTTTGCAATGTATTGTGCAGTTTTTATTGTATATTTTGATGTAATCCACTTATAGTCACATAATTGAAACATCAGAACAAAAGCCTGCATAGAACTTTCCTCTCTTTGAGTGCGAAAAGGTTAAAACAACGAAGAGCAACCTACCATCAGCCACATCCACTGTTTTCCCTGTTATCCTACTAAACTCCAAGAGTCAAAGGTTAATGTCCCCTACAGGAAGCCAGACCTCCAAATTTCTTAGAAAACCTACATTGGGGTCCTGTTCCCATGACACTTGTGACCCAGTTAATCACTAACCCAGCCAGCTGTCCTCGCCAAAAATTTTGGCGGCACACCAACAGTACCCAGGGATTCTCAGAGCAAGAGGCTGTATTTTCCCTTACGATTCTCCCAGAGAGCATCTACCATATCATCCTACAGAGACAGGTCATCTCCTGACATTAGTCTGCTACACATTGGTTCCTTGGGTTGTGGTTGCTTGGAGTACTTCACAGGCACCCTTAAATGGAAGGCAATTGCCTAGTTGGCCCATGGTTCCCTAAGAGAGGCCTGTTGTTTTTGAGAATTGTGGCTCCTGACCATAGTTGGAAGCCTCTTTGCAAATAGCTAAGTCAAAGGATTTCTGCAGAACAGAAAAGACAGGCTGTTTGCAGGTCTGATGTGCTTATGTACTAAGCATAGTACATAAAATTATCTGCCACAATGTCCTTCCTGTCAATGACTACTTCAGCTTCAACCACAACAATACACGAGCAAATAATAGATACAAACTCAAGGTAAACTGTTCCAAACTCAATTGCAGAAAATATGATTTCAGTAACAGAGTGGTCAATGCCTGGAATGCACTACCTGACTTTTCTTCCCCAAAACTTTAACCTTAAACTGTCTACTGTTGACCTCACTCCATTCCTAAGAGGTCTGTAAGGGGCGTGCATAAGTGCACCAGCGTGCTTACCGTCCCTGTCCTAATATTCCTTTTTACTTACCCTTTTCATGTATTCAAGTTATGTTTATACTTTTACCTGTTATCTTATATATGCTTGACAAAATAAACTTATGACTTATGACTTATATATGCCACGTATAAATCACAAAATGGGTGATTTATGACTAGCTGATCATGGAAGGGTTTCTGCTGTGACTTTTCTTCCTTGGCTATGAATTGTAACATTTTTGAATTTTTGTTGTTGTTTGTTTTTGCTATCACCTGGTTTAATGTTGGTAGGATCAATGAAAGCCCTTCTCATGTCAGTTTTCGTAATCGAGGTGATGACAGCTTCTTTCATAACGGATTCTGATTTTCTCCTTTTTGCTACTTATAAGTGATTTCCACAATGTCCCATGGCTTCCCTAATATCCTTTGTCTCAGATACTGTATATATAGATCTCAGTGTGTCTGCTCTTTATGGTCAATCCGCTTTCTGTGTACTGGATTTGAGCCTTCCTACTTGCGTCAGGCACTGGCTGGAAATCATGGGGGACTTGATGTTCTAGTATCGATATTTCTTGGATCTGAAAGTCACTGATGCTTTGATTTAGGAGAGACAGACCCAAACATGGAAGAGGAGAATGGTGCTGGATTGGGTGGCTTCCAAATAATGCTACTGCTGTGAAGTAAGATTGGGTTTTTTTCAACGATGGCCCAAGGGAATAACTGGCAATATGCTTCAATCATTTCTTGACTCCAAGGATAGCTGTACCTGCATCACAAGATGGGGACAATCTTTCCAGGTGAGGTTTCCTTCAGCTGCACCTAGGGATATTTAGATTCTTGGGCGTCACAGTTGTATTTTTGAGTCCAGTTGCTTGTTCACCTTTGAAACAATCTAGAAGTATAGAAGAGCTTGCAATTGTTTAAATAAAAGAGGAGCCTTTTTCTGTATTTGTTTGAGTTGTTGGATGCAAGTGTTCGTAAATGTATCCCTGCCAGCATCCTGACAAGGAAGAAAATGTCTTCGTTCTCCTTCAGCCAATAGGAAAGTGGGTGGGGAGGAGGCATGTTCAGTGGCTCCCAAAATCGATCCTGTTTTTCAAAATGTCATTATTTTCTCTCTTTTTTTTCAACTGCTCTTTCTCTCCAGCTTTTTTTTTTAAAGATTAAATATGCAAACTGGGTCACTTGAGTGGGTTTAGGTGTTCCCTCATGACTGACAGGGTGGAATTAGTTTAATCCTGGGCATGACTCAGTCTGTTTGGGGTCAAGTTTAGCCCTGCTGGGATTAGCTCCCTGGTTCAATTATCCAATTTGTGTCTTTCTGTGTGTGTTCCTATGTTAAACCAATTAAGCATACTGTAGAAAAAGAGCAAATAGAAGGATGAATGTATGTATTTCAGACAATATCGCCCTGATTCATGTAGAGTGACAAGTGGCGGAGGAACCAATAAGGTCACCTTAGCTTTCTGGTTTCAGTATTAATGGTATTCAGAAGAAAGACGAGTGAATAGAGCTTTTTACTGCTTAGAGAGATTAAAATGGACTTTTCTTTGCTTATTTCATTGCAGCAATGGCAAATCCACAGCCAACAATCCATAAACCTTCTTTTGGGAGCCCCAAAGCATCCCCTTTACTTTGTAGAAAAAATACTAAATAGAGCTAAGTATAGGTAGTCCTTGACTTATGACCACAATTGAATGGCCAACATTTCTGTTGTTAAGTGAGACATTTGTTAAGTGAAGTTTGCCCCACTTTATGAGCTTTTTCCACCATTGTTAAGTGAATCACTGCAGTTGGTAAGTTAGTAACCTGGTTGTTAAGTGAATCTGGCTTCCCCATTGAGTTGGCTTGTCAAAAGGTTGCAAGAGGTAATCCCATGACCCTGGGACACAGCAACGGTCATAAGTATGAACCAGTTACCAAGCATCTGAATTTTGATCACATGATCATGGGGCTGCCACAAAAGTCATTAAGTGTGAAATATGGTCATAAGTCACTTTTTCCAGTGCCATTGTAACTTTGAATGTTCACTAAATGAACTGTTGTAAGTTGAGGTCTACCTGTATTTTCATGAAAAAGAAATATTGGGAAAAAACTGCCCACCCTGGAAATCCAAGTATTGCCCATTTTGGTAACTTATTGCATCATGGTCATACTGCTTATAGTACCCACCCGCATGCAGTGCTCCCTTCCATAAAATTGCTTTATAACACCTCCCTGATATTTATTTGCAGCATTTTATCTTCTACGGTATTTCAGACCCTTTCATCGCAAGGTGGCACCATAGTGGATGATGGGATAACATCTTGTTTTTTAAAAAAATGTCAAGCTCCACAGTCCACAGACTAGATCAGAAAAATAGCTGTGTTTTCACCGTGGAATCTCAGAGATGCAAGTGAGGATTTCTGAGACTTGAACCAGACTTTTAAAAGGATCACGGGAGGACTTCCAGTTACCCAAATTAGGCCATATAATTTGCTTGCAATATTTTGAGAGATTCAATGAAATGTATCAGGATTTCTCTCTCTCTCTCTCTCTGAAATAATGAGCTTGAAACAGTTTGAAAAATGTTTCTAAAGGTATTTATGGAGCCTGTAACAAAACCTGGAGAGTTTCTGTTGAAAAATCGTGCCCTTTTCCAGAATTTCATAGCTATAAAACCTGGTATGTTCACTGGGCTTCCTCCTCCTTGCTTGTCCCTCTCCTTTGCTATTGTTTCTTCTTGTTGCTGTTATCAATTTATGGAGTGAAACTATTGCTATCACTCTCTTGGATGTGAGTGTTACTGTTTTTGTTCCATGAGAATCCATTCCAGATCCAAAAATTGACTTTAGTGTTAGGTAACCTGACAATAAGACATAGCTGGATTGGAAGGGTGCATTAGTTACCACAAAAAAATAGAATGAGGTACCGAGTCTTAGAGTGACCTCTATCGGCTGAGTTTTAAAAATCCACCTTAATCCGATGTTCATCCAAATAGCTCCTATCTTCCTCTGGGCTGCAGTTGGCTGACTATAACTTCGGCTTTTTAAGGGGAGGCTTAACTAGACTCCTTTTATGGCTGGAAGCCCCTTTTCCTCGCCTAGATACAAGACTATTTCTTCCCCATCAGGATAAGTCACTTTAGTTATGATTGAAGTTGTTGATAATGGACTCTGCTAGGACTCAGATTTCCATAAATCACCCCTTTTACCCTGAAAGCTGGGGGAATTGCAGCTATTATGCATTTTTTTGACATGCAGCTTGACCAGCTAATGGTGAAAATGTGTCAGCTTTCTAAAATTAAAAGAAATATAGCAAGGAGTTTCGATCAGGAGGGTTGAAGCAGCAAAGATAGAGCGGCAGGCAAAATGAGTTACGGCTTGCCTTTCCTATCATGACAGCAGATTACGACAGGGAAGGGGGAAAAATACAAATCCCCATAGAATAACATATCTGAGATAAACTTCCTTAGAGGCCAGAGGGTGGAACAATCTCAGATCTGGCCCTTTATTTATGCAGCAAATTTAAGAGGGCCCAGCCTCCATAACGGAAAAACAAATCTGCACACAGAGAGGAAAATACTAGCCATCCATATTGTTTTCTGCCTCCCTGTCAATACAGACATATCTCTTGGGATATTCAGAGTAATTATGCCAGTATCTGTCTGATTAGGATCAGATCCTTATTAATCCAAAGGAACAAACCTTGAACTTTTTCCAATTAAAATGGAGAAGGAGAAGGAGGAAAAAAAGTAAGTGCAATGACTAAATGACTAAATAGGGGCCAGAGAGCGAGAGAAAAAGACCAATAACTTTATCCATAAAGCAGAGTGGCATAAGCAAGTATAAATCCCACTTGAGTTATCATAATGGCTGCCAAGCTAATTGAGAACACATTCGCTTCTTTAACTAAATAAATTATGGTTGCAATTATATGACCTCAAGGTCACCTCCTCTAGGAGATGCCCAGCACTTGAATTAGCTATTCAGCTCTTCACAGTAAGTGGCCTTACCCAATCACTGCCAGATAAACACTGTTGAAATATGCATTTAATTATCTGAGCCTTTTAACTTTTAAAATCTTTTCATTGCCAGCAGTTATTGGCTAATTTATTTGGGAGTGGCAGAGAAATCCAGTGTCTAGTTAGGATGTGGTCTGTGGGTAGATTCTTGCAGCCCAGGCATTTTTCCCCATGAAAAAAGGTGAGGTGTTGAAAAACATCTTCTTCCCTGAATGAATTTAGGTGGTTTTTTTTTAACCACACTGTACAAGCTTGTTCACAAGTCAAATATAACCAAATGAAGAATTCTAGAAAAAGCCGGATCCTCATTTTAAATCTAACCTCTTTAATAAGACTGGCACAAGGTTGATCATCATAGTTCTGAGTTTATTGATAAATAAGCAGCCATTTTCTCTGACTGATTCATTGTTCTATATAGAAACGTCTGTCAAAACATCAACTTATTTAAATTTAATCGACTCCTAATGTTTTCAAAGGAAAAAAACGCCCAATCAAATTGAGTTAGCTTTTCTATGTATGTGAATAATGTTTATAGTCTGTAGGTCATTGGTGCTTTGTTTTCTGAATTCAAATAACATTCTTCATATTAATTCTAAATCAAAATAACCAGCTTGGATCCAGATTGCCGTTCTTCCGTGGAACAATTTATCTCCATAAGAGTAAAGAGAGAGATTCTTTTTGGACTTATGGTATTTTTGACGCTGAGATGGGATTGATGAACTAGTTATGAGTTTCGTATTTTGAGCCACCTTCCACATTGCCCAGAGAGATCTCCCAATCTATATATATAAAAGCCAAATACCACTCACTCATCACGAAATCTCCAAAACAGTAAAGCCTACAAACTTGAAATTTGGCACATATGTTTCTCTTGGCTTCTAGGTGCTTGCTAAGAAAGGATTTTTTGAAATGACCATCAGATCATTAGTATTTCATATACAGTATTATATTAACACGCTCTGATGCTAAGGAGTTAGATGTTCTACTCCCCCTCCCCACCTGAAAGGAACTCTGTCCCAACTGCCAGTTGCCTTATATTAACACGCTCTGATGCTACCCCTTCGCTAAACCAGGCGTGGGCATGGCCAGTGCGTGACTCATCCAGCCTGCAGGCTGGAACATTTTACTCCCCCTCCCCTCTGTTCCAACTGCCAGTTCCCTTATATTAACATGCCCTGTTGCTACAGAGTTACACATTCTACATTAAGGTTCAGGCTTTAATCAATTTATCATCCCCAATCACATAGTTTTGTAGTGAAGCACTGGCATCCAGCTAGTATTCCATATGGAAGGATACAGTGGGCTGAAGGAGGACCCCATATCTGGTATGGAATTACGTTCTGTTCTCATTGATGGAAAAGTAAAGGAGTCCAAGAAAAGCCATCTTTGCCAATTCTATCCTTCTTTTTGTTTTTGCAAGTATCTGATGCCACCTCCTACATTAACCTCCCAAGCTACTTTTGGGGAGATGCTGGTAAAGATAATCTTTTTTCTTTTACCAGGCAGAGCTACTTATATAAGAAGTCCCAATGGCATGTTTAATGGATCCAAGGCAAAGTCTTCATTCTTCTAATTCGGTTAATGGCACAGCTTTTTTTCCATTTAATAAGAACTACCATTATTGAGGGTGGTCAGTGTTCTTTCCACCGTATTAACTTTTCAACTCTTTAACTTTTAATGTGTTTTAACCCTAACATTTTTAATTCTGTTTTTAACGTTCTCTTTTACGCTTTTATATTTACAATTTTTTTAAAAAATTGTAAAATACCCAGGGCACTTAAGTGAGATGGGCGGGGTCAAAATGTGATAATAAAATAAAATAAAATAAAATAAAATAAAATAAAATAAAATAAAA
>WNWU01000002.1:13618713-13676842 GCA_012654045.1 Ptyas mucosa | reverse complement strand
AAATAAAATAAAATAAAATAAAATAAAATAAAATAAAATAAAATAAATAAAATAGTTTATATTATACCATATGCCTTGAATCAAGACAAATAATGGGAAGAGTGAACAGAAGATCTTCCTTCTCTAGCAAGAGAAGTATCCACCCATAAAGATGGATATCCATAAAGTAGGGGCAAGAAATTGAGGGAGGTTAGCAATTGCAAGGGCCATCCTTCAAATGGATCTATTTATAAAGAAGACAGATGGCTGCTGTGGGAGCAGAAATAACCAGTAAAGATTAAAGAAGGAAGAAAACTGATTCATTTGCTCTTCTTTTTCCTCTTTAGATACGGAGCACTTCCCTTCTATAACAGTTTCAGGAATTTTATACTTGTTAGAAGACATTGAACCTATCCAGCCAGTGGTTCCACAGAGTTTCTTCTGTTTCTATGACTCTATAAAATCTCTCCTGCAATTTTCATAGAACACAGAGATATATTTAACTGAAGAGTAAAACACGATCAGTGCCAAAAAAGAATTATGATTAAAATCAGATTAGGAAGTGATCTAATGCAGAAGTATTATTTTACCCCGTGAAATATCATAGAAAAGAATCCAGTGCAGGTCATGATAACAAATATTGTTCCTTTACTGTTCATTTTCATACATTCAACAGAAATAAAATAAAAAGAATGAATTGAAATCACGGGTTTATATTTTCTCCCTGGAGATGAGTAGTACCGTACTTTGCACTTTTACTGTGGCTGCTAATTTTAGTTTTGGATCACTATAATTTCAGAAGACTGGCATCATAATAAAGAACTGAGGCTTGGAAGAAGGGGAAAATGCAAAAAAAGAAAAACATCACTGTTTCTATTAGAGACAACTTGATTCTAAAATTAACACAATTTCAGAAAAGCTGCACATTCCTTTTCTTCCCTTGCTTTCCTCCATTTAGTTTCTTGTCATTTTGCATGTAAACAAACAAAATCCATAACACATACATAAATTTAAATGGGGGAGGGGGGAGAGAAGCGCCATTGTTCCAAATTCATAAACAAGAGACATTCATTACTATGCTTTCTCTGACAGAATTTGATTTCTTTGTAAATGATGACCATAATTAAGCTTCTCATCATGAATATTTCTCTAGTGCTAAGCAGTACAATTTATATAATGTCTCTTCTCTCAAAGGCTCAGCTTTTATAGTGAAAAGTTAATAAATAAAAGCTACAGTTGAGTTTAGGTAAGGCAGCTGTCCAGGGAGTAAGTAATACCCATATGTGTAAGTGCTAAAGTACTTAAAGTACTGAAGATTCCTTTAGTATCTTCAAATACTAAAGGAAAGTCAACTATTGTAGGAGTTAAGAGCTCCAACTGCTTGGATATGTTCAGTGGCCAGATAGCTTTCATTTAGATTCCTCCCTAAGTCAAATGTTTGATTTGATGGACTAATGGGCCCTTTCTGATTCCTTACTTCATGTGACTAACTTGGTTTAACTCCAACCCCTTCTCATGACTAATTTAGTCTAGATTCAAATGTTCAGCATTTTCACAATGTCTTGAGTCAACACCATATGGTGAGAATTGATAATGAATACGACTACTATAGCAGCTGAATAAGTCTACTGTTCAGTGAATATCCCAGACATATGTTAGGATAATTAAGTTTTCCAGCTTGTCTGAAGTGTATTAACAATGGAATCTACTGTGTACTGTGCTAATTTAACCAGGTTCCATGGTTTTTTCCCCTTTTTTATCACTAAAATCAGTTCTATCTTTAGGCAGAGTGGAGCGATGATGGGGCAGATGCTGGGTGAGAGGGTGGATAAGCCATACCACTTTTCCTGGTCATTGAAATGAGACTTCAGATTCTTACGTGTTGCAATACATTGTCCTAATGCCTATATTTTATTAAGATTTACCTGCCAGTACTCTTGGCTTCTAAACCAGGAATTGAAAGGTGAGCTGTGGTTTGTTTAAAGCAGTGTTTCTCAACCTTGGCAACTTTAAAATGAAGATGGACTTCAATTCCCAGAATTCACCAGCCAACATGCTAAGCCAAAAACAAATAAGTGACAAAGCTTACTTACCATTTTCTCCTATTACTGAGGAGGCAATGAGGTTCAAAATGTGAGTGCATGAAGCTAACTTTGCTCCTTTGATGGTAATACATAATTATTCAAATGAGTTTAAATGAATTATGCTTTAATATATAACATTAAAAACAATATCCCTGACATTGGGAGTTTTGCTGCTCAGCTTCATTAATGACCTCATGAATCTTAAATTTTCTTTTTGCATATTGCTTTATAGCAATAACAATAGCACTTAGACTTATATACCACTTCACAGTGCTTTACAGCCCTCTCTAAGTGGTTTACAGAATCAGCATATTGCCTCAACAATCTGGGTCTTCATTTTACCAACCTCGGAAGAATGGAAGGTTGATTCAACCTTGAACCTGGAGAGATTCGATCTGCCAAATTTCAGGCAGCCGGCAATCATCAGAAGTAGCCCGCAATACTGCATTCTAACCATTGCGCCACCACAACTCATTGTCAATGGAACTGTCACCAGCTTCACTCATCAAATAGTGGCTTGTTTAACTATAGTTTGTTGATGGCAATTAGGTACTGCTAATGTTACTCAGTTTGCTAATGAAACATTTGCAAGAAACCCCCCAAGCTCAGGGAGCATCAAGGATCCCACACTTCAACCCTGAGCTACAAATATTCTCTTCTATAAGTTGTTGAATTAAATCACAGATGGCTCAGTTCACATAGCATGTTAAACCTGACCCAAACAACAGAGGTTTCCCTACAATGTCCTCAGCGGAATTCTCATTCCAACCCATCACTCTCCATGACATTGTTGCTTTTGGACAACGGTATCCACAAGAGCCAGGGTTTGGGTCAAAATTGTGAAAGGAGCATCAGGTCCCTCCAATGCAAACTCCATGTCTTTCTGTATGTATGTCCAGGGTTGTAACACATGTACATAAGGTGGGGAGGGGACTTGCATTTAAGTGGTATGGTACTACTCCCCCCGCTTTTCTGGTCCTACTATTAAAAGAGGCAGTTTTTCTAACACATGATTCAAAGCAGGGGTAAAATCCAGCAGGTTCTGACAGGTTCTGGAGAACCGGTAGCGGAAATTTTGAGTAGTTCGGAGAACCGGCAAATACCGCCTCTGGCTGGCCCCAGAGTGAGGTGGGAATGGAGATTTTGCAATATCCTTCCCCCGGGACTGGGGAGGGAATGGGGATTTTGCAATACCCTTCCCCTGGAGTGGGGTGGGAATGGAAATTTTGCAGTATCCTTCCCCTGCCACGCCAACCAAGCCACACCCACAGAATTGGTAGTAAAAAAAAAAAAATTGAATTTCACCACTGATTCAAAGTCTCCAGATCTCTTCGAGAACTGTGGAGGTAGCCCCAGGCAAAGCATTCCACCACGTCTGTTGGTTCTGCTTGTATTTAGGGGCAGCAATGCTAATTTTGAATTGGATGGATAACAGCATCGCTCACTGCTGCTCTTCAGCTAACTTCTCTGCATTTATTTTATAGCATCTTCCTTCTTAAATGCTGATTTTGCAAACATCTGCTTCACAGTTGCAAAGCCATTACTTTTATGAGCCATACATATTTTAGATGGATTTACTGTTGACCTTTGTTAGGAAATTGGATGTTTTTGTTGTTGCTAACATTTCTATAATTGATAATGTTGTTACTGTCACTAGGATACTTTTTTTTTTTTACAAATGAAATACTGCAACTTCGCCAATCTTTGTTCTAAATATAGTTAATCAGATAAATATTATTTAACTTCTTCTGGCTTTGAAACAACAAGTGTGATTAATCCTTTTAGAGTTAAATATACATATTTCCTCCACTATTCAGAGGAAATGAGTAGCTAATCTTTATTTTAGTTAATTTAGCACTTGTCATTTGGTAATAGGTTTTAAATAGATAATATAAACAATCCAGAATAAATTACAAGCATTTAAGATTAATTTGAATCAATAAGATAAATAGGCTGATCTGCTGCTTGACTGAGACAGAGTTAGAATTTAGGATATCTAACTCACATAAGATTGAGAATTTAATCTGATTAATTTTTTTTCACACTTAGTTCCATTCTATTACTCAATGTACAAATTGAGATGAATGAATTACCAGCATTTTAAACACTTTTTAAATGTTATACTAACCTGTTTAGGACCATACTCAACCTGCTACTAGCACATCTATACACTAAGACATTGTGGTTCAAAGATTAAAATGTTAACAGAAAAACAGATTTGGAAGGACCTTGGAGGTCTTCTAGTGCAACCCCTTACTCAAGCTGGAGACCCTATACCGTAATGGCGAACCTATGGCACGCGTGCCACAGGTGGCACGCGGAGCCATATCAGTGGGCATGTGAGCTCAACTCTGGCACACATGCGCATGCTGGCCAGCTGATTTTGGGGCCTTCTGGGCCCACAGGCTATTTCCGGCCTCCAGAGGCCTCAAAGGAGGTGGGGAATGCCGTTTTCACCCTCCCCATGCTCCTAGAAAGGCTCTAGAGCCTGGGGAGGGTGAAAAACGGGCCTACCGGGTTAACTGTGCCATCACATGCCAAAAGCAGGGGGAGCACGGGGAGTTGCACATACATGCATGGGGGGGATGAGGCGCATAGAATTATGGGTGTGGGCACTCTGGTGTGCGACCCGCCCGTGCCCCCCCCCCCCGGTTTTGGCACGCAATGGCAAAAAGCTTAGCCATCACTGCCCTATACCATTCTGGACAAATGGCTGTCCAATCTCTTCTTTAAAAAAACCTTCAGTGATGGAGTATCCACAAATTTTGGAGGCAAGCCATTCCACTGATTAATTGTTTTCGCAGTCAGAAATTTTTTTCTTAGTTCTAGGTTGGTTCTTTCCTTTATTAGTTTCTATCCATTGCTTCTTGTCCTGCCTGTTAGGTGCTTTGGAGAAGATGTTGACCCCTCTAGCTTGGCAGCCCACTTGCGTTTATGATCACAACACAACGATTTCAATTCCTCCCCACCTGATTTCTAGGCCAGTACCTTAATGAGTATACTAAACTGGCTCTCATTTGTATATGTCTTTTTCAGCAGTGAAATCCAGCCGAATCTATCCGGCGCATGTGAACTGATAGCGCCGATGGTGGGAGGCTCTGCCCACTTGCTGGGACATATTGCTCTGCCCACTTGCTGTTCTATATCTATATGTACATATATAATATGTGTAGAAGGACTGGATAGGCCATATCTCTTGTCTAAGACACTTTCAATTTGAAAATTCTTTAAGATTCTTTCACTTGCATCAATTGTAGAGTAGAAATTTCTGAATGTGCTTAGTGTAGGCATCACAACTGCAAAAGCCTCAGAGAGGATTCCTATGGCAAATCCTCTCTGATCTTATACAAGTAGTCCTTGATGTAAGACCACAACAAATTTCTGTTGGTAAGTGAGAAAGTTGTTAAGTGAGTTTTACCCCCATTTTATGACCTTTCTTGCCACAGCTGTTAAGTGAATCACTGCAGTTGTTAAGTTAGTTACATGGTGGTAAAATGAATCTGGCTTCCCCATTGACTTTGCTTGTCAGGGGGGTCACAAAAGGGGATCACATTAACCCAGAGACACTGCAATCATCGTAAATATGAGCCAGTTGCCAATGTTTCAGTTTTGATCACAGGGATGTTGCAACATTCGTAAGTGTGAAAAAGTGATCATAATACATTCCCCCCCCCCCCAGTGCTGTTGTAACTTTGAATGATCATTAAATAAATGGTGGTAAGCCGAGAACTACCTGTACTGGTTCTGTCATATTTCTCCATGCCTCGCTTTCAATTTATTCTAGATATGGTGGGAAAGTCTCATTAGTGCTTTACTCAGCTTCAAATGGAATCTTTAGTACATGAACTAGTATAAATATATGTCTTATGCAAAGCAAGTGAATGATCATCCCCCTTAGTCATATTGTAAAGCAATTCAGAAAAACAGCTCTTATGGCCTTCTATTAATAGTGATTTTCTCAATCTCTGACTCTTCTCTATTAATAGAAGCAGAAGCATACAAGCCAGTGGTGGAATGCTGCCGGTTTAACAACCCATTCGGGGAGCACACACTTTGCCCGTGCACCAGTGGTGAAATGTAAAATTTGTTTCTACCGGTTCTGTGGGTGTGGCTTGGTGGGAGGGTGGTAATGTGACTGGGTGGGCGTGGCCAACTTTTTTTTTTCACTTTTAAAAGTATTTTAAGCATAAAAGTAAAAAAATGCTTTTAAAAGCCTCTGACAATCTCAGGCAACTCAACTGGTATCATCAGAGGCTTTTAAAAGCATTTTTTTAAGCTGAAGAGGTTGTAGAAAAAATGCTTTTAAAAGCCTCTGACGATCCCAGCTGAACCTCACGATCATCAGAGGCTTTTTTTTTTACTTTTAAAAACATTTTTTCGGCCAAAGAGGTTGTAGAAAAAATGCTTTTAAAAGTAAAAAAAACAACTTCTGATGATCACGCGGCTCAGCTGGGCATGGGGGGGGGGGATGCAGGGATTTTTGCTACTGGTTCTCTGAACCACCCACCTCCATTGTTACCGGATCGGGCAATCCGGTCCGAACCGGGAGCATTTCACCCTGGCACGCACATGCCTAAGGCACTTGCACGCAGCACTAAAAATGGAGCATTTAGAAGCTCAGCTGTTTACCTTCCAAATCAACAATGGTAAGTAGTACAGCAGGGGGTGGGGGGAATCAGCTGGGCCACGCGATTGAGATGAACTACAAAGCAGGAAATAAAGGACAGGATAGAGTGGGGGCGGGTGGGCAGGGCCAACTGATCCTTGGAGCTACAGGTTCACCCGAACTGATCCGAACCGGCTGAATACTACCTCTGATACAAGCAAAAATGTGAAAACTTTTCTTGGAATGTACAGTGTTGTTGCATGATAAATTGTAGGGTAGTTGTAAGAATCATTCAAATCTGTTAAAAAAATCTTATCCACATCAAGTAATCTTGAGAAGGTGCTTTCAGGAACCCAAACCCATGAAAAAGTACTTTCCCAAACTCTTCGTCTCACTCTTGGATATCAGCTAAAGTATGCTTGCTTTAGAAATAAAATGATAGTCATAGTAGCTTGCCTACTGTTGTTATAAATAGGTTTAAGGAAATTTTAAAGAATTTTAAGTGGGCATATTGGATGGGAACAGCAGTTTTGGTTAATAAATAGTCTGTGTTCCTATTATCAAATAAATCAACCCCGGCTGTTTCTGGATTTTGCTTACATCACTAACTAATGATTATTTCATCTCACGCCTGGGAAAAGTGACAAAAAAGTATGTGACAATTTATGTTTATCCTTTTTTTTTGCTTTTGATAAATACATGGGCTTATAACATATGCTCCTATGTTGAAAGATAATGAATAATAATTTAATTAGCTAAGAACCTGTTTAGCAATGATTTAACATGATATACAGCAAGGTGTGTTTTCGATCATCTGATTGCACATTTACTGAAAACATACTGCAGTGTTTTATCTTTGCTACAAATTGTGTGCCTCTCTGAAAAATTCATTGTTGCTTTATTATCAAGAAGACTGAAAAACTTTAGGTGTGCTTGGGCTGGGGGTTAGACTAGAAGAGCTCCAATGTCCCTTCCAACTCTGTTATTCTAAGGAGAAATATAAACAATAAATCGTAAAAGAATAGTTTGGAAATATTTGAGAAGTGTTTTAAAAAGTCAGGGTAAATCTCAAGTCATTATTATTTATGATAATGCAGTTATAACATGATTACCTTTTACAAAAATACAGGCAGACCCTGTAACAATACTGGATAAATCCCAAAAACAAACAAGCAAACAATACCATCACATAATTTTCTTTTAAGGTTAAATAACATGCAAAGTACAGAAAGGGAATTAGAAGCAGCAAAAGAAATTAAAGTTAAGGACACAAGGGAAATGAAAGGAAGTGTAGCTAAATCTAGTTTATACTAGTGCTATGAAGTATATTTTATTATCCTTGCAAACCATCTCTGTTTTTACATATCCATATTACTCCATAGATTGTCTTGTTCTTTAAAATTCTCACCTTTCCTTATGAGGATCTTGTCAACCTCATTCATCCATAACAATTTCAGTTTTCAACTTCTTCATCACCCATTACATATTCCATTACATATATTTTTTTCAGTTTGAACTTCATTCTCTCTATCTGACCAAATTATCTCAACATAATTATTTTGGACTGATAACTCACTTTTCTATTCAATCTATATTCATTCAGCACCCATTCATTTTTACTCTACCTGTTCTTATTGTATCTCACATTAATTAAGTGTCCCATTTTCATTGTATTAAACTTACTTTTATGTTTCTCCTGACCTACCCACCTCTCAGCTGCACATAATGGTATAGGCAGAAGTTCACTCATAGATATGTAACTATTATAACTTCTTTTGGAAGAATTCACTCCTTGCGAAAGACCAGATACTACCCTCTATCTTTCTGCAAAGATTTGTACATCTTAAGATTTGTCAATTACTTTTCCCATTTTTAATAAACTTCCTATTGAGGTATACAAATTCTTCTATGTGCTTTAGTTTATTCATCAGTTTTATATCTACTTTGCAATCATCCATTTCATCAGATGAACATAATATTGGTTTTTGAAACGTTATTTCCAAATATATTCCTCTCATTGCATAACACAGTCTATCTAATAGTCACTGCAAATCATCTGAGTACTCAGCCAACAATCTGATACAATCTGCATATAATGCATTCACATCTATAATTATAGATCTGAAATCTCACTACAAGCATGCCCTAAAATTGCTAAGGAATACATTAAACAACTAAAGGAACATGATATAGCTTTGGTTTACTAACTGTTGAGAGTTTTTCTAAGCCTTCTATTTATTCTCATACATGCTATCCTTCCTTCTTTTAATTTCCTAAGGTCACCAATGACATTGGGCAGCTTATAGAAGATTAAAAATGTTTGATCGTGGGAGGCAATGAAGAGGCAGGAGGACAGACAGTAACTTCAGCTCTTTATTTAAGTAAGTGACTTCTGCAAAGGCTTAGCTGGCAACACTCCCTTTTAAAGGGAGCAGTCCCACCAATTCAGCCACTGACAACACTTTACATTTCCCTCCGTTTGAATCCACCAATCAGTGGCGGGCCCCATTTGAATCCACCAATCAGTGGTAGGCATGCAAATGTCCAGCTAAACCCGGACCTGAGTGAAGCCTACATCCCTGGCTTCAATTGCTATTTACATATGTAACAAAAATAATACAGCCATTGTTTTAACAGCCATGGAAAAACAGCCATGTTAGCAGTGGTGGGAATCAAGTAATTTAACAACCAGTTCTCTGCCCTAATGATTTCTACCAACAACCAGTTGGAGAACCGGTTGTTGAAAGTTAACAACCGGTTCTCCCGAAGTGGTGCGAACTGGCTGAATCCCACCACTGCATGTTAAACTAGGGGGAACTTTAATTACTTTCAGCAACCAATACTCAGTTCTATATTCCTGCAAAATCTTCCATCAAAATAATCTTTATTGTAGTGATAGATTACCACAGTATAATTCAAACTTAGTCCTTTTATCACCCTACAGATGTACAGTAAGCTTTCTGCTTCATGTTCATATATTTCTCAATGATCGGCTGAAGAACAGAAGTATCTTCTAGACCAGTGATGGCTAACCTTTTTTCCGTCATGTGCCAAAAGCAGGGAGACCACGGGAGGTCATGCTCACGCATCCCCACACCCATAATTCAAAGTCCCCTGCGCCCCGCACCCCCACGCATGTGAGCGTGACCTCCCCCCACACTGCCCTTGCTTTTGGCATGGGATGGCACAGTGGGCCCAGTAGGCCTGTTTTTCGCCCTCTCCAGGTTCCAGAGGCTTTCTAGGAGCCTGGGGAGGGTGAAAATAGCCTTTGCCACCCCTCCGGAGGGCTTCCAAAGGCCGGAAACAGCTCGTTTCCCAACTTCCGGTGGGCCTGGAAAGCCCGAAAATCAGTTGGCTGGCATGTGCATGCGTGCTGGAGCTGAGATAGGACAACGCTCACGTGCCCACAGATATGGCTCCGCGTGTCACCTGTGGCACGCGTGCCATAGGTTCGCCATCACAGTTCTAGACATTCTCTGCTTATTATAAAGCTTATTATAAAGCCACACTTAACTTAAATTGTGCTCTTTGTCACCTTTCATACAACTCCTTACATACAGGTCTCATCACTTCTGTTCCCGTAGTATTTCTAGTTTTCTTTCTTCAAATTTTTTTCTTTTTCTTTTTCCATGTGCCATTTTGACGTTGTCAAATAAAAATTTGTGAAACCTCTGACTATCTTATCACTCTCGTATTCTTCACTGTCCTTGCATTTTTCCCCCAAACTATAACAAAACACTCCTATTTTTTTTATTAATGGTGGCACAGTGGTTAGAATGCGACATTGCAGGCTAATTCTGCCTACTGCCAGCAGTTCGACCCTGACTGGCTCCATCTTAACTCAGCCTTTCATCCTTCCAAGATTGGTAAAATGGGGACCCAGATTGTTGGGGGCAATATGTTGACCGCTTAGAGAGGGCTGGAAAGCACTATGAAGTAGTATAAGTGCTATTCTAAGTCTAAGTACTATTGCTATATGCATGTATATGCATGAATAAATTTACATGTAAAGATTTTTGTTTTACAAGACTTAAAGCATAGTTTATAAACTGCAATGCCTGGATTCATACTATACTTGGTCAGTCTTGGTGCCAAAATCAAACAAATTATTATTTGGCTTAAGATCATATTTAAACTGATTTAAAATGATACTTCTGTGGCCATCTTTTTCTGAATTTGTACTAGCAGATTATATTTTCTGAAAAGGGAAAAGTTGTTTAGCAATTCTGCCACTTGATCATCTAGCACATTTTAAAAGCAAAAAAGAACATCAGGGTATCTCACAAATATTTACTTGGGCTTGCTGTATTTCTTTAACTTCAAGTATTTGTTTGGAAATGAATTTTGCCAAGGTCATCAGTAAAGTGAACAAATGAGCACAGGAGCATATATATCAGTGGTGGGTTCCTCCCGGTTTGGCCCGGTTCGGCCGAACTGGTAGCGGTGACAATATGACGTCACCAAACAGGTTCTCTTTGTTCGGGAGCTGGGCTGCCCGCCCCCACCGCCCCCCCACCACCTGCGTTATTTTTACCTTTTATTTGGCCTCACCCTATTGCTTTCTCCCGAGTCCCAGCTGATCGGCTAGAAGGAAAAAAACTGTTTAAACTCTTGCTGCAAGGCTTCAAAGGGCCGCACAAAGCTGATCAGTGTTAAAAGGCAGTGTGGTGGTAGACCGGTGCCTCCAAAAACAAATGAGTAGACTGGTACAGCTCTGCAAGCAGTTAAAAGCCTGGTAGACCAGTACCTCTGCTAAATCCTAAATAATTGTCACATTATCATCAAGCCACGCCCACAAAATAAGCCACGCCCACAGAACCAGTAGTAAAATATTTTAGAACCCACCCCTGATATATATATAGAATGATAAGAACAGCCCCTCTCTCTCCCCTCACTCTCTCTCTCGGGAGAGGGGGGAGAGAGAGGGCTGTTGTTATTGTTCTCCACCTTACAGTCAAATGCAAACCCATGAAATGAAGGACAAAATTAAATTCTGAAGTTGTAGAGACTTGCAGGTGCTTGGCCAATTATATATTTGGTTTTAGGAACTTCTTTAATTAGTTCACTCCAAACTAGTCTGGGATTCCATGTGCTTCTTCTACAGTATTGTAAAAAAAAAAACCTTAAGAGAGGCAGCTGCACATCACATAATAAATATAACATATGGCTTTGTTTCTTTGGCTGGCCCAGAACACTTCAAATTCAAAAGCAGGGCTATGAGATCTGGGCTGTAAAGAATCAGGTTGCCACTAAGGAATAGCAATGTGACACAGAAAGCTCTTTGCTGCCATCTATTGCTTATCCAGATTTTTACAAATCATATCTGGTAGCCCACTCAGGAGGGACTCTCGTGTTTAAATATCCCTACATATAAAGTAAAAAGGGATATATATCTATATAAAAGTAATAAATCAAACACATTTTGACGCCATCCCTTTCTGTAAGAGGCAGGAAATTCACTAGAGAATGAATCATGGATCAATTGCAAAGATAAAGGACTGATTATCCACAAATGCATCTTCACCCGTCAATGCCTGCTTGAATATGCACATGAAAGACTATCACTCAGATTAAAACTTTCATACCACCTAGTATCCTATACAAGTCTGAAGACATTTACTGAACTGTTCAAAAATAACCACAAATAAATAATGGTCAATTGGAGGGTGCATGAAACAACTATATTAGATGGTATTTCAGTAGTAGTATTTATAACTTATCCTGTTTCCAGAGATCACAGTTATGGTGACTGTTACTTCAGTTCATAAAGGCCTTAGGGCAGGAGAGGGAAACTATGATCCTTTTATGATCTGTGAACTTCAACTCACAGAATTCCTGAACTAGCATGGCTCAGGAATTCTGGGAATTGAAGTTCACAGATGGTAAAAGGACCATAATTCCCCACCACCGCCTTAGGACATCATCTGGCATGCTGTCAGTTCACTGAGTGGAGTACATTTATTACATTTACTACCTAATAGATACAAATCTAAGCAGTACTAAGCTAGCAGCCCTACTTACCTGTGTATTAGTTGTACTGTTAGAAACCCATTCCTAAGACCATCACTTTATAGTTGTTATATTCGTATCTCCAATTGTGCCTCTCACAAGCTGCCTTTGCTAATATTAGTTAATTGCATTTCAATGAAGGCCATGCAAAGCTTTTCTGAGAATCACTAAAGGTCATGTAATTCAGTGAAAATGATCAAATAATATGTGAACTGGCCTAGGAGCTGTGGTGGCGTAGTGGTTACATAGAATGTAGTGAATGTTAACTCACTGCCCACTTCCAGGAGTTCGATCCTTATTGGCCCAAGGGTGACTCAGCCTTCCATCCTTCCAAAGTTGGTAAAATGAGGACCCAGATTGTTGGGGGGCAATATGTTAACTCTGTAAACCGCTTAGAGAGTGCTATAAAGCACTATAAAGTGGTATATAACTCTAAGTGCTATTGGTATTGCTAAAGATAGGAAATGATTCTAGTCATGATATCAGAACAGAGAAAGAGGATGGATGGATGGATGGATGGATGGATGGATGGATGGATGAACAGCAGCAATTCATGGAAGTGAAGAAAGTACAGGGAGAATGATGAAAGAGGTCGAGTCCAGTTTGGATGGTGTTTCAATTATCAAAGGCAGCTTTGGTTAAAAATGGCAATTCCATTAGTGGATCGTGCTTTAGATTCATGGGAATACTTCCATTATTATTTTATAACTCATACTACTGGCAAAGAAAAAAAGTATATATCTATTTTTAAAGAAGGTATTGCTGAATTTTTTTTTGGCCTATGCAGGTCTGGCTAACACTGAGCTCCTTTGTCCTTGAAAACAGTTAATGACTCTTATAACATAAAATCCTAGAGCGAGAAGCAATCTTCACTTGTCTAGGCAAATGAATTTCTCACCAGACTCCATATCAGCGCTACTGTTGAAAACCTGACAGTCTTAGCAAAATAACCCATTGGTTGTTAATTAATTATGCTCCTAATGAGTCTCTATGAATACAACTGGGAAGGTATAATCGTACAGTTAGTGCTTCAAGACCTATATGTAGAAAGCCATTTCTAATTTGGGGGCATTGATACTATTAAAACACACACACACACACACGCACACACACACACACACACACACACACACACACACACACAATCTGCAATTGGGCAAGAGGTTTCTTAGACTAACCAATGTTAACTGTTGCCACCACTGCTACCAAAAAATCAAAAGGATGGACATTGTTGAGATCTCCAGAGCTTTTTGTGGGTCAAGTGATGCAACAGGTAAGAGGAACAGAGAAAGATTTAGAAAAATCACCCAAAACGAGTTAGTTGTTTCAGGCCTTGAAGTTTGCAAATTAGAATCAGTTACAATAAGGAAATTTGCAGATGGAATGTGAGGGCTCTACATACAACAGGGGTTGGTTCTACTTGCCTTTACAAATGTTTTGCAATGGGATCTTGCACATGCGCAAGTGAAACGAGCGTACACGCCTTGCTTCCGCACATGTGCATATTGCCGATTATGACATCTGGGGCAGTGGGCTGGGCCTCCCGCTGGTTTTACTACCGGTTCTTAGGAACTGGTCCGAACCGGGAGCAACCCACCACTGACTTACAACCATTCATTTAGCGACCACACTGAAAAAAGTGACTTTTGACTATTTTTTCACACTTTATGACCATTGCAGCATTCCCACGGTCACGTGATCAAATTTTGGATGCTTGGCAATTGTCTTATATTTAAGATGGTTGCAGTGTCTCTGGTCAATGAGATCTTCTTTTACGACCTTCTGACAAGCAAAGTCAATGGGGAAGTCAGATTCACTTAATAACAATGTTATTAACTTAACATCTGCAGTGATTCACTTAACAACTGTGGCAAGAAAAGTCGTAAAATGGGGAAAACTCACTTGTCAACTGTCTCACTTGGTAACCAAAATTTTGGACTCAATTGTGATTGTCCGTTGAGGACTATCTGTAGTTGTTGCAAGGCAGGGATCAGCTTATATCTAATATGTAAGGAGGAGCCTTGTGGCACTGTGGTTACAATGCAGCATTGCAAGCTGACTCTGCTCACTGCCAGGAGTTCGATTCTCACTGTCTCAAAGTTGATTCAGTCTTCCATCCTTTCGTGGATGGTAAAATGAGGACCTAGATTTTGGGGGGAAATATGCCGGCTCTGTAAACCACTCAGAGAGGGCTGTAAAACACTATGAAGCGGTACATGAGTCGAAGTGCTATTGTTAAGTGCTATATTTAGAGCAGTAAATGCTGAGTGACTCTGCCTGCTCTTGTGAAAACAGGAGTCTTAGAGGCAGGTCCTGCCCTGAGTGAAGCCCCCGGGCTCTTGGCCAAGCCCAAAGCAGACAAATCCCTGTAAGCAATAACGATTGCATGTTTCCCATGATTCATCCCCCATCCCCCCCACCCCACCCCCGAAACACAAGCCTGCCTTTTAATAAAGCCCCAATAACAATCCGCGCTTCAAAGGACAAGGGCTAATCACTTCCTGCTTAGCATTCTAGCCACATTAGCGGAGAGAGGATAAATCATGGAAAGCAGCAAGATACGGTGCAACTAATTTTCATGTTTAAAAAAAAAAAGAAGAAGAAGGGTGATTACCTTTAAAAAGGAGGGAGAGAGGGGGGAAAAAATCACACGGTTCCCCCCTCCCTCCCCAAAACCATTAAAGCTCCAAACATTCTTGTCTATCAATGTTTGAATTATTAATATATATATATATTTTAAAAAGGAAAAACTAGAAAGGAAGCTGCTTCTCCTTCTCCAAAGGAGGGTGGTGTGGGGGGGGGAGGAGAGAGAGAGGGGAGAGGAAAGCTCATCTGGTAAGCCACCACAGAGTGAAGTGCCTCATACTGATTCCTGATTTACATAGTCCCAGTTGGAAGCTAATGAAGACTGCTGAGGCACCTTTCAACGTGCAGCTAAACCTTCATGTATTTAAAAGCCGGGAAGGCGCGCTTGTTGCTGGCAAATTATTCATCTCAGATCTGAAGTTTCTGACACTGCCTGCGTCAGATAAACTGTCACCCAAATTGCAAACTAATTAGTGATTCAAACATTTTCGAGCTGATTGATGACAGAATAATTTACGCTTGTTTCTCAGTTTCCAGCTGGCAGAGGCTGCTGACTGGAGCCCTAATTAGCGTGAGTACATCAGTCATTTTCTTGCAAGGCAGCACATACAATTAAAAGGCCGTTTAAATGGAATATCACATTAAAAAGGCTGGTAGATGCAAATGTGAGGAAACAGCACTTTAGGAAGAAATGACAACAGAACCCCATAAACCAAAACAGAATAGAACAGCGCTTTTTTAAAAAAAAAAAGAAAAAGAAAAAAAACCAGAAGGAACTTTTATTTTGCATGGATTATTTAACTAAACAAAACAAGCCAGGAGGCAAATCGTATGTGCTAAATATTTCTTAACAGGAGAAGCTGTTTCTCATATGAAGATTCTGGGCAAATAACTGCTTTTTTTTTTTTTAAAGATGTTGTCCCAGTGGCTTCTAGAATAAAGGGCAAGTTTGCAAGAGGATGCCCTTCTGCAAACACTTTCCAATTTGTTTGAGTTAGCTTCTTTGTCTTCTCTTTCTATATTTAAATTCCCATCCCATCAGACTATTTACTTGATGCTTTTAGATTAATAAATCCAATATGTACTTAGCTTATTGAAACTGAACTAGCATTGGAATCCCAAATATCGTGCCCAGGGACTCTGGTGTGCCCACAGTGGCTCTCCTTGGCATCCACCCTACTTCCTCACCCACCTACTTTGTAACACATACACACACACACACACACCAGGTATACTGTAAAGCAGGGCTGTCAAACTCGTGGCCCGCGGGCCAGATGCATCACACGCTGGCCACACCCACACCCACACCCGGTTTAGCGAAGGGGGGAAAAGTCCCTATATATCATGTAACGACATGAGTTTGACACCCCTGCTGTAATGCATGGGTATTCAAACATTTTGGCTTTCCTGGGTTGCATTAGTGAAGAGTAATTCTCTTAGGCCACATATAAAATATATATTATAGTCAGGGGTGGGTTCTAATTTTTTTTACTACCGGTTCTGTGGGCGTGGCTTATTTTGTGGGTGTGGCTTGATGGTCATGTGACAATTCTTTAGGATTTAGCAGAGGTACTGGTCTACCAGGCTTTTAACTCCTTGCAGAGCTGTACCAGTCTATTCATGTATTTTTGCAGGCACTGGTCTCCCCATTTATTTTTGAAGGCACCGGTCTACTCATTTGTTTTTGGAGGCACCGGTCTACCCCAAACTGCCTTTTACCACTTTAAAGCCCCACAGCAACAGTTAAAACAGTTTTTTTCCTTATAGCCCATCAGCTGGGACTCAGGAGGCAAGAATAGATTGGGGGTGGGGCCAAATAAAAGGTAAGAATAACGGAGGCGGGGGGGCAGAACCGGTTCGGTGACATCATATAGTCACCGCTACCGGCTCGGCGGAACCGGGTGGAACCGGGAGGAACCCACCGCTGATTATAGTTAATATATATTCCTTCCTTCCTTCCTTCCTTCCTTCCTTCCTTCCTTCCTTCCTTACTTATTTACTTACTTACTTACTTCCCTTCCTTACTTCTTACTTACTTACTAATTATTTATTTTATGATCTTGTGGGGTCACATTACTAGTTATTCAGGAATAAATGAAGCCCGCTGAACATACCTGCTGTAAAGCAATCTACTGGTTTCCAGCATCACATTTGTTTTGAAGAATATCCCAATGATTGGTGGTTGCAACCAAGCACTTTGTTTGGAAATATGTTCATTTGTCTGGAAAGACAGCAAAACATTCAAGTTAGAATAATAGGGAATGACTTGTAGGAGAAGATATCCCCTACTGCAACTCTTTGTAAATAGGCAGGCCCTCATCTCCAGGAACTATTTTGAAAGACTCAGACTAGATACTCTGGGCAAGGGGCCTTGTTTTCCTGAATACTTAACAAACTACTCTTGCTTCTCCCAGCTTGATGTTCTCCAAGGCATTGGCCTACAATTCCCATCAGTCTAACTAGAGTGGGCGCTGGCTGGCTGGCTGGCTGGCTGGCAGGCAGGCAGATTTTTTAATTTATTTGTCACCCATCTCGCCACAAGGCGACTCTAGTATCTCAGTGTATTGGAAAAGCATCAGGATGGAGAAAGGTCTGCAGCTTGGGTTAGTTAACCTTTATTTAAATTCAGTGTCCAAAGGAGTGTATAACAAATAATGTATAAAAGAATCCTGGGAGACTGAGAAAGAAAAAAGAGATTTTACAAAACACAACAGATGAGAAGCAGTATCTGTCTAGGGAGGTATCTTTTAGGGAAGTTGTAAGGAAGAAGATCATAGACCGTCCTTTAATGTACAGTAATCACTAAAGTATGAAAACTGGGGTCTGCTTTTCTACTTTCCAACTTTCTGTAATCTAACTACTTTTTCCTGAGTTTAAACCAAAATCTTGGTTTCCTACCTGTGTGACTGATATTAAAAGATATGCTGTAACTGGCAGACCGCTAAGTTGTACTGTACCAATGGATGTTAATGGTCACAAAATATATGAAGGGGCTGACTCTTCTCCCAGTTCTTTCTTCCTCCACTGGAAAATGCTGAGTACCTTTCACTGTGTGCTCCAGTTTTAACTCTGAGTGGGGTTGCAATAGCCTGAAGGAGTAGATCCTCAACTTGGAATTTTCCCTGGAGTTACAACTGCTGCTGGACTTAGAAGCTGGTGTACCAATTATAGCCATATTTGGAGTGGAAAACGCTGGTGATCTGAATTCATGTCCTTATCATCATCATCATCATCATCATAAGATATTATTGTATGAGCTCTTCACAGGGCTGTCTTTGAAGACCACTCAGAAACTAAAATTGGTATAGGATGCAATAGTCTGCATGATGATGGAGATAGCCACAATAGCAACCTGCTTCCAGTGTTGTTGCTACTGTACTGGCTCCCAATAGGCTTCCAGGTGGAATTCAAAGTACAGATAGTCCTTGACTTACAACCCTTTGTTTAGTGACCGTTCGCAGTTACGATGGCACTTATGACTGTTTTTCACCCTTACAACCATTGCAGCATCCCCGTTGTTATGTGATCAAAATTTGGACATTTGGCAACTGGCAGATATTTATGACGGTTGCAATGTCCCAGAGTCATGCAATCACCTTTTGTGACCTTCTGACAAGCAAAGTCAATGGGGAAGCCAGATTCACTTAACAACGGTGTCACTAATTTAACAGCTGCAGTGATTCACTTAACAACTATGCCAAGAAAAGTCATAAAATGGGGCAAAAATCACTTAACAATGTCTCACGTAGCAACAGAAATTTTGGGCTCAATTATGGTCACAAGGAAAACTTGTACTGGTTTTAACTTTACAAGCTTCACTTTAAAGCTTTTCCTTTGATTCTTCCTAAGAATCATTAGATTTTTAGAATACCCCGCAATCTTGGATGAGAGGAATGGAAGGTCAAAGAGTGTTTTTATAGTAGCCACCAACCTGTGGAACAGCCTTCCATTCCCCCTAAAGTTCGTTTTTAGAAAGGCTATGAAGAAAAAAATGCATCCCTAAAACATTACAAACCCAATTACTTTTTATGAATAATTGGGCTGGTGCCATGGTTCTAACAGCTGCATATTTATCATTGTTTTATTGCTTTTGTTCATTTTATGTGACAATATTTGTAAAGTGCTAAGCGCTGATTGATGCTGATAGTGTATCAATTTAACAAACAGATATCTGGAAATGCAGTTAATTTTTTTGGCAACGCTGGAAAGGAAAAGCATTGGAGTGGACAATTTATTGTAAAGCAGGGAATTTGGGGAGGAAGGGGAGGGGGATCATACAAAATAATTTTTTGGTGTTTGCAATTCTGGCTCATTAATTCCCATAATCATAAAAAGCTTTCCCCTTTCCTATAGTCTGACTTTCCCCACATACCCCTCTCTCTTCTTAATCTATTGATCCAATAGACAAAAAAGGAGGCAAAATGATAATGATATTGCATGATGTGAGTAAAAAGTGCTAGAGAAGGCGCTTAAGTGAACGTTTTGTATCCAGTAAAAAGTTAGAGACCAATTCACCATTAAAATTCATGAGGGAGCAGTTATTCTGTTCATCTAAAGCAGGGGTGTCCAACTCGCAGCTTGCGGGCTGGATGTGTCACACACTGGCAATGCCCACGGCCGATTTAGCGAAGGGAGAAAAGTCACGATATGTCATGTGACGATGCTGTGAGGACGCAAATTTGACACCCCTGATCTAAAGCAGGGATTTCCAGACTTGGCAACTTTAAGACTTGTGGGCTTCAACTCCCAGAATTCCGCAGGGGAGTTCTGTGAATTGAAGTCCACAAGACCAGGTGTGAAATGTAAAATTTGTTACCACCAGTTCTTTGGGTGTGGCTTAGTGGGGGGGGGGGGGTGTTACGTGACTGGGTAGGTGTGGCCAACTTTTTTTAAAAAAAACTTTTCAAAGCATTTTTTCTAATGCTTTGAAAAGCCTCTGTCGATCAGGCAACTCAGCTGGGATCGTCAGAGAGGCTTTTAAAAAGATGCTTTGAAAAGCCTCTCTGCCATCAGGCAACTAAGCTGGAATCGTCAGAGGCTTTTCAAAGCATTTTTTAACCACTTCTTCAGCCAAGAGGTTGCAGAAAAAAATGCTTTGAAAAGCCTCTGAGGATCCCAGCTGAGCCACGTGATCATCAGAGGCTTTTTAAAAAAAACTTTTAAAAGCATTTTTTCGTCGGAAGAGGTTGTAGAAAAAATGCTTTTAAAAGTAAAAAAAAACCCAACCTCTGATGATCGTGCAGCTCAGCTGGGCATAGTGGGGGGAGCGCAGGGATTTTTGCAACTGGTTCTCCGAACCACCTGCCTCCATTGCTACCGGATCAGGCGATCTGGTCCAAACCGGGAGCATTTCACCCTTGCACAAGACTCAAAGTTGCCAGCTTTGGAGTTCCCAGAATATTAACGTTTGCAGAATATAAATGCAACGGCTATGCAACCGAATGACAGACACATAGGTCCCCTGTGGTGCAGTGCTGCAGAAGTCAAATCACAACTTCAGAGTGAATGGAGGGTTGAATTGAGAAAGCGTCCTTCATGAGCTAAAAGAAGAAATTGTGATCAACAGAGAAATGACTTCCACAAAAACAAGGCTTCTCCGGTTCTGTGTTGTGCATCTGTTACTAAATCAAATCACCCATGGCTACCATGTGACTTGAGCTGGCATTTCCATTGTTATCTTTTGGGGATAAGCACGTTGCAAAACATTTCTTATGGGGGCGGAGCGTCTTTATTTAACAAGCCCCATGTTTTATTACTGAAGCGTTTATGTCTCTTTAGCACACAGGTATGTGCCTCTAGTGGCTAATTAAGTTGTGCCACTTCAGTAAAAAAAGAATGATGATAGCTCTAATCTCATATTTGTATTTACACTTGAAGTCTACAAAAAAAATGCAATCTTTTCCCATCGCCTTTTCTTCAGGTCCTTCCTGGCAATACGCAATAAAGCAAAAGACAAAAGAAACACTTTCCAGGCTGAACAGCCTAGGTGTTAAAAGCTACACCACCAGGCCCTTGTAGTAATGTACATGGAATATTTGATTATATGAGTTCCTCTTACTCCTCCGTGACCTCTGTATGGAGGAGGTTTTCATGAATATAAACTGCCTGGAGGTTCAAACCTTGTTTGCTAAGGTGTTTTTGAGATTATCTATAGAACATGACAGATGAGCTCTTGACTCTTACAACACTCTAGTTTGGAACAAAGAGGAACCACGATGCTAAACACAAAGAAAATGCACAGAGGAAGATGTGCTAAAGCACTTCAATTTGCTTGGAAGAGTGGTGAAGGCTGAAAGCTCATGCTATTCACACTCTCGCAAAATGACATATGAGCCTGTGAGACGCAAAGTAGGTTAGGTGGGAACTGTCTTTGCAAAGAATTTGTTTAATAATTTATACCAGCAAATATACACAGACGCGTACAACACCAGCATTCATTTCCAGACTCTAATCTTTGGGTTGCAAAAACCGAAGTGACAGGTTTATATAACTTCCTATTAGGAGGAGCTGTGCTACTTGCAAAGAAGTTTGCCAAACTAGGAAGATAAGTAAAAGACCCACCACCCACCCCATCCCTTATTGCAAGCATGTGATGACTGTAAATCCAAGCAACTGTTTGACTATTGCTGTCTATGTGCTTCTTGTAAGAGAAACCTTTTGGCTATTTCCCACAATTCTGTTCCAATTCTGATGACTGAAACAAGTTTGAAGGCTTGCATGTGTGAATGGGCTGTCACAGAAAAACACTTGAGTTCTTTCTCACTTCCTTTAAGATTCAGTATGAGGTGATTAGCTTACACACTCCGCTTCCAGCCACAAAGTGTAAACTAGTTAAGAGGGAAAAACAGAACTCAGCTGCAAAATTCAGGCTTTATTTTATTTATTTATTGAACATAATGTGACAGGTAACTCCAAGTGGCTTTCAACCAGTGATGAAATCCAAATTGTTTTGCTACCGGTTCTGTGGGCATGGCTTGGTGGGTGTGGTGTGGTGTGGCTCGGTGGGTGTGGCAGAGGAAGGATATTGTAAAATCTCCATTCCCTCCCCACTCTGGGGCCAGCCAGAGGTGGTATTTGCCAATTCTCCGAACTGCTTAAAATTTATGCTACTGGTTCTCCAGAACCTGTCAGAACCTGCTGGATTTCACCCCTGCTTTCAACATTAAGAAAGGACCAATGTTTAGCCCTGAGAACTTACAGAAAATGTTGGAAATACTCTAGTTAAAAACATAGGGGGTGCTAAGAATGATTACAAACCAGGAGTATGCAGCCTTTTCTAGACCAAGGGGAGCATTTGACTTTGGAGTGAAAGCCATGCTCCAGAAAATAGGGATTGTAAGCAGGCATAAACTACATCTGAGTTCATGTCATTTCCGTTTAAGGAAAATGAATTCTAGTTCAGCTATTATGCATCTTAATATCAGTTGTGTATGAATTGTACCATCGTATAGTCATGTATTAAGCATAACAATTTGATAACCATTTTTTCAGTCTTCCCTGGGTTGCACTAAAGTCTTCTGAGGTCCATGTACAAAAATGTGCAGTCTCTCATTATACACCCGAGCATAAGACAATATTAAGCTTGTGGACCAATTTTCTGATTTAGAGAAAGACATTCTGATGCTCTGAAAAGCTAATAAAATCAAGCGTTGTGGATACATTTCCTTTGTCATCCTTAGAATCTCAGTAGCGAATTGGTTATCATGGCAGCATTAGGCCAAACTGGAACTGAAATGATGATGATGATGATGATGATGATGATGATGATGTTGTCTGGATAATGGATGTGGCAGTATCTGGACACAGCAGAATAGCAATAGCAATAGCACTTAGACTTATATACCGCTTCACATTGCTTTCCAGCCCTCTCTAAGCAGTTTACAGAGTCAGCATATTTCTCCCAACAACCTGGGCCCTCGTTTTACTGACCTCAGAAGGATGGAAGGCTGAGTCAACCTTGAGCCACTCATAATTGAACTCCTGGAGTGGGCAGTGTGTTAGGCTGCAATACTACATTCTAACCACTGTGCAATCACAGCTCAGAATAGAAGAGAAAGAACCGGAGAAGATCACAAAATACAATGACCTGCAAATAGAAATAGAATGATTATGGTAAAAGAAAGCAAAGGTAGTACCAAAAGTAATAGGCACCTTGGGTGCAGTCCCAAAACAACTGAGGCATCACTTGAACACTTGACTAATTCACCATTAGTCAATTGCAAAAGGCAGCTTTACTTAAAACATCTTACATCCTGCGACGCAGAGGTGGTATTCAGCTGGTTTGGACTGGTGCGGGCAAAGCGGTACTGCCAACGATCAGTTGGCCCCACCCACCCGCCCCCGCGCTATCCTGTCCTTTATTTCCTGTTTTGTAACTTATCTCAATTGTGCGGCACAGCTGATTTCCCCGCTCCCTCATTGTTCTACTTACCGTTGCTGACTTGGAAGGTAAGCAGCTGAGCTTCTAAATGCTCCATTTTCAGCACTGCGCGCAAGCGCCTGAGGCAGGTGAAGCGTGAGTATGCGGCTGAAGCGCACACTCACCAAACTAGTTGTTAAACTGGCAGTATTCCACCACTGCTGCAACAATACCTGTAACACCATCAAATACCAAATTTAGTCTGAACATCTGACTGACTATACAATAAACTATAGTAATAATAATAACCAAACAACAATATCTGCCTATCCCAAGTTATTGGGAAGGACTTGATAAGAGGATAAAACTCCTGAATCCAGTTTAAACATCAGGATGACTATGAGACAAACCATAACAATAACAAGAAAAACATGATCATTACATCTAAATATTGAGATGTAATTTTAATTTAAATTTGAAATATTTACATTTTAAAAGTTACATTTAAAATATTTTAACGTACAATATTTTTATATATAACCAAAACATTTATGTGGTAGACGAGGCCATGATGATGCTTCTAAACTTCCGAAATGTGGGTTTTTGATTGGCGGGTGAAACTTTCAGAATTTTTAGAACTATTTTGTATTTATTCTCAAATAGCAAACTTCCAAAGCACATTCGTAAGCACAAGCCATAAAATTGCACCTGACGATTGTATGATATGCTATAGCAAACTTGGATTTTAAATCTGTGTTTCCTTAGTCAACATTGGCCAGGGAATTTGCAGCCTGATTTGCTGGCAAAATCTATTCCTACTGATATTTGATTACTTCAACAATTTTTGGTGAGAGGTGGAACAGCAGCCCTGGCGTACTTCATCTGCCTATGCTGGTAGATCCAGATATTCTGAATTTCTTTCAGATCCTTCTAATAATTCAGTGAGAACACTACAGTCAATCATAGTATACGAACCAGGTTTTAAAAAAGCCCTGGAAATACCAACAAATTAGTTTTTAGCATTAAAGCTTCTGAACTAAGTTCAGCGATATTCTTCCCAAATTTAGTGGGTAGGCAAAGCAAAGGTTCAACGAAAACAACTTTACAACATAATGATGTGATGTGATCACTTTTATCCTGTTTAATCATACCTCCATAAAATTCTACTACCACTTTTACACATACTTGCCTTCCTGCCAGAGGTCAGAACTGCTGCATTCCCTGGGGAAACATGTTTTGTTTTGTTTTTTAAGCCTACTGCACTTCACAGACACAAGCTGAACTGACTCTCCTCAGTTAATTTAGCCTGCCTTGATTGCAAAAGAATCTGCATTTAATTAGGTCAATTGTATCTACCCTCCTGCTATCAGCCCCTGTGTTTCAGTTGAAGTTTATTAATTCTACCACTTGGGAACAAAGTTGGCTAAAGTGACAGTAGGCTGTACTTGTAAACATTCTGTGTTGGTGTCAGGAAATTCACAGTAGGAATATTATTACTTTCCTGTAGCATTAAGATGTCACGTGCAGCAGATGTATTTTCCTTATCTATGTTGCACAGTATAAGACAGCTGGATCATGAGCTGGAATGAGTCAACCACTTTCTTTTGTGGGCCTGCAAAACCCCAAGCTACCACTAGATGGAGACTAAGAAAGAAAGATTTCTTATTTTTCTGCAGCCCTCTAGTGGCACTTGTTTGCAGCCCACATAGGGTAGCCCAACCTCCAGCCAAAGATTCTGAGGGACAGCAGTGACAGCCTTCGAATTGGTGACAGCACTAGGAAAGCTGACAGTACTGGTTTCACTCTTGGGGCCCATAACTGAGGGGCCCAAGCACTGTTGCCATGGGTCTATGCCTTTCACTGTTCCCATCCTCACCTTAATTTCCTTTCAAGCATCAGATTTACAGTATAGGTGGGAAGAATACAGAAGACATGCATTTATTTATCTATTTATTTGATTGACTGATTTCTATAGTTATCCATCACAGCAAGTAATTCTGGGCAGCATACATCACAAAAACATAAAACAAAAATACAAATAAATGTATATGTTTTCTGAATAAAATTATTGCCATGGATGTTATCATAGCAAGAAATAGAACCCTTAATTACTTGGGGCTCAAGGCCGGGGCACATAACTGTAGGAGACCACCAGGCTGAGTCTGAGGGTGGGGTCAAATGCATCATCAATTTGGGGTCTCTATGGCCCTGTATGAAACCTAAGTTCAGCCCCACTTGAAGTCTGTTGACTCTTAACTGGTGCCAATTTGCCTTGAAATTAGTAGTTCAGATTCTCACATATAGGTAACATGAATTAAACTTGCAGTTCTTTGGAACTCTATCCTGACTCCTGACTTCTTGCACCTGACATTAACCAGGTCTTCAAGGCCTTATAAGAGGCCAACAGGTTCAGGATCATCCTATTTTCTGAAGAGACAATATTCCAGAGGGCAGGGGCTATGACAGAGAAGGCACTTCTCCTAGTCTCTACCAGCCAACATTCTTTAGCTGATGAGACCTGTAACATGTCCAACCTGCTGGACAAATTGGACAGGTAAAAATTACTGGGAAAGAATGTTGGTGCGGGGAGGCACTTTTAGAGGTTATTATTTTTATCCAGGGTTTTAGTTTGACTGGGTATGGTTTGCTTTCATCTAATGGACTACTGCTAATCCTTCTCTAGATTTCCAATATCTTAAAAGTTTAGATTTGGCCACAAAACAACTCTGACTATTCCTTTTTCTTCCTTTTACTTATTATTTACAATTTATTTATTAGATTTCTACCCCATCTTTCATACACAAGCTCAAGATGGTGTTCCTAGCTCTGCTTACTCCCATTTTTCCACACAACAACTGCTGTGAGGTAAAATAGACTCAGAATCAATGACCCAAAGTCACCCACTGAGCCTGAACCAGGATTTCTTGGTTTCTGTAAAGGAATCAAACACCATTTATTGCTCATAAAGGTTTCATCAAAAATAATCAAGGTAAAGAACTGTCTAACCCACAAGAAGTCAAGAATAGATGGCAAGGATAAATTGAGGAGCTGTAGCCAGCAGCAAAGAGTCCTAGCTTCCCCTAGATGATTAAAAAAAATAAAAATAAAACAGGAATAGAACCAGCCATTTTTCAGGAAGACATTTTGTGGGCAATAAGCAAATTGCTAACAAGCCCCCAGATGTTGATACCAGCCACATGAAACGGCTAAGGCCTATACCACTCACATTCATCACAGTGGTGTGCCTCAAAATTTGGGCATTGAACACATGGCCACAAAATTAGGAAGGATCAGTGTTCATTCCATGGCCAAAATGGTAGCAGTGCTGCTAGCAAGATTCTTCTTAAGATCACATAGTGTCTGGCACCTACCATTGAAAGCGAATTACCAGATGTTCAAGCTGGCTTCAGAATAGGTTGTGACCAGATTGTAAATCTATGCTGGATGGAAAAGTTTCATGAATATCAAAAGAATATTTGCCTCTTCTTTATTGACTACAAGAAAAACTTTATTCAGTCAATCATGACAAATTGTGGAGAGCCCCAGAAAACCTTGGAGTGCCAACTCATCTGGTCAGGGTTGTGCAGTCGCTGTACACAAATCAGAAAGCCACTGTTTGGGGACATTAATTGGTCCAACGTAGGGAAAGGAGCGTAGCAAGATTTCATTCTTTCACCTTTCTTATTCAACCTGCATGCCGAAATGATCATGAGGAAGTTGGAACTTGATGGATCAAAAATCAGAGTAAAGATTGGAGGAAGGCTCATCAAAAGTCTTCAATATTCTAACAACCCAACTCTTCACCCAGAAACCAAAATAGGCCTGGAACATCTGATCAAAAGAATTTTTTTAAAAAAGTGAAAAAAATGGCCTTTTCCTGAACATCAAAAGCTCATGACTACCGTGAAGAATGGAAATTTCATAATAACAATTGACAGTGAAAAGACTGAATGTGTGCAAGAATTCATCTTCCTAGGATCACAGATTGATCAAAGTAGTGAATGTAGACTAGAAGTGTAGAATAACACTGGTCACACAGCAATGACGAGTATGAATTAAATATGAAAAAGCAAGACTGGCAACTAAATACAGATTGGTCCGTGTTATTCTGCTTCTCATAACTAGAGTTACAACTAGAGTTGTAAAAGTTGGATCATGAAAAAAACATAGACAGGAGGAAAATTAACTTGTTTGAGCTGTGGTGTTAGAGAAGATCCTGTGCATTCCTTGGACAGCAAGTACTGAAGCATACAAAACCAGACATATCACTGGAAATCATAATCAAATTTTTTTGCTTTACTTACTTCAGTCACATCATTACAATAAAACTCGCTGGAGAAGGCAGTTATGCCTGGAATGGTCAATGGTAAAAGGCTATGAGGCCACCAGAAAACATGGTGGCTGGACACCATCAATGCCAACATCCAGCCAGAAGCATAAAACAACTGAAAGACTATACAAGATTAGAAAATGTGGAGAGAGCCGGTCCATAGAATCACCAACTATCAGACATGATTGAATGGACAGCATCAAATTTTGGGAAGTCGTAAACTATGGAAATGTTGCCTAAAAAAAAGATGGCTGAAAGAGCTACTAGGGTCAAGCACCATGGAAATCAGAAAATCCAGGTAGTTCAAATGAGTATAAAAATTTATCGCAAGCTTAAGCTATCTACAAATATCTGAACTACTAACAGTCAAAGCAAATTGGCGGTAGATAAGAGTGAAAGGAATTCACGTTGGGCTGGACTTGGATCTCTTGTGGGCACAAAGGGATTCATGACTGATGATGCGTTTGACCCCTCCCTCAGGCTCAGCTTGGTCATCTACCAACTTGTGTTGCTTAACTGCAAAGGTTAACCCACTTTTTTTTAACCTCATACCAGAAAAGTGGTGTAATTTGAAGATAAACCCAATTTGACTACATGACTGATTTACTTCACACTGGAAACTGTTTGCTTTTATTCTACGAGACATAAAGAATTACTTATGTTGCTTCTTTTTTGTCCCAAGTGGATGTTCAACACATTCGGTAGCTTCTTACATTTCCACAAAAAGTAACAGTTCAGTAAAAACAGGAACACTGAATTCCCAACGGTAGTTGAAATATCTAAGGTGTAATGTAAATACAACAGGTGTTGGGAAGCTCGCTTTACAATAGAATAGTTTGCACAACTCGGTTTCTCTGGTGGGAAATCTACAAAAGTTTAATTGCTCAAAATCGAAGCATTTTGGGTATATTCGGAATAAGAAAAGAAAACACACACCTAATTTGTCCAACAATGCACCAACCTGTCCCACCTTCTAAAAGTTTGAAGCTTTTCTCTGTTGGCAAAAAAGGTGTTCTGCAAATCCCTCAGGACCAATACTAGAAAAGAACTACTGTAGCAGTCTCTGTCTAGGGACTTCTTCATTTGAAGTATAACATTAAAAAATGGCTGTGGCAACAAACATTGTCTGGGAAGAAAGAAACAACTGAATTGCACTCAGAGAAAGCACTTTTATTTCAGTTCACAGTTTTAAAGACAGAAGTGTTTTCTCTTAGAGGAATTTAAAGACAGGAAGGAAGGAAGGAAGGAAGGAAGGAAGGAAGGAAGGAAGGAAGGAAGGAAGGAAGGAAGGAAGGAAGGAAGGAAGGACGGGAGGGAGGGAGGGAGAGAGGAAGGAATCTACCCTTCTAAATATGAACTTTTTATGTCTGAGAGGCAGGAAAAATAGTTCCTCTTGAGCTAAAAGATGTCATCTAAGGATCCATAATATAATTGTTGAAGTGTATAACAAAGTCCAATTTCAAACCGATCAGATATATATTATTTTAGGGAGAGTAACTTTAAAAAATGTTGAAAAATGACATCTTGCATTTTAACTATATCCATCCTTCACGTTTTGGTGAACACCATCAATGTACTTTTTCATGCTAACCAATGAAGAAAATCTGTCTTGGTTTGTGAGGTTCTGAGTGGCAGTTAGAAAGTTATTAAGGTTTTTCTGCCTCATTAAAGCCAATCACGCTGGTGAACTGCTGGTGAAGTACAAGCTCTGTTGCAATGTTTTCAAGGGGAGCCACCTAGTGGACTTGTGCGCAATTGCTTTTTCTTTAGTTAGGGGATGTGACCTCTCAAAGGCCAAAGTACTTAAGAATATTGGGAGGAACAGTTGCCCTTTTCCATATTAATAATTCACAAGTAGCAGGAAGGGATCTGATACAGATGGCAATTGGGGAGGAGAAATTTAAAACTTGGTTCTTGGTGGCTCTGCTCTTTCTATTCAACCCCACTGTGAGACTCTTAAACCTGGGAGTTGGATTTACTTTGGTACCGTGGGAGATTTGAAAACTCTCCCCCAGATTGTGTGCATGTCAAGCTTTTTGGCAGCTGCCTAAACTGGAAAGGGATCATTTTCCAAACATGATTATCACAGAATTCACTCAAGCAGGATTTATTGAGAGGAATCTGACTAGAAGGCAGATCTCTTCACTGATAACAGGGAAGCTGCTGTTGTTATCAACCTTATACAAAGATCTCTGGAATGTTGATCAATCTTGGAATCCTTGTCTTTACTCTAGAAGGCTACCAGATCTGGGCTGCAGGGATCCAGAGAGATTCGGGACTGCATCTGCCCTGTTTCTATCATTCCCAGGTTTTCTTTGGACCAACTCAGTCCATCCCTCTTTGAGAATTGAGTTGGCATATTTCTGGCTTTGCACCCATTTATTTGGGTGAACAAAGTGAAACTTTGTTTTGTAATGTTGGGGCTCACAGGCAGCCTGCTTTTCAATTGGCTTTTATTTTTTTCCATCACCATCCTTCCCAGGCTCTGCCGCATCTTAACTATGCCAAGGATGGAATAATAATGAGAGACGGGTTGATTTTTCACTCTATCTCAAGCTGGTCCCAGTGTAATACTCAAAGCTCTTTAGTACATTTGGCTGGCAATCCTATCAGTGAAGCTGATTTTAAGCTTCCTGCCCAGTTGAATTTCCATGCTTAAATATGTATTGGAGATCAACAAATCCAATTTTAATGCTTCTAGTCAGTTTCACAATCCCTTTTAAAAGCTGCTGGCTTGATTTTCCCTGCTTATAGTAGCAACATGTGCTGAATTTTTGCCTCATCTTGGCTCAAGTGAATCATTACTCTCTGTCTCCCCCCCCTCCCTTTCTGCCAATACATAGTCTCTCCAGGCCAACCATGGTTTGCGTGACCGTGAAAAGCATCTGGTTGCAAAAATGCCACAAAGGGCTGCGCAGCAAGCAACTAGCAGAGACTTTTTAAGAGAAACAGACAGATTGGTACCTTCCTGCCAGGGAAGATTCAGCTTGTAACAATTGTTCATTTTCCCCCTGAATAGCTAGACAAATGCCTACAAGATGTACTGTTGGAAGGAGGGGGGAAAGAGAGAGAAAATAGTGTTTTCTTTTCTTTTTTTTTCTTTTCTTTCATGTGGAATGGATTTTTGTTATGGCAGGAGGTAGGTTTATTCAGCAACAGGGCACTCTTTACATCCTAGTTTCTTTGAGTCTTTGGTCAATATTCTGACAACGGAGAGCCATAGGAAATAACTAGGCAACTCATTTGGGTCATCCTTTCAGAGATATTTCCTTACCTAAACAGAGAAACAGAATGTCCACAGGCAGACTGCTCTTCTTTTGCTTTTAAAATTAAAGACGAAAGCGTCATTTTGTTAAAGAAGAAAGATGCACAGCAAGACAGATTTACAGTTCATTTAGCGACTGTACAAAGTTACAACGGCACTGAACAAAAGTGACTCGTGAGCGTTTTTCACACTCATGACCATTGAAGCATCCAACCTATCTCACAAGGTTGTTGTGAAGGAGGATCCATAGGAATACAGAGCACTATGTATGTGCCTTGAGTTCCTGAACAAAGATGGGATATAGATGCATATGCATGGGTACCAGAGACAGAGCACATAAAGCAACGAAAATATCCAGACCTTTCTTCATGCACCTTAAAAGTTGTTTCTTTTAGAGACACATGATGAGTCAATTTCTTGCTGTTGGATGGAAGAAGGAGCAAGGGATTGTGAGACTGGCTGGGAAACAGTCATGGAAGGTTGAAAATGATTGTGTAACCACAGCAGCAGCCCAGCACAGCCAGTTACATTGATGCAGCCACAACTGTCCTGAATTTCATTCCCTTGGGAGTCATGGGTCCCATCTTTTGGATGCATTCTTAAGTTAGTTCACTGAGGTACCTTGGTTCAAAAATTGTTGCCCTATGGACACTATTTTGCCCAGGTAAAGGCCATGACAAGAGAATTTAGTAGTATAGATTGTAACTACTACATCCAGAAGATGATTTTTAAGGTTGAGGGATTCATTCTATCTGGTGGATAGCAAAAGAAATGCTATTTTTCTTCTATATATTTACCTAGCATAATCATGAAATGTAATCAGAATTTTCCAGTCTGATTTTATATAGGAATTGGAGAGCTTTTCTGCCTTGCAGCTTTTATCTGCTAGTCTCCATATTTCCATATGTGAACTGGTGGGGAATGAAGCTGACTTTAAAAGAACCCTTTTGGACAAATGAAGGGGATTGATGGTGGAACCTTTTTGAATTTCAACTCTACTTTTACCATACGATGGCCCAATTTTCTTGTTGGATAGTGTTTGCCCCAATAGATAAATTCCCTGCTTCTTGCCCCCTGCCTAAATACCAGGAAAACAAGACCCATTTCCAAAAACATTGAATTTATTTGTCTTTGTCCATTGTTTTGTAGACCTTCAGATTTGTATATCTGGGGTCACTGTTTTGCTACATAACCCACTGTGTTTTACTTTCAACTAATGGACAGCAAACTGCAGCAAACTTGGATGCAAAGCAGAATTCAAGCTTCCTTTGGTGATGGCAAATTGTCCAGGTCCTGAGGCAGCAAATCATCCCCAAATTATGATCCTATCACGTCAGGGCTTGACAGTGTGAGACTCTTAATATAAAATGGAGCATTTGGTTTCTATCAGAAACAGCCAAGCCACACAGTGCAGAAAGTTCCACTTTTGATTCATCTGTCCATAGATCATTCTCCCAGACAACTAGAGGTATTCTGATATATTTTTTCCCTCAAACGTGAGATGAGATCAGTGTTCTTGCTGTGAAAATTAGTTCTCACACAAAAGAAAACAACCTGATATCAGATTGGTCCATTACCAAAAATAGCAGACAGAAGTAAACTGAGCTTCCTGCTCCAAAGAGGCAGAATCCAGGAATAATATTGACCTACCAAGTGGAATTTTCACATCCTGTCACTCGCAAAATCTGTCTTCAGCTGTAAGTTAGTTACATCCAAAAGTGTTTTAAAAATGAGTTCTTGCAAACTTTGTGTCCATATAGACTGCATATGGCTATGAGTTTTAGTGAATTCCCTCAACTCCTAGCAGTTCAACCTATGAGTCAACCACAAAAACCTCAGTTCTTGCTGTCTACTCACAAGGAACAGCTTTCTGGGTGGCAAGTGGGCAATCCCATGATCTCTTCTTTGTCTCGAAAGACAGTGCCAGCCAGAACCATCTGGCTACCACACAATGCTATTTCTGCTCATTCAAGAAAAACTAGTTCTCCATGACTTCTCCCGGAAGCTCCCAACCAAGACTTTTTCTTCAAATTACAAATTGCCAGGCTCAAATTATATTTTGGACTGATTATGTGAAAACTGCCTTCTTTGAGAAGCCCATAAAGCTTCTACTCGAAGAGTAGAGGAAAAGAGCCTGATCAGCAGCAAGATTACAAAGACCTGGCTGAGAACAAATCAACCTGGACAAGGTATATCCATTACTTCTAGTGCAAGTACAGTGTTACACTGTGGCTCACTATTGCAGACAAGATGTTGAGATATTGAGGGAGGCCTGTAATCATTTTAGGGAACAATTGATGAAAATGACACAGTGTGAGTTTTCCATAGGATCAAAGAGGAATATTTTTCATAAGACTGAGATTCAGTATATTTATCCCTTCCAATATATTACAGTGGCATCAGTCTGCCTGGTTCAGTACTAGTTCGTATATTTGCATAGAAATACAAATGTATTCATATCTTCAGAGAATTACCACTGGTCCAAGAAAAAGGTATTTCATACAATGGCTGATGTATATAACAAGAACTTAAATATTTAGCATGAATTGCAGGGGGATGAAAGCAAGTTGATAATTCTTTTCTTTTTTCTTTCTTTTTTTTGGCTTTGCTGTCATCAATGGCACTTCTAAGGCCATTCTATTTAACAGCTTTTTTCATGGTTGCTCCTTTTGCTACCATAGAAAGGACTTCAACTGTGTGCTCATTATGCTTATAGTGTGGTCCAAACATTGTATAATTAGCAAGCAGTACCTCAAAAGTCAAAGTAGAAACCCAAATTGGATATTCATTTGAGCATGTCTGCAGTCAAGAAGCAGCTCCTGACCCTCTTTCGGTGGGCAAAATGAATGCTACATGTTGTAATACAAGCCAAAATATTATTACAAAAAATATTATATTCAAATTTTATCCATTTGTGGAGGTGGGAATGAAAAAGGACTACCCATGTGGTCACCCTCAAATAATCTATCAAAAATATTGGGTCTGCACCAGAAGTTTGGATTTCCTAAAATGACATAATATTATCAGCTGGGTCTATGACAATTTGCCACGGCCAACTCACTGCAGCCAACTTGCCATGGTCAACTCACTGCAGAACAATTCTCCATGGCCATCTCGCCACAGGTCAACTCGCTGCGGGACAAGAGTTATACTAATATTTATTTTATTTATTTATTTTATTTAGCTTATGTGCCACCCTATCTCCAATGGACTCAGGGCAGCTCACAACAATAAAATCCACAAAACCATTGTACAAATTCCTAATTAAACCGAGTAAGAGTTAAAAAACCCATATAAAAACCCCGTCAGTCCAGGCCGGGGAACTTGAATAACCAAGTTTTTAATTTGCTGCGGAAGTTATGAAGGTCAGGGGCCAACCAGAGCTCCAAGGGGAGCCGATTCCAGAGGGTGGGCACATCCACAGAGAAGGCTCTACTCCTGGGGGTCGCCAGCCAACACTGTCTGGCTCACGGCACCCTGAGCAGGCCCTCTCTATGGGCGCGAACCGGGTGATGGGATGTTGTTGCTGGCTGCAGGTGGTCTGCCAAATATCCTAGGCCTAAGCCATGTAGGGCTTTATAGGTCATCACCAGCACCTTGAATCTCATCCAGACGGCAACTGGCAACCAATGCAAGTTGTGCAGGAGAGGTGTTACATGGGAGTATATACTATATTACATAAAATACTAATATAGGATAGAATCATTAAAGAAAGGATGCAAAAGGAGGGACAGAATGAAATGGCAAAAATTAAAATAATTTTTATTCATTGTAAATAAATAAATAGAATTGTTAAATTGTCCTGCAGTGAGTTGTCCCATGGCGAGCTGGCTGTGTTGAGTTGTCCTGTGGCAAGTGGGCCATGGTGAGTTGACCCATTCCCTTGTAAGATGCCCAGAGTTGCTTCACAAAGAAATGGGTGGCATATAAGATAGAGACAGGCAGGCAGGCAAGCAGGCAAGCAGGCAGGCAGGCAGGCAGGCAGGCAGGCAGGCAGATGGACAGACAGACATAGACTTGTTGTACCGTGATGACAATGTAGTTTTGCCCTTGCAAAGGCATATAGCTCTGTAACCCCCAGATCTGATACTCAGCAGTGTCTGTATAAACATAACATGTACTAAACAATCTATGACCTTAGGTCATCCTTCTTTCCACATATAATATAGGCTGGCGCCATTTCAACCTCTGCTTCCTCAGGATACTCAGCTAAGGCCTAGTGAAGCCTCCTCCTCCATTTTCTCCTCCATCTCCTCCTCCTTGGCTGACCCTTGTAACTGCCTCACTGTGCTGGGGAGAGGGGAAACAAAGGGAACTGCAGACCACAAGGAAAGTTGCACTCCCATTACCCATCTAGTATGTCAGTCACTGCTGCTCCCCCCCCCCCCAAGTCAGCCTGACCTCACCAGCAGGCATCTGAGTCACTCTTTTGTGCATCCCTCCCCAGCCATCACCCTTAAGAGATTCCAGGTTTTGGCCTTGGTTCCAAAGCATCCAATCACCGTTCGCCCCTTCTTTTGTTCTTTCAATTTATATTATTTTTCTCTGTAAAAAAAAAAGCCTTCAATAAAAATTAATATTAAAGACTGCTCACTTCCTCGGTGGCATTAATTCTAGATAGAAACCATATCCTTCAGAGGGATGTCCAGCATTACATAGCAAGAAAAATAAATCAATTACTTACTCACTAGGGGTTCTCTAAAGGAGGGGTGGGGTTATTCCCTATTTCACAGGCTGTCTGGTGGTAAGTATTACATAATATGGCCTCTGTTTTCCTCTGTTGCTCATCAGCGTTTTCAGAATTGCAACACCATGTGTGACAGCCAAGCAAGATCAGCCCAAAGAAATAATTCTCTCCATCAAAACTCTGACGAGAGATTTTGTGGCATTTTGTCAGGAGCATGCCTGCTTTTTTTTACAATGGCTTTACCTTAGTAGACTCTTAGATATGTGACCTTATATTGCTTGGGGTACCGGAAGGATTGTCAACAAGATAAAAAGATTTGAAGAATCCTTAAGCTCCTCTTTGACATCTGAATTATCCATATCCAAAATTACAGGTAGTCCTTACTTACGATCACATCTGAGCCCCAGGTTTCTGCTGCTAAGCAAGGTAGTTAAGTGAGTTTTGCCCCAAGTTACGGCCTTTTTGCCACAGATGTTAAGTGAATCACTGCAGTCGTTAAGTTAGTAACAAAGTTGTTAAGTGAATCTGGTTTCCTCATTGACTTTGCTTGTCAGAAGGTCACAAAAGGGGATCACATGACCCCGGGACACTGCAACCGTCATAAATACATGCCAGTTGCCAACCATTCAAAATTTGATCACATGACCATGGGGATGAGTATGAAAGTATGAAAAATGATCATGTCAGTGTTTTCACTGTTGTTATAACTTTGAACAGCCACTAAATGAAAGGTTATAAATCAAGGACTACCTGTATAAGGTTTTATTTTTTTCAAAAGTTAAAATCAAACTCAAAAACATCAAAACAATTAACCAGTATCTCTATAGCAGTAGTGAAATGTAAAATTTGTTACTACCTGTTCTGTGGGGGTGGCTTGGTGGTGGTGGGGGTAATATGACTGAGTGGGTGTGGCCAACTTTTTTTTTTTTACTTTTAAAACCATTTTTTCTACAACCTCTTCGGCTGAAGAGGTTGTAAAAAAATGCTTTTAAAGCCTCTGAGGATCCCAGCTGACTTGCCTGATCGGCAGAGGCTTTTTTTCCTTTTAAAAACATTTCTTATACAATCTCTTCTGCTGAATAGGTTGTAGAAAAAAATGCTTTTAAAAGCCTCTGATGATCCCAGCTGAGCCGCGCGATCATCAGAGGCTTTTTTTTTTACTTTTAAAAGCATTTTTTCAGCCAAAGATGCAGAAAAAATGCTTTTAAAAATTTTTAAAAAGCCTCTGTTGCATGGCTCAGCTGAGCAATGCGACGTGGGCAGGGATTTTTGCTACCGGTTCTCTGAACCATCCGCCTCCATCGCTACCGGATCGGGCGATCCGGTCCAAACCGGGAGCATTTCACCCCTGCCCTATAGTAAGTGACAGATGTTGACTCTTGCAGAGTGTGCTCTATGTGTGAACTAGAAGATTTACTCTGAGTTTACTCAGATCAGTGGTGGGATTCAGCCAGTTTGCACCACTTCGGGAGAACCGGTTGTTAACTTTCTGAGCAGTTTGGCAAACTGGTTGTTGGAAGAAATCATTAGGGCAGAGAACCGGTTGTTAAATTACTTGAATCCCACCACTGACTCAGATACCTAATAAACCTCCTCTTGCAAGCCAAGTGACCACTTATGGCTGTTCAGGTTGCATAAGGGTACCACATCTGGCAGGAGGGGAGGTGGCCCAGCAGGATTTCCCTTTCTGAATAAAGGAAGAAAAACTGAGCAATCCACAGATGGAAGGCAGGACATTTGGACAGCTCAGCAAATAGGCAACGGAGAAATTGCCCCCAAGAGTGCTTGCTTGACAAGTGGTGCTGCAGACCAATAGTGCACATATAACCTCTCCCCATTTTCTTCATTCTTGAGGCATCATTTTTCTAATGCACATCAAGGCACCATATGGACTAGTGGTGCTCCTATACAGAACATGCCCAAAATACTTGCTGTAGATATCTCTGGACACATAATAACAATAGCAATAGCACTTAGACTTATCTACCGCTCTATAGTGCTTTATAACCCTCTCTAAGCAGTTTAAAGGGTCAGCATATTGCCCCCAACAATCTGGGTCCTCATTTTACCGACCTCGGAAGGATGGAAGGCTAAATCAACCTTGAGCCACTCAGAATCAAACTGCTGGCAGTGGGCAGAACTAGCATGCAATATTGCATTCCAACCACTGCGCCATCAAGGCTCTTGATCATCTCCTCTTGAAGTATATTCTTTGCACATGTGAAGTCACTGTGAAGGTGTGTATCTACAAACTGTACTTAAATCTTTTGCACATGGGAATTTAATTATATTTTTATTTTTTGCTCTGTTTTTATTTTCCTTCAAAAAGGCTCAAAATAGGGTTTGCTCTCTATGTGATGCCTCTAGGAAGTCTATACAAGGTCATCATCTTCTGCTGTGGTTGCTTTTTAACAGCTGATGCTCATAGAGTGTCGTAAATGCTTCTGACATTCATCATTGGCAAGATTTATTTCTGCAATCTTATGTCCTTCACGTGCACACTTTTCTGTATTCTTTGACTAATACATAGCACTATTCATTCTCTCTTTTTCCCTCTTATAATTGCTGTGCAAATCATATTAGGAGATCTGTTGAATTAAGTCGAAGACCTATTTAGCTGAACATTTCCTTCCCTGTACTGGCCGAGCATAGGGCCTAATTAGCTAAAGAACTATGGGTCTTCTTATAGTTTCTGCCTGGCTGTTATAATCAAGTAGATAGTTGGGCAAGTTCTAGATCCCTCACCATTGTCATCCAGCAGGACTTAGGAGGCAAGCCTTATCTGTCAAAGCACCTGTTGTTTCGAATACCACTTCCCCTTCTCTAGTCCCAATCTTGATTGGGTTTAAAAGGCCCTTGAAAACTTGGGTCTCCCACCAGGTCTTCAGCTGAACAAGAAGCTGGTTCTCTCTCTCCCTCCCTCTCTCTCTCTCTCTCTCTCTCCCTCCCTCCCTCCCTCCCTCCCTCCCTTTAGAATGGGTGTTTTTTCTGGTTTTTTGGAGTCTTCCATTTCTATTTTATCTGTAGTTTATGAATGTTTTTATTGTACCCTCCCCTATCTATCTATCTATCTATCTATCTATCTATCTATCTATCTATCTAAATGGCTGTGTGTGTGTGTGGTGTGTGTGTGTGTGTGTGTGTTCCAGCATAATTCTGGAACACCTTCAACAATTTCAACCAAACTTAGTACACAGATGACTTACTCTCTGGAAAAAAATACTGTGGGGGGGGTAAGACACCCCTAACACCCCTCGGTGTGTGTGTTCTGTTAAGATACAGCCTGTTGTGCCTGAAAATGATTTCTACTGGTCTGCCTTAAAATGACTTCTACTGTACAGCACAGTGGAGTTGCCATGGTAATGGCTTCACAGTACTCCACAAGGGGGCTCCCTCTGGTAAGGGGGAAAATCCAACATTAGAAATTACATTTGGTCTGGCCATTTTCAACAAGGCTTTGATTATTCTTGAGGATAAGTGTATGGCCATGATCAATAAAATATTACTGCAACTCAGCCTGCCTGCACCACTACGAAACCAACATGACGTACTTCGCGCAGATTACATATGAGAAAAGAACTACAACTTCAAACAGCTTAGTGCATATATCATGGACAATAAGCCACTGCTAAATCAAGATCAGAAAAAAGCATACCAAATGATCATGGATCAGCTAGCAAACCAGCAAGGTGGTTTCATTTTACTTAACACTTCTGGGGGCACAGGGAAAACATTTTTAACTAATTTAATTCTCACCGAAATCAGGGCTCAGGGTGAAGCCCTGTCTAATACAGAATTGGGATAAATAAATACCTGGGCAACACCGGGTTATCAGCTAGTATCGCTATAAAGTTGAGTGTATAACGGGTTATTTTATTACATACATAACAAAATAAATAATAAAGCAATTAATATAAGATTAATATAATATAAGGCAGCCTGAAACAATGGCCGTTCCCACTGTAATTGCCCACTTCACAAACTCTTTTAAGAGAAATCCTCCCTCCGATTCGCAAGATTGCATGACCCTCACAACACTTACACCCTTATGGACACTGGAGTCCCTCTTGTCTAAAGGTTTATTTATGCCCAGCTGGGTCAAATGTTCTATCCCTTTGCTCTTCTTTCTGTTGTGTATTTCCCAACATAAATGCTTGATTTAACATGTTACAGTTTATTTTTCTGCTAAGGCTAAAATGTCAATATACTATTTTAGTCAATGACCAGGTAATGCCTGTACATACACAAAATGGAAAAAAATAACAAGGCTGTGCAGTGACCCAGAGACAGGAGATTCTGCATGCCCCAGAACAAGCCTGTCTCACAGATTGGCACCCCCATAAATCAAACACAACTTTTCTTGGGACCACATGGTTGCTTCTGCATGAACCTAGTCAAAGAGGCACTTTTTTAAGGAGCTGCTGACAGGTGCAACATGAGTGACCTGTGGGCTCTGAATCACCTTTTCCCTTTGAATCAATGCATTGCCCTATAAATAAACATTAAATATCCCCAAACCTAAATATCACAAAGCAAATGTATCTCATCTTGACAAGTAAAAGGAAGCTGTCTCCTGACAATCAAGGATGTTGTTGCAGTATGTTGTCATTCTCTAACCCAATGTTTCTCAACCACGACAATTGTAAGATGAGTGGACATCAACTTCCAGAATTCCCCAGCAAACATGAGTGTTAAAAACCAAACACTTTAAAGTTGCTGAGGTTTAGGAACACTGCTCCAACCATACAGATCCCTACACAAAATTTGGTGTACTGCTAAACCTTTCTGCCACAGATATGTACCGTATTTTTTGGACTATAAAATGCACCGGTGTATAAGATGCCCCAAGATTTTGAAGAGGAAAACAAGAAAAAAAAACATTTTTTCGGCCTGTTTTTCACAAAAATGGGATGCACAGAGGTTTTGGGAGGCCTGCAGAGTCCTCCTGGGGGCTGGAGAGGGCAAAAATGCAATGCATGGGGGGTTTGGGAGGCCAAAAACAGGCCCGTTTTTCAAAAAAATGGGATGTGCAGAGGGTTTGGGAGGCCTGCAAAGTGCTCCTGGGGGCCGCAGAGGGCAAAAACGTGATGTGTGTGTGTGTGTGTATGTGTGTGTGGGGGGGGGGTTGGGAGGCCAAAAATGGGTCCAAACCCTCTGTGCATCCCATTTTTGTGAAAAAAGGGCCCATTTTTAGCAAAAACTGGATGCACAGAGTGGGGTTTCGAGAGGCCAAAGATGGCTGTATTCGGTGTATAAGATGCATCAACATTTCCACCAGGGGTGAAATGCTCCTGGTTCGGACTGGATTGCCCAATCCGGTAGCAATGGCGGTGGGTGGTTCAGAAAACCGGTAGAAAAAAAATCCCTGCGCTCCCCACCCCCACCATGCCCAGCTGAGCCATACGATCATCAGAGGCTCTTTTTTTTTTTTTACTTTTAAAAGCATTTTTTCTACAGCCTCTTCCGACGAAAAAAATGCTTTTAAAAGTTAAAAAAAACCTCTGATGATCGCGCAGCTCAGCTGAGCTCGTCAGAGGCTTTTCAAAGCATTTTTTTCTGCATTTTTTTCTCTCTTGGCCGAAGAGATGGTTTAAAAAATGCTTTGAAAAGTCTCTGACGATCCCAGCTGAGTTGCCTGATCGGCAGAGGCTTTTCAAAGCATTAGAAAAAATGCTTTGAAAAGTTAAAAAAAAAAGTTGGCCATGCTCACCCAGTCACATTACCACCACCCTCCACCAAGCCACACCCACAGTACCGGTAGTAACAAATTTTACATTTCACCCCTGATTTCCACCCCCTTTAAGGGGGGAGAGTGTGTCTTATACTCCGAAAAGTATGGGTATATGGCTTATACCTTTCTGAACACCTCCAAACACAAGCCATAAATTTATAACTCAAGGAAGATGAGAGGCACTTCACTGAGAGATGCTAATCCATCTGTCAGAAGAAATACATCTTGTTTTCCTATGCAGAAACTACATAATGGGAGTCAGGATTGAATTTTTCTATGTTCTATAGGAAGCGGATGTGTGTAAAGCCCCCATATATCCAGTCTATTGTTTTAATTAAAAAAAAAAAAGCTTTTCAATTTCCAATTAGCGTGACCTTTCAATTGTGTTTTTGCCCAGCTCAGCCTTGTGTTGCCAACCTCTGTGATTGTTTTGTTTTGAAGTAAGACGTTTTTCTCAGTTCTTTGGTACCAAACACTTTCCTTGCCTTTGGTTCGCTAAGCAAACAGAAACAAATAAAAATGCATCATAATTAAAACAAGATGATAGTATGTATTACCTTTGCAGCTCAATTGGCTCTAATGCTTGGCATCGTTTAATTTTCCTATTAGCAGGCGTCTCGTTTTCAGTTTTTTTTGTTTGTTTGTTTAAATTATTAACATCCGCTCTTAACTAGGCGTATTTAGACTCATAATGAAGTGCAGAGCTAACGGATTACTAGCAACTACCTTACACAGGAATGAGAAAAACTTCATCAGAATCTGCAATGAACTGGACATGGGTTTTACACACACACATGTATATATGAATAATGTGGCAATGTAAGTAGCAACTAATTAGCTTTTTTCCCATTAAGAAAATGTAAAAAAAAATAAAAATAAACATCAAAACAAGACTCATTCATGGATCCTGGCATAGGAATATGGCAATTCACAGTAAAGCTAGGCAGCCACTAAGCCACGCATCTTTAAAAATAACTACACTGACCATTTATTTATTTATTTATTTTTATTTATAAATTATATATAATCCACAAACAATGAAATTAAAGAAAGACAATTCAGACTGCAGCATTTTAGATTATGATCACAAGTTTTTTTTTTGAGAATTTTTTTTTATTTTAAAACAAAAATAAAACATAAAACCATCATCATTCCAAACAATTACAGACAGTGAGTCGAACGGTTCATATTCTCTTGTGCATAAATCCATTTCTAAAATACCAATTTATAACAGAAACTTATATCTTTTATATAAAAAAAATCAGATATTTTATCTTTACATCAACCCCATATTTCATACTTCAATTCCATGATTTATTATCTATCCATTGATAAAACAAATCCCATATCAAATAATATTGTTTATCTTCCTGTTCTCTAATTTCAAATGTCAATTTACTCATTTCAGCACATTCCATAATTTTCTTAATAATCTCATCATCAGTAGGTAACTTCTCTCCTTTCCAATTTTTAGCAAATACGATTCTAGTCACTGTTAAAATGTTCACAATTAAACATTGCACTTCTCTGTTATATGTTTCTGGTAAAATCCCCAATAAAAATATCTCTGGTTTAAAATCAATGTGTCTCTTTATCATTTTTTCCAACCACATGTGTATCTTAGTCCAATATCTTTTAGCTTCTACACATGTCCACAACATATGGTAATACGATCCTGGAGTCTGATGACACTTCCAACATTTCTCCAATTTATTCTTGAACATTCTGCCTATCCTCGTCAGGGGTAGGTGCCACCTGTAAAACATCTTATACAAATTCTCCTTATATGCTGTAGACATTGTCATTTTATGATCACAAGTTCTTGATGCTATACTGCCAACCTCCTTATGAAGATTCTTTCTTTTTTAAAAAAAACTTGAAAAATGAGGAATAAATAGAACAGGCATTGGATTCAGTTAAATCCCAAATACAATCAGGCGTTCCCATTGTGAACCGGTAGTAAAGGTAAGTAGAACCCACCCCTGAAGTATAGGAAACATATTCTATTAAATTTTGGAAATCCATTATTTGAATTCCCTACAAGTAGGGAAGCACCATTACTGGTAGTTCTCAACTTAGTGGTCACATCTGAGCCCAAACTTTTTGTTGCTAAGCGAGACATATGTTAAGTGACTTTTTCCCTATTTTACGACTTTTCTTGCCACAGTTGTTAAGTGAATCATGGCAATTGTTAAGTTAGCCACCTGCTTGTTAAATGAATCTGGTTTACCCATTGACTTTGCTTTCAGAAGGTCGCAGGTGATCACATGATCCCGGGATTCTGCAACCGTCATAAATGTGAGTCAGTTGCCAACTGTCTGAATTTTGATCAGGTGACCATGGGGATGCTGCAATGGTCGTAAGTATGAAAAATGGTCATAAGTCACTTTTTTCAGTGATGTTGTACTTTGAATGGTCACTAAATGAACTGTTGTAAGTCAAGGACTACCTGTACTTATATAGATGATATGAACCTCACAGTCAGGATTCCTACTGTGTTTCCCCAAAAATACGACCTACCCTGAAAATAAGTCCTAGCTTGCTTTTTACATGTGCACCCAATATAAGTCCTATCCCAAAAATAAGCCCTAATTATGACCCCATCCACTCCAGAGTAAAAATTAAGCTAAGGTGGAGCTAGGGAGGTGGAGCTGCCCTGCTACTTACCTTCAGACAGTTGCAGCCAGGCCTTTCACGCCCCAACACCTGCCTTGCCAGCCCATCTCTTCTGCAGCCAGCAAGGCTTTCCAGAAGGCCTCTGCTGCCAGTAACAGAGCTCTGGATTGATCCAGAAGAAGTTCCTGAAGACCTCTGATAGTGAAAAGGAGACCGGGGGCAATGCATGCAAGTGAGTTGAGTCAATGGATGACACCCCCCCCCTTGAAAATAAGACCTGATGCCTTTTTTGGTGGCAAAAAAATTATAAGACAGGGTCTTATTTTTGGGAAAGCACAGTATTTCTTTCAATTCATCATGCCACTGGGTTCATTTAACAGGTCGAGCATCTTTTGACTTCAGTTGTATCTTTGCCCAGAGTCCAGACACTAGTCTTTTATTACCTGATGAAAGGGGTGTGGGGAAAACTTCAGACAAGATGACAATTTGCAGTTCCATCAAGTTCTTTCTCCCATAAACCCCTTCTATCTTCAAGCTGTTTTATTTACTACGGTGCTGAAATACACCTTCCAATTTCTTAAAAGGTTTTTGACCCATGAAAAAAGCTTCTATTTTTCCCCCTGTAGCCTTCTCATAACAGTGAACATCTTTCTTTGAATTCTTGATCCATGAAAAAAAAAACATTGGTCATTGTGGTTGTGTCTATTAAGTAGTCCCCAGATTGACGTGTATTACAATCCTGACAAAAACCTATTGGAGAAATCACTTACATCATCCCGCAGATTTTGAAATACTCCTTGCAATCTTATCTTTTACCTCAAATCTATTGAGTCTATACAAATTAAAAAAAAATAGTAAAGGAAAGAAACTAAGAAAGAGGCAGAGAGGAAAGAAAAGAGGGAAACAGAGATGACAAAGATAGCAAAATTCACATTTGAATGGAGGCCAATACAATCTAAATATAATTACAGAAATGGGCAATTAACAATTCTTAAGACTGTTACATTGGTTTACTAATTGGCAGGTCAGTACAAATAAAACATGAATTCCTTTAACTGACATCTTGAAGCTTCCAGTGACATTAGTAATACACACTATGTGTGTACGTTAATTATTACAAATATATCTTTGATTTCAGCTGTCAGAGATTTTTTTTAAAAAAATGGAGTATTGGAAAGTGGCATAAGAAACACATCATTTCACTCCAAGGATGAATGGAAACATTTGCCTCTAAGGAGGACTTTTTAAAATGATCCTTTCTTCTTTCTGAATTTCTGTAGAGATGCTTGTATTTAAATGCCAAAGCAGGGCGGGGAAGAAGAATATTAATTTTAAATCATCCAGAGATACCTATTTGTACTGGCGAAGAATAAACCAGGCAAGAGAGAAGACCAGCTTGCTTACGCTCACAGCCACCAGCAGCCAGTAGTTTTGTTGTCCAAAATTTCATCTGCGGCAGCTAAATGAGTATGATGAAGCTTCACAGCTCAGCACATTTCTTTCATTGACACCGATGAAAAGTCATTTCATAGTTGTGGAGGGTGCACTGACAGAAGAACTTGTATGAAAACCTCTGAAGAAGGGGAAGGGTATAAGCACCGTGAGGCTGTCTTTAGCTTTACACTGCAGCTTGGTTTCAGTCAGTGGTGGAATTAAAATAATTTAACAACTGGTTCACCCAGGGTCAGGTTGACTATCATGGGAGGTGTGGCCCATCCCCGTCCTCCAGCTCTGCCTGTTCTGACCTAGGCTCCCTTAAAAAGCAGGGAGCATAGTCTTAGTACCAGCCAAACCTCTTTTATTTACATGACTGAATTACTTTCATTCACAGTCAGCAAGGCTTGTCCAAACAGTTTTTCAAGGGAATATTTATCACACACCTTTTCTCGCTTGGCAAGCTGCCATGTAACTTGTTTCCAAACACAGTGTAAGGCAAAAGAGTCTCTTAGAGTCATGAACAGAACTTTCACTCTTGAAATGACCGAATGAATGAATTGTTTCCTGCAAAAGCCCCCTCCCCATTTGCTCCTCTTTTGTTTTCTAGGGGAGGGGCCAATCATCTCCAAGGTGTGGCTTTACTCCCAAGTCGACCCTGCTTTTTGAGTTGTTCTTCTCTTCTGGCAGCTCTGTGCATGCGCACTCTGGGAATGGGCTCCAGCTGTTCCTCTGCCTCACTGCTGTCTAGCTCCCTCTCTGCCTCTGACACAGAGCTTTCCCCAGCTCCCAGGACTGGCCCATGTTCTTCCCCAACCTCCTCACTGTCCGACTCTGCTGCCACCTCTGCTGGTCACCGGTGGGCCACAACACCACTGCACATGCGGGCTGAGCCTCCTACAACAGCAAACCTGACCCTGGGCGAACCGGTTGTTACATTACAGCCCCCTGCTATCAAAGTGGATCCTGGCCATTGTGCTGCAATGGACAAAAGGACAATGGAGTGGCCAGCCCAAGGGAAGAAGGAGGAGCAGTAGAAGAAAGAGGGAAAACGGCCTTCTCCTTCCCTCGTGTTGGCTGCTCCCTTGCCCATTTCTCCATTGCAGTGCAGCGCAGCACCCAGGATCCACTTTGATAGTGGAATGGGGGGGTAGGTAATTTAATAACTGGTTCATCTTAACTGGTGCAAAACGGCTGAATCCCACCACTGGTTTCAGCCCTGTAAAACCCATACTGTAACACAAGGGTGGACAATTAATTTTCCCAAGGGGACACATGAGAAACTGGGATTGTTGTGGAGGGTTAAATCAATAGCTCCCGGCTGTGCTCCACCTACTCACCTGCAAGGGCGTGATTCAGCCAAGGTGGTGAGTGGCTGAACCCAGGTCCCCTCAGGTGATGACTGCCACCACCACCTCCTCCTCAGGCTGCTCCAGGTGAGGCTCTCCTGAAAAAGTACATGGTGACTGTACATAAGTGGACCTGTAGATTTTTCCACCAATAATCTATTCTAAAAGGATTATTTTTTTTCAAGATTTTTAGTTTATTCAAAAAAGATTAAAATACCAAGCACTAAAATATTTAAAAAAAACAAAAGAAAAAATACATCAAAAAAGACATTAACAAAAAAAAGTATCTGAAAAAAAACTAACTAAAATTAGAATTAATATTTGGAATAATTGGGGACTGAAGTCATGAAAATGTTCTACGAGTTGACTACAATACAGTGTGTTAATAGGGTTTTGCAATTTTAACCTCATCTTTTTCTTATTGTTTACAATTTTTATTATTCTTATGCTCTTACATATTAAGTTCATTATTATTGTTTTTACTGTTAACCTTTTTGTTATTAATATAGTGTATAGATGACAGGCTAACAATTTGCAAGTAGATTTAGTAGTTTAACAGTTTGATTTTTTTTTCTACTTTGTTTGCAAGCGTGGGAAACTAATATCATTATTTTATATTAATCAGCATTCACCTAGAGAAGGAGTTAGGTGTATATGTGATAGCTAAAATGATTATTTTTATTGCTTATCATTGTTGATGATATTGATTAAATAGTGTCACCTTGAAGAACCCAGGAAATATGCCTTCTCGGTGTCAGTTCCTGCACTGTGGAATGATATCTCCTGGAATTTGTACAGTCTCAATCCTGTTGAGTTTCTATAAATTGGTAAAAACCAAAGACTTGGGCTCAGAAGATGGTTAAGCCCCTTTGGGTTTTGTTCTGGTCTGCTGTATTCACATATATTATTTTCTTTCATTTTCTTTAATTGTAAGCACCCGGACTCATCATGGAGTTGGACAGCCTTGAAATAGATAGATAGATAGATAGATAGACAGACAGACAGACAGACAGATACTTTTGTGGTTTAAATTGTGTATGCTAGCTCTCAAAAATGTTTTAAATAAAATATTAAATGAATTACCTTGTTTTCCCCAAAATAAGACATCCCCTGATAATAAGCCCAATCGGTCTTTTAAGTGTATGGCAATAAGGCCAAGTGTTTATTTCAGGGTTCAAAAAAATATAAGACAAGGTCTTATTTTCGGGAAAACACGGTGATTCCAAATACAGCATTGTAAGTACTTTGTTGCATTTCTCCCTAAAGGCGATCTTGTTACTATAGATCAGGGGTGTTGAGGGTAAAACTGCTCTCTGCAAAGTAGTGCAGTGGACCAGACAGCAAATAGATACGTTGCTTAGCAAAAACACACAGATACTCACAGACTCTGAATGTTTAAAGAAAAATAAACAGTCTTTACCTGTAGTATAAAAAAACAAACTGGGCTTCTCAAAACAAAGATAACACTTCTTCAAATAATCACGGTTCAACACAAAAACACAGTTTGCTTACAATTCCAGTTCTCTTCAGTAACACCTACACAGTTCCTTTCAGCAGTTCAACCTTCTAATAGCAGGAGCAGAAGTGAATGAACTTCCTGCCTTCTTTTATGTCCGCTTAGCACAGCCAATTAGTATCATCTCATAGCAGTTAAAGTTACAGAACATAGTTTTATCTATATTATCTACCCAACCATAGGATAAGCATCCAACATTCTCCCCTTTGGGTAGACTAATATACTACAATCTTAAACCATATTGTTCACATGTATCTATATGTTTCCTACTTCCCTGTGCTTTCGTAAAATGATCAGCTACATTGTCTTCTGATGCACAGTATACAAGTTCTATCATCTTGTTCATTATACATTCTCTTACATTGAGATATCGAAGATCTATATGTTTTGTTCTAGTCTTTACAGCTCTATTTGTCACCATTTTTATCGCTGCTTGATTATCTTCGTATACTATTATAGGATCTTGTATATCTATTCCTAAATCTAGCATCAGCTGCTTAATACTAATCAAGTCCGTACATAACAAAGACAAACAAGAAAACTCTGCTTCCATTGTAGACATACTTAAATGCTTCTGTCTTATGGAATGCCACCATATTAAAGATTTTCCCAGAAATACAGTGATTCCTGAGATTGATTTTCTTGTGAACTTGTGGACTCAACTCCCAGAAGCTATGCTGGCCGGAGAATTCTGGGAGTTGAAGTCCACAAGACTTAAAGCTGCCAAGTTTGAGGACCCCTGCTATAGATAATTGGACAAGTCTCAAGATTATAAGGGCATTTATGATTGAATGGAAAGAACTGGCTCTGTACAGAGTGATGTGTCATTTAATTGGTTTACCACAATACAATGGTTGCTATGTTCATTGTAAGAAATGCCATTAATGCTGGTTTGATAATACACCTTTTTTATCTGATATCCTTGAAAAAAACAGAGTAATCCTAACTAATTCACATTCCACCTTCTTTTAATTGTGAACTCCTCCCCTAAAGTATACAAACAATTCCGAGAAGTAGTTTAGCCAGAGAAAAAACGAGACAGATCCAAACTCATCCTTGCATTATATTTTAATCATGCCAAAGCTGTTCTCCAGTTTTGGTGGTTCTATTCCAGGGGTGGGATTCAGCCAGTTCGCACCACTTCGGGAGAACTGGTTGTTAACTTTCTGAACAGTTTGGCAAATTGGTTGTTGGAAGAAATCATTAGGGCAGAGAACCAGTTATTAAATTACTTGAATCCCACCACTGTTCTGTTCCATTTTCACTCTGGATGTTTCAATTATTATTATGTATGGTTATTGCACTGTAGTTAACAACTTAGAGGCCTTGGAGATTACATCAGCATACAAATTTAATTTAAAAATAAATTAATCAAATCACTCTTGCACACGCCTTATTTTCAAAGATAACAAATGAACACCCTTTGTCTGACTACCCAAAATGCTTTAGATTAAAGGAAATAAATTCAGATGTAATCTTTGAGGAACTCAGTACTTTGCAAGTTCCACTGGGAGAGATGAAAAATGGGAGCCGGTGACACTCAGCGTTTGAGAAAAATGACATATTATTAACACAATGAGGGAAGAAAGCCTTTGGCTACAGCTCTGCTTGTCATTCTGACTTGAAATAACATAATGAACCCACTGAGCACTTCCCTTATCAAGATGCTGAGTGACATCTGCTGAACACAATTTCCAGAATCAAAATCTGCAACTGTCTTTGGCTACAATAGGGCAATTATACTTCTATCCCCTGGCTTTCCACCTAGCGTTCTTCCATATTGTTTGCTATGGCAGCAAACAGTGACAACGTCAAGCTGTGATCAGGCAAGGCAAAAAAGATAAACCTCAGGCACTTTTCTGATCCTTTTTTTAAATAACATGCAATTAATAAGCGACTTGTTTCTAACAAATATCAGGGCTCTGATAGAAGAGAATAATTGTAGCTCAGGATTGAAGTATGGAGACCACTTGGTGGTCTCTGAGCTTGGTTGTTTGCTTGCAGACATTTCATTACCTAACGAAGAAACTTATTCAGTGCTTGTGAGTGTGAGGTTTGCTCTCTCTCTTTTTTTTAAAGACAGTAGCTTGCTCTGCCAAGTGTTGGTGGAAATGTGATTTTTCTCCTTGGTAGTTCCTTGATTAGGATATTTATTTTTCCTTGGTAGTTCCTTGATTAGGATATTTATTTTTCCTTGGTAGTTCCTAATTAAGGAATTGCAAAGGAGAAAACCAGTGGTGGGTTGCCCCCGGTTCGCACCGGTTCTATAGAACCAGTAGTAAAACCGGCAGGAGGCTCCGCCCACTGACCCTGACATCATCAAAACGCTTCTGTGCATGCGCAGAAGCTTCTTGCGGCCCCATTGCAAACTGGTAGTAAAGGTAAGTAGAACCCACCCCTGGAGAAAACCACACCATCACCAACACTGGCAGGGCAAGCTAATACACAAACATACACACACGCACACATTATTTAATTGGTTAATGAAATATCTGCAAGCAACGAACCAAACTCAGAGACTACCAAGCCCTTCACAAATATCAGGGCCTCACAAATTCTATAAACGTTCATTGCTGTCGAATGAATTCCTCACCTATCTCACTGGGCTGATAATTCAGTTCTTGGTGAGGTTCACCTAGAGATCATCTTCTTGCTCTTGTGGTCTTTTCAGTGGACACCTAAATAAATATCCGAACTCAAATACATATATCTACCTAGACCTTTTATTGTTAATTTTGTCATCCCAGTCACTACTTAAAGCTGGCGTTCAAAGGTCTGTGAATATTTGCAGGTCGGATTCTTCAAACATTCGCTGTGCAAAACTGTGACAGCTGGTAGAAGGCCTACATGCTCTCTCCTTGTTTGGTTTTCTGATAGAACCTGTCAAGTACTGCTTGACTGTAACTGAATTTGTCACTCTCTCAGCGAGGTTATATCTCTTTGTACAATAAAGCAAAAACAATACAAAAAAGAAAATGACACACAATCCTGGGCTTGATTATAAGGCAGCTATGAATGTGAACAACAGGATTTATCCAATTGCTACAAGACCATACAAAATACAGCATGGCGCTCACTTTATGATTATTTTTGCTGGCTTCGTAAAGCCTCCAAAGCTTAGCTGCACACAGAAAACCTTATTCCTATATTCAGAAGGAAGAGGCATGTTCCTAAATCTACCTGGAAAAAGAATGATTTGCTTCTTCTCATTGACAGCAGGTGGTTTGGTCTCATTTATACAATGCAACCATCTTATCTTGGCTGTAATTATTTTTATAAGAAGCAATTAATATAAGTAGTAAGTCCAGTATGATCTTAAGTTCACTAAATCTTGGCTAATTCTTGCATAATGGGATATGTTCTTGCATATCCCATTCTTGCATATGGGATTGTTTGGACAATTATTGCATTTCAATGAGAGTACTTTTCAGCATTTATTTCTGCAAAATAAAAAATAATACAGGCCTATCTCTGTGGCTCAGGGGACGCTGTGGTTCAGTGGCTAAGATGCTGAGCTTGTCGATTGAAGGGCGGCAATTCATCGGTTCGAATCCCTAGTGCTGCATAATGGGGTGAGCTCCTGTTACTTGTCCCAGCTTCTGCCAACCTAGCAGTTTGAAAGCACATAAAAAATGCAAGTAGAAAAATAGGGACCACCTTTGGTGGAAAGATAACAGTGTTCCATACACCTTTGGCATTTAGTCATACCGGCCACATGATCACAGAGACGTCTTCGGATAGCGTTGGCTCTTCGGCTTTGAAACGGAGATGAGCACCGCCCCCTAGAGTCGGGAACGACTTGTACATATGTGCAATGAGAACCTTTACCTTTACCTTTATCTCAGTGAAACTATAACAGGGATTCTAAATCTTGTATAAATTTTAGTTATATACTCAATCGAAATAAATGCTTAAAATGATGTAAAAAGTAATATAAGAGCAAATATGTGATTAGAGAATATGCAAGAATGTTACATGTTATGGAATACAAGGTTAAAAAGCAAGTTAATATTTGATTCAGGCTCAACATAATTGCCAAATGGAAAAAAAACCCAAGCAAATGTTAATTTTCATACTATTATTTCCTATTTCCACCATTAAACTGCTTCACAAAAAATCAAAATTTGAAACTATTATCCAACTTTATTTTAATTTAGGTTCTGCATTCTGTAGAAAAATGCATAATTTGAGACCTGTTCCAAATAGAACATTGATAACTTTGCCGACTCCTGATTCACCCTGTACAATCGTCATTCCAGATAATTTTTTTCAAACGTGGAACAGCTTTTGTGTCTTGGAAAACTGAAAAGAGGGAGAAAGAGAGCAAGAAGAAAGAGATAAAAACTATGTGTAGTAATTAGATACAGTGCAAACCTAATAAATTGGTTGTGATTTTTCTACTGATCAAAAGATACTAGAAGGGCTAAAATTTTAGAAGAATTTTTTCCAGTAATTACCACACATTCAGGCAGCCCAAGATAATAAAGCAACAATCTAAGATCATGGTGTTATTCAATCAGTCAAGAATAACAATCCAATATGCTACAAAAAAAGTTGTTTATTACTCGGTCAGCCATAGAAGCTGTGTTTTTCAAGCTGGAGAGACTTTACAGAACAATAAGAGAAATGAACATACTGTATAAAAGAGAGGGAGATTGCTATGCAGCCAGAATATCACTGTAGCATCGCTGAAGACTGTGTCAAAAGCCAACAGTAATTCTCTTACTGCCAACCTGCAGAATTCCAATTACAGGATCAGATTTAAATACAGTCTGTTGAGTCTATTGCCAAGAATGTATCTTCCACATTGGAGAACTCAACGATGACTTGAATACTATTGTAATACATGCCGTAATCACTGCTTCCCCCTCTGCCTTACACTGTATGCAGAAAAATGGATCTGTTCACATTTGATCAAATTAGAAAACAATTCTGGTCCGTGTAGAGAAAAGGGAAGAATTTCACCTCCTCTAACTGAGATGTAAAAGCAAAGCGGGTCGGTTTTCACAAGGTCTGGCCTGCATTTTATTTCTGGGCTTTCAAGGCTCCTGTGAGTGATATCCCACAGTCAGATGGTGATAAGAGCTGGCTGCGCCACGACAGCATTTTCATGACCTAGAAATTATCTTGGGTTTTAAGAGTTGGAATTGCCTCCTTGGGGAGGGATTCAGAAGAGGATGTCTGCCTACAAGAGACACCCAGGCATTTTTTCTTTTTTTTTATCAACTCTTTAGGCTTCTGGTGTCTCGTGGTATCATATGTGAACAATCAAATCAGTTCTGATTTGAACGCTGTCACTTGGATTAGGGCTTATCTATCGCATGGTAGCACTGAGTTAGCAGGCCGGGGAGATGAATAGAAGTTCTGATTGCCGAACTGACAGCCTTGAAGATGAGTAGTGTTATTTTATCACATCCTTCTTTGCAGCATGTGCCACTGGGTTTCGGCTGTCATCTTTTTGAAAATTATCCAGCTTCAGAGTTAAGCCACAGTGCTTGGATCCACGGCACACAGCCCAAGAATCTCTCTCTTGCTGCAATCAGTACATTTTCTTCTTCTTCTTCTCCTCCTTCTCCTTCTTTTTTAAAAAAAAAATGTGGTTAGCTGCAGATTAATTGAACTCCAGGATCATCTTTTCTCGGTACATAATGCAAAGCTATTAACTTGGTATGCTATAAAACTGGGACTTCATTTCTTTAACTCAACCCCTTTCACCTGTTTGGCAAGCTTGACACTGGCATTTTTAGAAACCCTTGGAGAACATTTGAGGATGATTTAAATTTGCCTCATTAGCAGAATAATCCTCGGTATGAGGAAAGTAGCTACTGTGTTGTTTGGGTGGGAAGAGGGAGTAAGGGAGAAACGAATTCCACATGAAAGCTACTTATAAAATAATAGGCCTGCTGCAAACTCTCTTTGCTCTCGTGTGTTCTTTTCATAACCATGTTCACTCTTATCCTGGCTCTGTTTTAATTTTCTGAATAATAGACATCTGTCCTGATCTAGGATGCAGTAGGGATTTGCAGGAGCTGCTTGCGATCTCAAGGCATCATGACACCAGATAGAAAGGCTTTGATCTCAGAAGTTTCCTCTCCTGAATGGACTCTAAGATGGAATGTGTTTTAACTCCCCTGGCTTGGACCCTCTGCTCTTTACCTGGTGGTTCCTCCATAGATTCACTATCTGGAACGAACTCCCCCCGCAGATACGGATGATCCTGGACCTTTGTGCCTTCTGCCATGAGCTAAAAACTTTTCTGTTCCACCAGGCAGGCCTGGCCTAATTTTTCCCCTTTTTCTGTAAAAATAATTTTAAAATTTTAAAATTTTAATATTTTAATATTTGGGGTTTTAATATTTTATAATTGGGCTTTTAAATAGTTGGGGCCATTGTTTAATTTGGTTTTATTTGGCTTTTAAATTTTGTATGTATGTTTTTTACTTTTGGCTGTTCACCGCCCTGAGTCCCCTCAGGGAGAAGGGCGGTATATAAATCTAAATAAATAAATAAAATAAATAAAAATAGATTCTGACTTGGGCAGATTTCTGAAAAACAGGCAGGTTTGGATCTGGCTTTTGCTGAATGAGGAGCCTTTGGACTGTAGGCTAGATTTGTCTCCAACCTTGGCAACTTTAAGCCTGGAGGACTTCCACTCCCAGAATTCCCCAGCCAGCCCTTGCCACTTATAAGCCGGGCAACTAAATAACTGACTAACCATCTGTCCCACCCCACATTAGGGGCAGTGACTGGTGGTTGTTTTTTTGTCTCACCAAGTGATGCTTATGTGTAGGCTAAACAAAGGCAATTCACTAACCCCTTTCCTTAAGTTAGTTCACAAGAAATAAACAAGGGCAGCACCATTGGCTGGCCTCGTTATTATGATGGAATAGGGATTAAAATAAGAGCTGTGGTGGCACAGTAGTTAGAAGGCAATATTGCAGGTTGATCTGTTCACTGCCATGAGTTCAATCCTGACCGGCTCAAGGTTGACTCAGCCTTCTATCCTTCTGAGGCTAATTAAATGAGGACCCAGATTGTTGAGGGAACTCTGTAAACCACTTAGAGAGTGCCATAAAGCTCTATCAAGCAGTATATACGTCTAAGTGCTATTGTTATTAGCAATGAGATTTACATATTTTACATCAATGTAGTTTTTTTCTGGCTCAAGGACTGGTGGCTAGCATTTCACCCAGCCTTCTGAAATAACCCACTATCTTACTGACATAACCACTCCACCAAACAGCTTTCTGTCATACATTTTTCATACACCCAGGAAGCCTCTTTGAAAGGCATAAACACTATCAAGTCCACATTTTCAAACTTTCTCACTATATGGGTGAGGAGTGTATCAGTCTCCCTGCTAAGACAGAGATGCTTTTGGGGGGGGGGGTTATACATTTTTGTGCTGCAGTACCTGTTTGTTCAAAAAAAATCCTCCAAAGATCTGATCAAGAGTCAAAACAATGACCCATCATAAGTACAAGTGTCTGGGTAATGTGTGTGTGTGTGTGTGTGTGTGTGTGTGTGTGTGTTGGGGGGGGTGCACCTGTCCTTTTTACTATATCAGTGTTTCTTAACCTTAGCAACTTAAAATTTTTCAACTTTGGTAAATTCCAGAATTTCTCAGCCAACATCAGTCAAATTCAGGAAGTTGAAGTCCACATTGCTTAAAGTTGCCAAGGTGGAGAAATACTTCACTATACTTTATCAAATTGTTATGGATTCCCTTGGTCAAAGTAGAGTTCGTTATGGGTTCCCTCAGTTTCTCATAAAACCTCATCATGTTTGTGAAACTCTGTCCTAACTTCTGCATTAGTTCTGCAACTTTATTATGTACTTTCCTGCTTGTACATAATAAAAGGGAATATGAACATGGAGTTCCGTCACAGGCATCTAGAGAATTTTCATGAAAGCAGCCTTGTGTTGCAAGCTCCATTCCTTTTTATGCATGCCTCATCCTAGTGCATGTTCCAAAAAGCTGTGGTTTGTGTGAAAAGTGCATGACACTGTTTTCTGAGATTGGTCTGTTTGACCTTCACATGCATTCTCTGTAAATTTCTCTGTAAAGAGATTTTGTGAACAATATTTTGGGTAAACTATTGGTGTTTTAGTTGCATTCTTATGTATGTATGTATGTATGTATGTATGTATGTATGTACTGTAGGTATGTTATATATGTGTTTGTTTGTTTGTTTGTTTGTTTGTTTGAAAAAAGTTTTTGAAAACAAAGTTACAGGAGATGGTAGCTATTAACAAACAAATAAAACCTTTATAGCAGTGTTTTTCAAACTTGAGAACATTAAGATGTGTGAACTTCAACTCCACACATACATGTTGGCTGGGGAATCCTGAGAGTTAAAGTCCACATATCTTAAAATTGTCAGATTGCGGGGGGGGGGGGGGTGACGGACACAGCTTAATAGATATGCAGTCTTCATTTTGCTACTGCCCAAGAAAGAAGCCTGAATCACAATCCTAATCCTGATATATGGAGGCTGACCCAAATATTTTCTTCTTCCATTGATCTATGGAGATTCTCAACCATCCAGGTCATGGTTGTCCCAAAGGGGCCTTTTCAAAAGGCAACTGGACTTTGTTTTTCCTTGAAGATGTTCCACTTCTCATCCAAGAAGCTTCTTCAAGTTCAGGTTTACTTTATTGATTAGCCCTTGGGCCATATCAAAGAAGAAGCTTCTTCAGTTCTTCAGTTCAAGACTTCCTCAAGTCTTAAGATCTTCAATAGAGATTAGGCTGTGAGTCAGGATGAAACCAAGTCCAGATTCTGTTTCAAAAGGCATTATGATGTTCCTATCCCTTTAAGATGCAAGTTGAAACAGATTTTGCTTACCTTTGTTTGGAGATAGAATGCAAAATCTTCCAGGATTTATCTTTACATTATTTATTTGACATTGTCCTTTTGTCAATTCCATTTTACTGTTTCAATATATTTGTTGGCAACTCAGTAACCAACAAGTAAGTAATAATGTGAGCAACTATAAACCTGCCTGGGGCTCATTATCTAAATTTCAGTGCAGTCTTGAAGTCGTTCAGATTTTTCATGCAAATGTCACTGATTATACAAAAGTAATGTGTAAAGTCGATAATAACTGGCCAGCATAGCTTCTGGGGTCAATGGGGCATGTATTTTATCTCAATTCTGAATCATACATACTGAATCTTAAATATATGTTTGCAGTCTTATGCTAAAGGATGCACCAATTCATACATAAATATGAATTACTTAGAGTTTTATCTGTCTGCTCAAAAAAACACCACTAGTGTGTCCCAAAATTAAGGTCAACACAGTTTAGAGGTTGGGGAAGAGTTTTTTTTCCCTCTCCACCCCTTTTGCCAGTCAACCATAGAGCTTCATATCAAATTTGCACAGTCTACCGAAAAATTCAGCCATGCCGTTACTTCCACCTCACAAGATATAAATGCCCAGAGGCTAATGACTCCATCTGTCTTGATTTCCTCTTTTGTAGATAGCAATTAAATTTCCCTCATAGGAAAAGAGGTTATTTCAGTCTCCCCTCCCCACCCCATTATTTGAAATAGGTCTCACAGATGCATCTGTG